>CM042153.1:47659241-47721741 GCA_023376005.1 Doryteuthis pealeii
TTTATACATTGTGTGTGTATGTATGTGTATATATATATATTTATATACATTGTGTGTATGTATGTATATATATATATACATGTGTGTGTATGTGTGTGTATATATATATATATATACATACATATGTGTGTATGTATGTGTATGTATATATATATATACATATGTGTGTATGTGTATATATATACATGTGTGTGTATGTATGTGTATATATATACATGTGTGTGTATGTATATATATATATATACATATATATATATATAATATATATGTGTGTATGTATGTATATATATATATATGTGTGTATAAATATATACATATGTGTGTGTATATGTATACATATATATGTGTGTATAAATATATATATATGTATGCATGTATGTGTGTGTATAAATATATACATATGTGTATATGTATACATATATATGTGTATAAATATATATATATATATATGTATGCATGTATGTATGTGTATAAATATATACATATGTGTGTGTATATGTATACATATATATATGTGTATAAATATATATATATGTATGCATGTATGTATGTGTATAAATATATACATATGTGTGTGTATATGTATACATATATATATATGTGTATAAATATATATATATTTATGCATGTATGTATGTGTATGTATGTATGTGTATAAATATACATATGTGTGTGTATATGTATACATATATATATATGTGTATAAATATATATATATTTATGCATGTATGTATGTGTATAAATATATACATATGTGTGTGTATATGTATACATATATATATATGTGTATAAATATATATATATGTATGCATGTGTATAAATATATACATATGTGTGTGTATATGTATACATATATATATATGTGTATAAATATATATATATGTATGCATGTGTATAAATATATACATATGTGTGTGTATATGTATACATATATATATGTGTGTATAAATATATATATATGTATGCATGTGTATAAATATATACATATGTGTGTGTATATGTACATATATATATATGTGTATAAATATATATATATGTATATAAATATATATATATGTATGTATGGTGGTGCATAAGCATCAAATTTTATCATCTGAATCATCTCATTCAACGGGAAGGAAGTCTTTTCAATGTCATATTTGCATCAAACTTTGTGGATCTGCAGCAGGTTTGATGAGTCATTTGAGGGCTCATGCAAGAAAGGGTTCTGGTGGTGGAGTTGTGGGATTGTGAGGGACGGCAATGATCTGTAAAGATTATGCTATTGCCATATATATATATATTTACCAACCCCTCCGCATGAGCAGGATGCGACACAAGGTCAATTTCTTAAGCGGAGTTCAGCAGGTTTGAATTCAGAGTTTTCCTCCTCCTAGACTGGTTGCCTAACCAAGGTTAAAGAGCCCAGTCTGCCCTACTATTTACCCATAGTTGGAGGGAGAGTAGGATTCATATCTTTCCCAAGGATATTAGTGTCAAGTGAAATTGCCATATATATGTGTGTGTGTGCTCACACACACACAATTTTATTATATGGTTATTCTGCCAAAATTATCTTTAAATTTGTTAGTTTTAAATCTCCTGTCCAATTAGCAACTTATATAGTGTGAAGACTACATTTGCACTCATCCCTATTATTATAATTTCTCATCACTTATATGCTAATTTTATAGTATTCTTATGCATTTATTTACATCTAATTATAATATAACTTCTATAAATAAGCTGTGAATCAGTTTTGAGCTTATGGCAACCTAAGGTCTCATTTAAGTAATTTAAGTAATTCATTTTTATAAAAATAATATCCATGTTACATCTAAAACAAAAAGATTTCACTTTAAATTTATTCAGTTTATGTACAACTATCGCAATAATGTTTGTCTCTGTAACATTACTAGGATACTAAATGAAGCAGGAAGCCCTTTTAGTATTTTGAATTGATCAAACACAAAGATTAGTAACTTAGTTTCCTGTCAGTTTGGTCATAGAGGTGAATTGACCTCTGCCTGGTATTAGAAAATAATGCTGTCTTCAGACTTTGTGATTAGATTTTGGCTGCAGAATATTATTGTACCCACACAACAAATTCTATGTTAATGCAGAGAACAGACAGTTTTGTATGGCACTATGTCATAAAGGGGTTAATCCTTTTACCTTTCGGTTTACTTTGGCTCTTTTATAACAAATCCATTTTCAATATAGATAACCAGATAAATCTAGATGCAAGATTTGAGAAAATTATGTGATTTTCATTCTGTACAGTTTACTTTGTAGATGTTAATCTGGAGATATACTTGCTAGTATAACTCAGTGGGTAATGCGATTGCGTTTTTGCTATCAGGTTCAGTTTTTTTTTTATCCCTTTGTTTGACAAGTCCTATTATGTGTGTGGTGTGTATAGTGACTCAAATATAACTGTTTTTGATTCACTGTATTCAGAAACTACCTAAATATTCCATACTTTTTCTACTATATGTAAAACAATGAGATTTGCAAATTTCTTAGATCAAATACAGATGAGAGAGAGAGAGATAAATTATTTGTTACTGTATTTTTATAATTGTATTTGTTACTTTACTGTATTTATCATTATATTTATACGTTTGTTTTATCGTGCACCATAGAGTTTACATGCAAAGTAAATAGGTACTTTGTTTTAAAACATATATAAAGGTCTTTTATATAGTTGGTCTTTGAACACATGCAATTTTAAAATAATGCAGGAATTTAAAAAACAAATTTACCGCATAACACATAAATGCTCTGTAATATACAAATCTCAATGGAAAATTCTGTTTTCCAAGTAACAATATCCACTGTAGGAAAGAAGATGAAAAGGTTGTTGCTATACATCCTTATGGAACCTTGTCTATCAGAAATTTAAAAATATAAAGATCGAAAATAAGCTGAAAAACATACTTACAGCTAATCAATATTTGATTTAAAAACAAGAAATATGATTGATTTTCTTGATCTTTTATGTTGATGTACAGTATTTACTATAGATATATAAACCCCTAACAATTTTTGATAAAAACTTAATTTTTTTCTGAATCAAAGATACAGGGATTTTATTGCCATAGACTATCATGTATACTATATCAATTTTTCATCCAAAAGTACTTCTATTTTTCTCATATTTTGTCATTACTAGCAACCTTTTATCTCAAACAGAAAGTACTGTTAGGTCTATAAGAAAACTGTTTTTTCCTCAATATTTTCATTGGAAATTAGGGTGTGTATTATACAAAGAAGATTACAGTATTTCGTGTGGAGTATCATACAACCCAACAGGATATTATTAGGGATTATTTATTACCAAATTCTTCAGTATTGAAACTCTGTAAGCTAAAATATAAATATATAGCAGTCCAAAAATAAATACATCCCCCATAAATAACTTTATTTTTGGTTCCAGAGGTGTTTAAATTTCATTTTTGTTCTGATGATGATGTTTTATTTGTTTCTTCTAATAACTTCTACTGGGGTGATGGGGAGGTTTCATGGGGAGATGAAATCAACAAACTGCCTTTTTTTCTCTATTTGTTTTCTTGATAATTTATGCTTTTGAATTCAGTGTTTTTCCTTCTAGACTGGTTGTGTAATCAAGACTAAAAAGCCCAATCTGCCAATTTATTCATGTGGGGTGGTGGTGAGGGAGAATATTTCATGCCTTTCTCATGAAGTGAAAGGCAAACAGTCACATCTGGGATTTGAACTTCATTCATCAAGTCCATTTTCTATGACAATACGCCATATGTGCTTTCGTGTTCTTGATAGTGATGTAAAAATACTGTTTTCCTTCATCCATTAAAAATATAACAAATCATAATAATAATAAAAAATCAACATTTGCTAATTGCTGTTCAAACGATTTTTCCTTAAATTTTCACTTCAAAATAAACCTGCCTGTTTTTTTTTATCATGTTGGTTTTATTTCTAAAAGAAAAAATCTTATAGAAATTCAAACATATCCAAATAATGTGTGAATGTTTTTAGAATATATTTTCATCTACTAAATTGAATTTTGCTGTTATGGCAACAACATATGCAATGCTTTTTAAAGGTAACAATCACCATTCATATTACTACAACTTTGGAATTTAAAGAATTAAAACATTATAAAATTAAATAAAAACTTCTCAGTAATGCGGAGTTTCTATGGCAACAAAAAATTTCTAAAAGTATTTATAATAGAAAACTTTTCTATCTTTTTAAATCATGAATTTCTATTTCTTTTCTGAATATTGAAAGAATCCAATACATGTAAACTGTATAATAACCATTTATTATATATTGATTTATATATTAGTATCATATATAATATAAGTATATATAGTTATTTGATGTTGGAGGCATGTGGTGTAAAGGTTAGAGTTGTATGAAATGGACTAGTCGAGTCAAGTTCAAATCCTAGATGAGGATGTTTGCATTTCACATAATATTAATACCATTGGGAAAGGCATGCATTCAAGTACACTCCCTTCAGCTATGAATAAATAGTAGGGAAGACTGTGCTCTTTAACTTTGGCTAGGTAACCAGTTTTGGACAAGGAAAACTCTGAATTAGAATCTGTTAAATTCCACTTAAGACATTGACCTTGTGTTGCATCCGGCATTGCAGAGGCATTGGTAAATATATATATATATATGTGTGGGTGTGTGTGGTTATTTGGTGGTTCAGTCCCTATTCCTAGCAATTAAAAGAAATGAGGTATCTTCCATGGACAATAGAATGAGTACAATCTTCTTTTGTTAATTAAATAAAGGGTTTGAAATTCCCAGCAAGTTATCAAGTATGACAGGAACCTGAAAAGGGCTGGTGAGGACAATGGTTGAAATACTAACTATAGCAACCAAATTAAGAATCAGGGGAAGCATTCCTTGATTTGGTCACAAGGTTTATAAGAGGTATCACAAGAACCATATTGATGCAAAAAGAAATTATGCTAGTGTAAGAATTAGGTAGATGATAACTCCTGTTCTCATAATGCATTAAGTTACCTAAAAGTGAGTAACCCAACACAGAATATTTGGTAGGAAAATAAAGACAAGTCAATTACTACTATATAACATTTAATTAAACAAACCTCAAGGAGGGAACTAAGTTCTTTCCCAATTATATAAAAGAGTCACCATGCATTCTAGGAACATGTAGAAATGTCTGAATATAGTTGAGGTATATAATGAAAAGGTTGTCACTTACTGTTCATAGCTGGGTGGGGGGCAAACACAATTTGTTTAGTTCATATCTGGAGATTCCAGAAAAAATAGCGGGAGTCCCTTTCACAGCACTGCTTTTTTATATCTAGGTTGCAATGCCCCCTAATGGCAAACCCTAGCAGCAAGAAAAGATAATTTCTCGCTTACATCAACCACAACAAAACAAGGGAAGATAATCCCTACAGTAGCAACGAAGTAGCTCTTCATCTCATGCTTTTAGGAATTCTTTTTCCTTTTAAAAACTTTTGAATTAAATCAAGCAGAAATCTTTATGATTTCTTTCAAAGTTTTTTTTTAAGCATTAAATTTTGTGTGTGTATATATATATATATATATATATATATATATATATATATATATATGTGTGTGTGTGTGTGTTCATATATATATATATATATATATATATATATACACACACACACACACACACACACATTTACTGGATGGGCATGATGATACTATTTATCATGTTTCTATTTAAGAGGGAAGGAAGGATTCTAATAAAAATTTCCTGGTTATCTCCATAAAGTGGAGAACTTGAATGATGAAAAATAACATTCAACATGAATGCACATCCTACAAAATTATTATTTGATTACATACTGGCTTGGAAATTGCTTTAGTCTCTAAGAACATTTTAAGTGTATTGCTTTAATAAAACTATGCTTGGATGTGTTTTTTTTTTTTTTTTTTTTTTGTTTTTTTTCAAATCTAATAAGAATTTCAGTTTATAGATATTTTCAAGCATGAATTGATGAATATTTTCATCTGCGCAAGACATTGACCTGTGCACATTTGTGTATATAACATTACAGATAATGGATAAATAATAAATATTATTTGATACTATATTTTCTCCAAGGACTGATAAGGAAAGTGCTGCAACATTGGTGACAGAATTGTCAAAAGTTAAGTTTCTTCCTCACAAATGTAGGTAATAAATAGAAAGATAACAAGAACAACAGAGAAATATTTCTGCCATACAAACCTATTGTTATGTGATGGCACCCACCAAACACCCTTGACACCTGACTATAACAGATGTTTTTGGACATGTGGTAGGTCAAAGTTCACTGGTGCTAAAGATGGCCTGTGGGAAATGCATGATTGGTTATTGGTGGTCATGTGGGATTTGAGAGATTTAGTCAGATTCAAAAGGTTTGTGGTGATCAAAGAGTTAAGTTGTGTAATTTGGAGATTAAGTGAAACTGCCCAAATATTATGGGTGGACTTGTAGATGAAACAATTATTCTTACTTCATTGACTGATCAAAACTACATTTTTTGGACTAGTCCAAAGAGAACATATGACATTTGATATAAATGTGAGTGTTTTTTGTGAAAAGTGTGTTTGTTGACTTTTTCTTGAGACTTTCTTCTTTGAGATCCCTGCAACATTACAATATGTAAGCAATAGTAATACAATATTAAAAACAAACATGAGTCAAAGACACATGTCTACCATAGAAACATCTATATCAATAAATGCAAATATCTGTGCATGTTCCTGCACCCTTGCTAACAAAATGGCCAAATATCATTTTAAATCAGTTATATGCATGTATTAACAAATGGAATTTATTGCAGTCATGGTATATCTAATTTGCATAATGATTTTAAAAAGTTTTGATAAATAACTCTCCTGGCTTATTCATTTGTAATTTTGTTTTATTTTCATATATTGAAGCAATAGTTTTGTGTATAACGTTTATAAGAAAGCCATAAAAATAATTCTAAAACCAGAAATTAAGAACTAATTGTTTTGTGGACTTGCTAATTACTACCAAACTTTTATTCCTAATATGCATGATTTACGTGCCCCGCTAAATGAACTTTTAAAAAAGGACAAGGCCTGGAAATGACTCCCGAATGCCATAAAGCATTCGAAAAAATCAAAGAAATATTGACGTCGGACTTGTTTCTCACACACTTCAACCCAGACCTAGAGATTATTGTTGCCAGCGACGCCAGCTCATATGGCATCGGAGCATGCATTTTATGCAAAATTATTCCCAAATTGAAAAGGAGTCACTCGGGATAATATTTGCAGTAACCAAGTTCCACCGTTACATTCATGGTCGACACTTCAGATTACAGACAGACCATAAGCCCTTACTTACCATCTTCAGCTCAAAAAAGGTTCTGCCTACACACACGGCGAATAGACTGCAAAGATGGGGGATGATCCTCCTAAATTATAATTTCAACATGGAATTTCTCCCATCTAAGAAACTCTGTCACACAGATGGACTCTCTAGATTGATACCCAAACAGAGTGAACCCCTGAAAGACACCGTGATTGCTTCCCTTCTAACTGAAAGGGATTTAAAAACTTTGCTGTGCAACACGATAAGGGAACTCCCAGTAACTCTTGACGAGATAAAACGGGAGGCAGTGAACAATGAGTTCATAATACAGATGAAGGTAAAGCTAGCACAAAAAGACCAACAAAGTCCAGATGCCTTCTCCATATGTGATGAGGTACTGCATACAGCGAACGAGTGGTCATCCCAGCTACGCTACAAAAAAGGATCCTGAAGGATTTTCATATGGGTCATCCTGGCATTACTAGGATGAAAAGTCTAATGCGGAGCTATGTATATTGGAAAAACATGGACAAGGATATTGAGTGCATGGTGAAAGAATGCATGGGTTGTGCTTTAGCAGCTAAGGCTCCCCCAATAAAATTCCGTCCGTGGCCTAAAACAGACCGCCCATGGGAACGTATTCACGTCGACTTTGCGAGACCACTGGAGGGTTATTATTATTTAATAGTAATTGATAGTTTCTCGAAATGGCCAGAAGTATTTCGATGCAAAACCCCAACTACTGAAATGGTTATAAGCGATCTGCACAAACTGTTCGCTCGCTTTGGAGTTGTAGACTGTTTAGTGTTGGACAATGGCACACAACGTCCTGAGACTTCAAAGAATTCTGTGATATGTTTCAAATTGACCATATAACCATCCCTTTGTACCACCTGAGGTCCAACGATCAAGCTGAACGCTTTGTGGACACGCTAAAGAGAGCACTGAAGAAGGCCAAAGGCACACCTACCAAAAAAGCGCTTCAGCAGTTTCTGCAGGTGTACAGAATTCCGCCGAACAAAAGTACACCTTCGTCATTATCTCCGGCCGAGGTTATGTTTGCTCGTAAGATAAGGTCTGTCTTCAAAAAATTACTCCCGAGACAGACAAAACCAGGAAGATCTATGACGGTACCAAAGAAGCAGTACCTCCCTGATGAGAAAGTATACTTCCAGATGTTCCGAAACAACAAGACTTTCTGGGAGTTGGGAAAAATACAAAAGAGGATCGGCAATATGGTGTATATTGTCAAAGGTCCCAAGTTTTCCCATAAGAGACACCTAAATCAATTAAGAAAATGCTTGACGGAGGATGTTAACAGCTGTCCCCCAGAACAAGAGGAGGTAATAGATGTCATATATGACACATTTAGCTTACCTACTTCACAAGCAGCCCCTTAAGGAAACAAAAATATTAAGACTCCTGTGGAGTGAAATTTTAGGAGGGGGTGTTATAGGTGTTATACCCTATAGACCAATGGAATGCACCGACTGTTACTATAAGTAACAGGGACAAGTATGGCTTGAAGAGTATGCCAATGCAAGTCAGCTCATAACTCTATTGTCGGACGTATTTCCCACTTCTCTGTACTGTAATTGTCTACTCTTTTGTTAATACATTTTCCTACATTTGTTATCTGTCGTTTTGTTCTTATTTGACTCCTTAAAACCCCACCACACAAAGAAAGTTTCTACTATGGAAACATATAGATAGAAAGATGATGATGACAATGCTGACTGTATCTTTTGAAGAGGGGTAAAAAAAAAACCTCCCCACAAAATGTGGTTAATATGGTTTCAAGCATTCCTATCCAATACTAACAATTTTCAAACATATTTATTTGGCCCATACATAGGACCTTATCAGGTACTACCACTCTGGGCCAAAGTGGACTTAAGAGTAAGGATAATGAAGGGGTACATCATGGTCCTCAGAGCTATAGAACTGGAGCCTTACCATCAGATGTAATTTAGTGTCATATCCAGAATGCTCCTTCGACAGGGGTCTCACTTCTCTGTAATGGATGCAGTCAACATATTCTAAGCACCGCTGACAAGGTGAGAATGTGTTTTGTATCATTGTCATCAATGCTATCATTACTATTAATTATAAATCTCTTTTTCATCATCATCATTAATAGTTGGTGTTGACCTTTTCTGAGACCATGGATTTTGTGTTTGGTTCTAGGAACAAGTCTAGGCATGATTGTATGGAAGAAGTTTGACAGTTACTCATGCAGCAAGTCTCCTTTCTCTACACTACCAATGTTTTCAAAGGGATGGGTCAAAACCAATATAGCTGGTGGGGGAAGGTGTTCACATAACTAGATTAAAGATAATACCAGATTGCTTTAAAGACTTCAATTCCTGTTTTTTAGATCAAAGTTGTCCTTCTCCTAGAGTAGTTACCAACCAAAGCTAGAAAGACTGTTCTACTCAACTATTTTTCCTAAAACTGAGGGAAAGAGGAAATAGGTGCCTTTCTCTCATGCATCAGTATGAAGTTAATGAACAGCTTCAGGTGGAATATGAACTTGGCTTGTCATGTTCTCTATACTCTGTTATTTATAATGTGCAGTTGTGTAGTTGGGAAGAATTTTTATTTGTTTCAAAAGAATAATTACCATAACAAGTTTTTATACTGATGTTACTAAAGTCAAATCAGTTAAAAATGGAAACTTTAATGCACACTATTTACCTACCCCTTTCTCTTATAGAATACCATTTTTAAAACCATCTAGACCAATTACTTAGAGACACAAACTTTCCAATCAGTATCAAATTAAAGAAACATTAAATTGATTTATTGGTTCTTTCAAGAATTCTTTAGAAAGGGGGTTCATGTCTGATTTTTCTTTTTAGTTTTTTTTCCTTAAATGAATTGTTAAGTTCATGTTGAAATACCTGATATATAGACTAATGAACATAACTGTAAACAGATGTCCTCACTTATACTAAGTAATAAAAGGAGGAGTTAAGTTAATTGATCATGAAAGCCAATATCACTGACAGTTGCTTGCCTCTCTTTTATGTAACCATTTAAAAAGTTAGTAGTCATTTACTTATTCTTTTCCTATTTGAACCACTGAAATGATTTTATTGGTTGTGGACTAAGTTGTATAATTATAACTTGTGTTAAATGTTTTTCATGGAAGCCATATTGATAATGATTCAAATAGGGCAATGATAAATATCAAGAGAGAGGCTGGTAGAAAAAGGTGTAGTGAGGTTGGGAAATCGAGGAACTTTATAGAAGAAGTAAAAGAAAGGAATAGGAAAGATTGAAGAAAATGATAAAATGGGTCATTAATAAAATTAAGATCAAATAAAAGGAGAGTATTATGAAGTAGAATAGTCTCTGGAATAGATGTTGTCTTTTCCAGTGTAGTAGGCGACCTGCCTTTACTGGGGTACTGCTTTTATAGCAGTACCTCATTTACATATACTACACCTACCTGAACCGAAATGGCTTTATGCCCTTTGTTGTTCTTTGACTTCTTCTGAAGAGTCTTGGAAATCTAAACAATCTTTCTGGGAGAGTATCCTGACTATCTGATAGGGGACCTAGGTCTAAACTTAATTTCCTCTTTCGACTCATCATCAGATATTTTGTCATTTTCATCCATTGATTGTTCATTTTCATAACTGTATTCACTATTCTTCACTAGTCATCCTGTTCATCAGTTTCCTATACTTCTCCATCTCTTTATCCTTGGATTCTATTTTGCTCATGAATTGATCTCCATGGGTCAGTATATTTGGTCCATTTTTTATTAGTATTGCTGTTGTGTCCTTTTACTTTTTCCAAATGAGATTTTTTGTCTTTTTGATACCATACTTTCATTTGTTGAAAATGACATTGTTATGGGACCTCAAAGTCTGCACCATTCTTTCTGTGATTCCATTTGATTGTGCTTAGTAGGGTGGCATTATATATGGGACATATCCAATATGCTTTTGCCATGAGCACAAAATTATGGTGCATTATCTGAGACTAAAGTTTTGGGGATCTTATTCTTTAAAGATATTGTTCTCAAAATTTGTTTTCTCTTAGCAACCTCAATTACTTCAGGTCCTCCTGAAAATGAGTTCACTAAAATTAAAAATATCCACAAGTGCATTTTGTTTTGCCAAATGTTTTTTTTTAATTATTTCATCACATTTTGGACATCTATTAACATAATCTTCTACATCTTGAGAATATCCTGGCCATCACACTTGTATTTCTAATCTTCTTTGTGTCACAGTTATACCACAATGTACATCATCATAATGTATACCTTTTTATCCTTCTTTTCTTATACTTTGTGAAGGTATTATAATATCTCCATTGCATATTATGCCCTTTTCTAACATTAATTTATGCCTTGATTATTTATAGGGTCTTTCTGCCATTGAATAATTGCTCCATGTGTTTCTTTTTATTCTGTCTGAAATTCAACTTAAAATTGGATCTTTAGTTTCCATTCTGAGACAATTTAGGAGTAACACATCAGTTTCAACACTGTGCAGTATTTATCTTCTGAATTTTTAGATGTTTCTAGTATGTTACTGGCAAAACTTAGTCTAGATAGCTCATCACCATGTGAAATAGTGTTCCACCTTTACATATATCATGCTGAAGTCAGAGGTCATGAGTTTTATTGCCCATCTTAGAATTAATCTGGGGTTAAATATAAACTCCAAAAGTCTGTGTTCTATCTTCAACAAAAATCTTTTTCCCAACATGAAATTTCAAACTCTAAACTATTACTAATGCTTCCTTCTCGATATTTGAATAGTTAGCCTCAATTGACATAAAGACATGACATAGTTTAATATCTATCAAATATATCTTAATATTTAGCCTCGACTGACATCAATTTTCTCAACAGGTACATAATTGAATGATCTCCTTCAGATAGAATTGCAGCTATAACATGTTCAATTTCATCTATAGTCAATGTCATTTCCTTTTTTGAATAAAAAATTTTAGCAATCAATTTTCTTACTTTCAATTGCTATATTTTGCCTTTGAGTCCATTTCAATTCTGAATTCTTTTTTGTAATTCTGCAAATGGTTCTATTATGTTATCTAGGTTGATATTTGCTATAAAAATTAGTAATTCCCAAAAAGGATTCCAAATCCTTTTCATTTTTGGGTGTAGATACTTCCAATATCCTATTTATGAGCTTATTGTCTGCTGAAATTCTTTATTTAGATATTTGATATCCTAAATACAATATTTTGTCACACTTCAACTTACATTTTATTGCCATACCAGCAATTTTTAATTTGTTTAAAACTTGTTCAGTTTTTTGTTTTAATTCCTCTTTACTGTAAGCATGTTACATATTAATTGGATCCCTATTACTTTTTAAGGTAGTATAGAGATCCTTATGGCAATCAGTACAGCTGATGGCCTTGAGAGTGAGTGACAATGCTTGACCTCACTCTCACCTTGCTTTCTGGGGATAGAATCGTGAGAACGGAACCCCGATAGAAAGCCCGCTTCCAGTTTAAGGTGGGCAACTGAGTAAGTCAGTTGCAGTAGTTAGTTGCAGTTAGTCAGTTGCAGAGTTAGAAACTAGCAAGATGTGACTCTCAGCGCGCAGTTGTCTGGCCTGGGGATCCTGAATAAAATAACATCAAAGGTAAATCGAAGTCTTGTTGTTATTACTAAAAGCTAACAATGACACAAGGCTTCTGATAAGAAATGGTCCCCAGCAGAACCAGACACGGAATCCCCAGATAAGAAGACCAGACGAGACCTGTAGAAGATATACCAGATCCGGCCAGAAGAATAAAAGAGGTATATAACAAGCACCTATGCATATGTTGTCTTGGTATATGATCATATTTTTACCCCTCCGATAGAACTTTTTCAATTGCTTTTTGAAAAATGTGGCTTGAAATCTTAACTCCAAATGGAAAATGAGTCTATCTTATTAAGCGATAGGGGTGTTAATTGTAGTAATTTCTTTAAATTTTTTCTCAATTTCTATTTGGTTATATGCTGATTTTAAGTCAGTCTTAGCAAAGTATTTCATATCTGCTAATTTATAAGTTGCAGTTTCTATGTTAGGCAATCCGAACATATCTGATGATTCACTTCTACTTTATAATCCCCACATATCCTAAAACTGCCATTGGGCTTTCTTATTGCAACAACTGGTGATGCCTAACTTCTACCACCTCATGTAATCCTTGTTCTACCATTTTCTTTAGTTTCACCACTACCATGGGTAAAATGTGAATAAGCATTTTTTGAGATTCAAAATAGATCAGGTGGTTATTTTCTTTTAGATGTATATTCACTTTATATTCTTTTTATAGTTCTATGTCAGGTTCTTTGGACTTTATACTGTTTATTAACTTTGTGGTATCCACTTTTAAAATGTCCATGATTTTTGTGCATTCTACCACAGTGATGGGAATATATAACGGGTTTTTATCTTGAAAATTCCTTCAAAGGAATTTTGATGACAGATCTGTCAAATTGTTTTAAGCTAAAGATTACTTTTTTTTAATTTGGGTTTACCCATTTTTTTCCAGAAATTCCTTGGAATCAAGGTAACATCACTTAAATTATACACTTTAAGATCATTTCATTCAGTTGAAGCCATTCTAAGATTTTATGTTTGTATGCAACGTCATACATGCCTTCAAATAGTCTTAGAAGTATCAATTCGTCTTTTATAGACATTTCTCTCAAACCCAGTTTTTCAAACTCATATCTTGTTGCGTCTTTTAATCTATGTAAATACTGCATTACAGTTTCATTTGGGTTCTGTATATTTTCAAGAAACCTTGTTCTTTCTGCAATAAGCAGCTTTTGGTTTGGACATATGTTTCTTTTTATAATAGTTGAAATTTCCTCATGCATTAAATCTTCTAGTATTTTGAGGTACACCATAATTGATATTTTCTTATGGCTTCACATCCTGCCGAAGCCAAAAATAAATCCATAATTTCATTCTCCCCTCAGGAGGCTTTCTTCTTTTTCAATTTCTTTACCGTTGCCAATGCTGCAAAACATTTAATCCAAGTTTCAACATATTCAGGTCCATCCAATGAGGTTAGGTACCCTATTGGCAACGCCATATTGTTATGAAGTAGATCAGTCTCTGGAATAGACATTGTCTTGTCAAGAGTAGTAGTAGTAGTAGTAGTAGTAGTAGTAGTAGTGCCTTTACTGAGGTGATACTGCTTTTATATCAGTACCTTCTTTACATTTGAATCTAAAGAGAAATAATAATGATATAGTGAAAGAAAGAATTTTTTAAAAATAAGGAAAATAAAGTATATAAAAGTAAAAGGGAAATAATTGAATAAACAATGAAAATTTAAAGGAGCTATCGAACAGTTGAATTTAGAAATAAATATAATGAATCAAGTTAAAAGATAAATTAAAACAAAGCAAGAGAATAATCTACTGTAATAAAATGCCACATGTATTTGCATATTTATTAAAATGTTTAGGTGGGTAACTAACAAACAATTAGAGTTAGTTCCTTTGAACATACGATTCACAGGAGTATATATTTGTCAAAATCTGAAAGTCAACATTAATTTGGGTGAATTATGCCAAAAATAGCTCAGCTTCCTTGACATTACTCCATGGTGGGGGGGGGGAACACCCCTAAGCAACTACATTATTAACATGAAGATGCATGCTGTAATGTTTATCAACTCAGAAAATAGACTTGACAACCAGAGTTCAAATCCTGGATAAGGCTGTTTGTGTTTCATTTCATGCTAATACCATTGGGAAAGACATGAACTCATCTCCTCTCGCCTAGATGTGGGAAAATAGTAGGGCAGACTTGAGTCTTTAGCCTTGGTATGGAAATCAGTCTAGGAGAGAGAAAACTTGGAATTCAAAATGGATTCTGCTTAAAAAGTGACCTTATGTTACATCCTGCCCATGGTAGATAGGTTTACTTAATACAAATACAGGTTAACTTGATGTGGAGCAGTGATTAACAAGTTAGCTTAGCTTACCCTTACTACTGTCATGAGTTTGGTTTTCACTATGTGACATACAGTTGCAATCATGATAAATTTATGTTATTATATTTAATGGATAACACTATAATAATAAAATAATGTTTAATGACTAACATCTTATAATAGTAAGGACTTGAAAAAATAGAAATCTTGTGTGTATATATATATATATATATATATATATATATATATATATTGTCATTCCCATACAGTCCTGTTTTGCTGTTTCATGGCTCATCAGTGTGACTAGATAAGGAAGGCTGGTTCAGGTTAGATTTGAAACCCGATCGATTTGCCATCAGTCAGATATGCGCCATCTACACACTGACTTTTTAAAAATGGAATTTTACTGTTATAAATATACTAGGCCACTAGGGAGTGCCTTATCCATATTAAGGAGAGCTAAGCAAATCTTGCTTATTTAGTGGTCAGAAAATTCCATTTCTAGAGAGCTCAACCCACCATGGGTGGAGAGCATATGTATTGTCATCCAACTACTTTCCTGTTTCGCCATTATCTATTTATATATATATATATATATATATATATATATATATATATATATATATATATATGACAGTACAATTACACTAGTTTACAAAAATTAATTAAAAAAAAAAAGAGAAAGAAATGAAAATGAAAAGTGTAAAATAGAAAGAAATAAGAATTATAAATTGGAATTAAGAAGCAGAAAAACAAAAAAGATAAAGAGAACAAAACAAAATTTAAGTCATAAAAAATATCCATTAGTCCCTGAAAAATAACTATTTTTCAATTTTTCATTTCTCTCTCTCTCTCTCTCTCTCTCTCTCTCTCTCTCTCTCTCTCTCTCTCTCTCCTGTCTGGAGTTCTTATATTCCATTCATCTTCACACTTCAAGATTCTCTTTGTAATCTTTTTTCTTTTTCATTTTGTTTTCTTTCTTTTCAGAATCAATTTCTTATTTCTTTGTAGCTTCACACTAATAGTAACTTTTCTGTCACTCTATTTTCATGGTATCTAACTTGTTTCTCCACAACTACCATATCTCATTTTCAACTCCTTAATGTATATACTAGTGTCATAATCAGCACCCCACCATTTTGTGCTCAACAATTCATAGATTTATCATAATCCTCTGTATAGTGTTTGAGTCTGGATTTTAAAGTTGCCAGTAATAAATTCAGCACATATAATTTGAGTTTTTGTAATTCAGATATATTTTTCCTTAGTGTTAGGACAAAACCATTCAATTATTCATGCTAATTTGTAAATACAACTGTCATTGCCATGGCCAATGTTTGTTTATGTTTCTACTTCACCCATCTTATTAATCATATACGAATATTAGGATAAAATATTCTATAATGGGATACACTAAGTAAAATAAAATTTGTATTAATATTATTTTATATAAAATAGATCTATCTGTTAACATCCACTACTTAGCTTAAGGAAAAATCATAGGCTGATGTATCAGCTGACTGAGCCTAGAATCAACATTTAAAAAATTCCTTGTAGAATATCTAGCTCTCTTTAAAAAAATATGATCTGTTAGGAGAACTACCTTCTAAAAAATCTACTATTTGTACACCTCTGTTTGGTGTAAATGGGATCATTCCATTCACCATAAATACTGAGTGACACATCCAGAATTTATGCAAAATAGAGAAGACTGGCACACAATTCAATGATAGACCAAAATATTGGACATTTTGTTTTAAGCAGACAAAGAAGACAAAAGAAAATGAAAATTAAGTGAGAACACAACAGGTCTCAAAAAGTTGAGCATTACACAAGTATATATAAAATGTTTTTTTTTTTTAAGTAATGAAATTGAAGGTGTATTTATCAAGACAGAAAAGAACCAATGAATGAAATGTAGAAATATTTCAAAATAGTCCCCTCGGTATTCAACACATTTAATTGAGTAAGTTTTCCATTTATTGAAGCACCTCTGAAACTCCTCCTTTAAATTGGGGTGAAACTGTATTTCTTTTCATCTCCTCCATATCCTAAATTCTTATCCTGAAGAGGAATTTTCAGTTTAGGAGAAAAGCAAAAGTCACATGAAGCTAGATCTGGTATGTATGGGGGTCACTGCAATTGTACAATCCTGTGTTTCACCAAAAAATACTAATAAAAAAGTATTGAGAATTGGCACTGACTCATCTAAAGTTCATTTCTTTATTATATAAAGTTGTGCTGACATCTTCATTTATATTTAA
This sequence comes from Doryteuthis pealeii, assembly GCA_023376005.1. Classification (NCBI taxonomy): domain Eukaryota; kingdom Metazoa; phylum Mollusca; class Cephalopoda; order Myopsida; family Loliginidae; genus Doryteuthis; species Doryteuthis pealeii. The sequence continues at coordinate 47,676,747 of CM042153.1, forward strand.
AAATTTAATGCTTAAGTTTCAATACTTTCTTTTTTACTTCATTTTTTCCATTCTGATTTTTAATGTATCAAAGAATATCACTCCATCATCTTTCTCTTGCTTCTCTATTGTCAGTTTCCCTTTTTTATCTCATCCTATTTATTTCTAATTATTAATTTCATCTTTTGTATTTCCTTTCTGTTCTTTTCCTACTCCTCCTCTCTCATTGTCAATGTCTTTCTCTTTAACTTGATTAACTCTCGGTACTAATCTATCACCTTTGCCTTTCTCTCTCCCTTCCCCCTGCTTACTCTCTTTTCTTTTTTTCATTTTCTTCACTTTCATTCTTAATCCCAGCCTCCATGATTATCTCTTCTCACTCTCACATTCTCTTCCCTGACAATTACACTTAATTGCTAGCCCATTCGCCCACAGCAAGATGTCCATTAAAGAACTCTTAACTCAACATATGTCTTCTAGTACTGCATACAAACATATTCAAAGACCACTTAATACTCACCTGAGCATCATCATAAATTGCTTTCTTTCCATCTTGCTTGTCTGCAGTCTCAGTTCCAGCTTCATTTTAACACTTACTTATTAGAGATAATGATCACAATGAGAACCATACAATCCGTTGCAAGGAAATTGCAAACTGCATAATTAACTTTATGCTCCAAGTGTTATTTTACTTGCTACATAGAAGAAAAGGAAAATAACTCAGAGAATTTATCAGACTAATGTTCTAATCTTTGTTAATTTTTTTTTATTCATTTTATGTTTTATTGTCATTATTTGTTACCATTATATAGATTTCATATCTGTATATCATTGTTTTTATTTGTTTTATCTATTTATTATATTGCAGCATATTGAATTGAGAAAATAGACACACTTGCACACATACTACCTTTGGGTACTTAAGAGTACAGTCAACAAATTTACTGTTATAATGGGTATATTTTTATACAAAAAGTATTAATGATTATTTCAAACTTATCGTTCATTGATAAGACTTTTGAATTTCTTTCTGAATATTTGTATTACTTTAAGCAACATTATTTAACAGTTTTGATTATTTTAGTTTTTAAAATGATCTATTAAAATTTGCACATACTGTAAATGAATCTCCAACAATAGTTTTGATAGAATATAAAAGACATGATGAAACAAACAAATGTCAAAATCCATTCTACTTATCTAATATTTTCTCATATTTATTTTACAATCTTTGATATTAACTAAAAATTTACACCCAATGTTTTTTTAAGATTTTGAAGTATTTCACCATAAGCTTTTAATATATTGATTTAACAAGAAACAGTTTTTTTTAAAGTTTTTTTTATGCTATAACTTTGTGGTAAAAAATATTTAATCTCATTGACCACGGCGGGCAGATGAAGTAAATTTTAGATGCTCTTCTTGTAATGGTAATTTGAATTAAATTTAACCTGGAAGTTAATCAGTGCATACTGTTTTTTTTTTGTTCTATTTTGTGAGTATTTTGGTTAAAATTGTTAAAATTTGTTTCATTCCCATAAATCAATGGAATTAAAATCATATATATATATATATATATATATATATATATATATAAATAAGAGAGGCATGCACTTTAGAGCATATCTGGGTACATTTGATTAATATTATTGTAGAGTTAATTACAACTGAATCTAAGAACTCCCCCCCCCCATAATAAAAAACAAAGATTGAAGTAGTTATTGTTGAGAAAAGCCATAAAGAAGTTTTGAATGCTCTTGGCATCATCAGATATCAATGGATTGTCACAAGTGAAGCACATGATTATTTCCATTTGTGTTGCTGTTCAATGCTCCCTGGGGTCGGTGGGTTGAAAAATGAGGAATATTAATGCATGAGATTTTTGCATGATTCCAATACCAACATGTGACTGCACCAGTTGTTTCTTGATTATCTGCGTCATGTGTTTGTGCTGGAAATCTTTTCCCCTACTGATATGCTATAGCACTTCCTCCATTTTTATTAATATAAATTCACTGAGCAGCCACAGAGGAGGCATTCTCCTTTACATTCTTGCGCCTCCTTCTGTTCACGTGTGCTTAGATATTGGTTCAATTTCCTCTCATTTGACATGCACAAGTATTGCTTCTTGTTTGCTTTAAGTCTACATGCATAATTTTTTTTGAATTTTTACTGTAGGCCCATCTATGCAAATAAAAAATATTATTACATTTCAGTCCTCAGAACACAAGTCTTTAAGACTTTGGCCCTCACTATTGGCTGAGAGTTGCATATTGTTATTTGCCTGGGTAGAGCGGATCATTTTTCTAGACAACAATCCATTCTAAATGTTTTTTAAAAAAAAGGATCTAAGGCATATGGTGATATCTCTTGTTATTGCTGAAATGCTTTGAGAAAGCTTACATGAAAGGTGTGATATCTGGAGGATGCAGAATAAAAATCTTGGTATCTAAGGGGATATAGATTAAGATCTATATCTTAGATATCTAACCTGGAATATGCATAGGCCAATATGGTAAAAAAAGTAGCAAAGTATCAAAAATGTTAAAACTGTTTTGCCAACAGGGCCTTCATCAGATGATGGATTAGATTGATTTGGTTTATTTCTTTGACTTTGATCTTGTTTATGTTATTTATTTTGTGAACTTGTGAAAATTCCTGTTGCTGGAAGACATCATTAAATTTCTAATCCATTCTTTATGAAATTAAATTGATGGCTGTATTTTAATTACAAATGCACTTTTGTATTATAGTTTGATTTGATTTATTTGTTTAACAGCATATCAACACCTTATGGGTTATTTAATCCTGTAATTGATTCATTTGAATTATAATAAGTTTGATTATCATCATAACTTTTTATATAATATAAATATTTTCACACAGTTATAGGGTTTCAAGTATTCCTATTTAATATTAATAATTTAAACACAATTATAGGGTTTCAAGGAACTATTCCTATTTAATAAAAAATAATTTGTTTGCACTCATCATATCAAATATTCCTATCTAATACTAAGAAATCTTCAAACAGGTCTATTTAATCAATAGATGGTGCCTTAACAGGTACTACAACTCCAGGTAAGAGTAGACCTGGGAATAATGTCAATGAAGAAGTGCCTCCAAATCTCCAGAACTAGAATACTGGAACCTCACCACCAAATGCAGTTTAGTGTCATATTCAGGACACCCCTTTTTTGGTGGAGACTTAAACCCTCAGCAGTAGATAAAATCTTAGCCTTACTGAAAGAGATATTCATAAGATAACTTTGAAATAATGAATGATTTTGAAATACCATCATCATCATTTTGAGTCCAACGCTGGACAAATAGAGGCCTTTCTCCATTCCACCCATGGCAACCTCAATTATGCAAGCCTCTGTCATGTCTTACCAACAAACTCCATTATCTTATCTTTCCATCTTCGATCAGCTTTTTTCTAAGATACTTGTTCTTTATTTGACATCATTCTACTAACCTTTTGCATCATTTGTTATCCTCCCTTGTAGCTATATGTCCTGTCTACTTCCTTTGCAATTGTTCAATAACTTCTATGATATCTCTTCCCTCAGTCTCTTATAGATCTTTTTTTTTATCTTTTTCTAGCATTGCCTTTTCCATTAATCTTTGTGGGCTTCACAGTTTGTTTTTTTTGCTAGGGATTTAGTTAATTTTCACACTTCACATCCATACATGTCATACAAGGGTTGGCTGAAAAGGCTGACCAACATACTCAAATAGAATGTACTTAAATGAGGTTTATTTTTCAACATAGTCCCCCTTGTACTCCAAGCACTTCTTACATTAATGTTGCAGTACTTAGATACTATGGCTCAAAAAAGTGATCAATGGTAGATATGTAATCATCATATGAACTTTTCAACACACCCTCACTTATATACTAGATATGAAGTCATGGCAAACAGTTTTGAGGTAAATACTTTTAACTTGTTTCAGATATCAATTAGGCTCTGTCCTCAGGACATTCAGCACTTTTCTAATGCATTGCTAGTAACTGCTCACAATTTTAAAAATATATACATCTAATTGTGTGTATTTGTGTATATATATATATATATATATATATATAAGGTAGAATGAATAAAGAAAAGAAGGAATAGAATGGATAATAAAAGAAAAATTTAATCAATATCACTTACACATATGTTTCGGTCAGTTCATCTGTGTGAAAATATTTCACAACAGAGAAGATTCGACCTTCATCTGAGTGAAATTTTATTTTGAATGAAAAAATTCGTTGGGGAACAACAGAGAACTTTGGAAATGTTTGAATAGAATTTTTTTGAAAATCACATTTGGAACGCTGAAATAGACCGTTAGAATTTGGATATTTTATTTTTCTAGGGGTTAGGGTAGAAAATAATTTTGTATTGCAAAAATAAAGTGTTATTATTTAACCCTAACAAACTAGGGCTTAGTTTGTTATTGTTTTGAAATAATAATAAATTTTAAAAAATGGTGAAGTATCAAAAAAGTAATCGATAATAAAAAGAACCTAACTTTGATAATAGATAATTTTTTTATATGTTATTTTTTTTTTCATTTTGATGTTATCGTAAGATGGTTTTAGGTATATTTATTGTTATATAATATTGCGTTATATAATAAATGTGGAATTATTTAATAATTTATAAGATATTTGTGGTATGGCAATTAATAGTAAATAAGTGTTAGGAAGAGTTTGCTTGATGATCTAAATTTTAATAAAATATTGTGGTATGGTAATTTATTGTAAATAAGTGTTAGGAAGAGTTTGCAAAATTATTTTCTTCCCTAACTCCTAGAAAAATCAAATATCCAAATTCTAACGGTCTATTTCAGCGTTCCAAATGTGATTTTCAAAAAAATTCTATTCGAACATTTCCAAAGTTCTCTGTTGTTCCCCAACAAATTTTTTCATTCAAAATAAAATATCACTCTGATGAAGGTCGAATCTTCTCTGTTGCGAAATATTTTCACACAGATGAACTGACCGAAACACATGTGTAAGTGATATTGATTAAATTCTTCTTTTATTATCCATTCTATTCCTTCTTTTCTTTATTCATTTTTCCTCATATTGTCGGATTCATTTCCAATTTCCATTTTTACATATATATATATAATTTTGGATAATGCATATAAAAAATACACAGTATAAGGAGAATGGCAGTTTCTTCTTGATGGGAAAATGTATGACTTCACTGGATGTTAATATGAAATTCTGTTTTGACAGATGTTGATGTGAATTTTGCATCAGTATCAGGCAAATTCATACAATTCTCCACCACTATCTATGATGATTGCTCCACTGTCACAAAACTGAGTAAAGAGTACATCAGGGAAGTGGGGCTTTAATTCTAATGAATTGTATATATACATATATGCACCGATGGAAAATAAAATTGCAGCACCCTAGATCTATATTCAACATACAAATAATATAACTGGATTACAATAAATGGTTGCATTTACAGATCAATACAAACACAGGTTCCAAATAAGGGGTGTATCAGAATGCTTATACAGATCAAAATCGGCATCCTTCTTCAGAGTGTTACGATTTTATTTTCTGCCATATATATATGTATATGTGTGCATTCACATGTGTTTGTGCTTGTAACAAAGAATAGAAGAAAATAATGTATGGATGAAGATAAAACAGCTTTCTTTTCTTTGGTAAATGTTTCTGAATGCACTTGATAGCATTATAGATATCAATAAGGAGTAATATATGCACAGTCACTTTTTTATTTAATAAACTATTCATATCTCAAAAATGAAAGTGGTATATGTTGGTTTAGGTGGAGAAAATAGAAAATATCAGTGTAGTCTTATCATTGAAAGCTGCAGATTTTATAGCTATATGATGTAGTCAGAATGATCACAAGATATGAAATATTTGTTAGATGTATTGTTTATATCATTTCAAGTGAAAGAAAAAAATTATATAAAGTAAACCTTAATGACAAGAAAATAATAATTTACTGAAGTTAGTTTGGCACAAATATTCAACTTATTAGTAATGGTTAGTTAGCCTTGCTCCTTAACCCTTATATCACATGATCTGTACTTTGCCTGGTGACAAAGTAAAGTAGAGGTTACAAAATGCAAATAGTTGCATTTAGAATTGGAAAATGTATTGCCTGTTCAATCATGAAACTATTAATTAGAAATCTGAGTATTTGAATAATTTACATTGAATATGATCTCAGTATATGATGCACCAAATAAGAATATTGACTAAAATGTGTACCTTTATTTATCTTCAATAATTAATCTTTGATTATAATCTATAAGGTTGACTTAACCAGAGTGATTGTGTTAGGTTGGTTGGTTTGCTTTATTTAATGCTGAAATCATTTTTTCAAGCATTTATGTAAATTTAAAATCTAAGTATCTGATGATAATAAACATATTTCAACAATTATATCTTCAAGTAACTATTCTTAATACTAATAATTTATACTCAATCATATGGTTTCAAGTAACAATTCAAATTTATTTGAAAGTACTCCTATCTAATACTAATAATTTGCACACAATTATATGGTTTTAAGTATCCCCATCTCATACTAATAAGTTGCACATATTAATATAGTTTCAAGTATTCTTATCTAATACTAATAATTTTCGAACAGATTTATTTGACCCATAGATGGGACCCTAACATGTATTACCACTCTGAAGCAGTATTAGCAACATAAGTATGATTTCCCACTCTCCAGAGCCTCAGAAGTAGACTTTCACCACCGGATGTAGTTTAGTGTCATACTAAGGACCCCCTTTTTAGTGGGGTTGGGAGGGTTCTTATCCATCTACAGAGAATACAGTAAGCCCTGTCAATGATAGTGTGTAAATTAATACATAAAAGTTACAATACTTGATTTAAATTCTGTTTTATTCAAAATATTAAAAATATCTAAACATGAAAATAGTTTTGTATTTACATTAATGTAGACAAACTGTTTTAGATGAATTGTAATTGTAAATAAATGCTTGTAGACAAATTTATAAAGAATCATGTGTGTCTAGTGTGTTCATATGAGGTGTCTTAAAAGTTTATCAAGACTGAAACTTAAAATTCTAACATTTGAAATTTGAATAAAGATGTGTTCACAGCTGAAAAATTTTCATAAAAAAAGTGATCTTTTCTAAACATCTATCTTGACAAGTCAGCGCCAATTTGAAAAAAAATATGAAGCTCGTTAAAATATACTTTACGAAAAATATATTTTTAGCTAAACACAGGACTCTATGCAAGAGCAGTATAGCTTCCCATATGTATGAGCCCTATTGGCTGCGACTTTAGAATACACCGACTGCACCTCTGCAGAGGAGTAAGACCCGCCAACAGGGTCACCTGTTGTCCGTGGGTGGCAACCCGTGATGCTTAAGGATGGAATCCTGGTGAATGAGCAGTCCATGACATGCAACAGTCCACTTTGACCCTTACTTAAGCTAGATGAGTGGTCAGAGAGGCCCCCTCTGATCAATTGGCTAGTCACACCCTAGCATCTATATTATTGCCCCAACCCTATTTCCCTTATGGCAAGCTCCAACCCTTTTTATCATATGGGTGCTAGAAAACAGTGGCTGAAGGTCTTCATGTCCTGGGTATGATGTTAAACTCTATCTGATGGTGAGGTTCCAGTTCTGGAGATCTGGGGAATGTGCAGTACCCCTTCATCACCATTGCTCCCAGGTCCACTCTGGCCTGGAGTGGTAGTACCTGTTAGGGTCCCATCTATGGGTTAAATAGAAAAATATGTTTAAAATTAATTGAGTACTCATCAAGAACGAATTAAACAAAAACATCTTTAGCATAAAATGACTCAATGGGTTGAAATGCCGCAAATCCCAACCAAGAAAACTTTTTCAACACATAAATCAATCAATAAACGTTAGTATTATTTTCCAATTCACTTAGCAACAAACAACTGCAAACAGCCTACTGTCAAAATCAAGAAAAATTCTGGAAAAAGATATATCAATAAATTTTTGTTACCATCCTTCACAACTGACTGCTTGGTATAAAATAACCCTGGATAGGTTGACATGCCATTAAAATCAATCAATCAATCCCATATGTACAAGGTATACCTTTTTTAATGGTTATCTTCATAATAAATGGAATCAGTGACTCAAGTTCAAATCCTAGACAATTCTGTTTGTGTTTCACTCCACATTAATGCCCTTTGGAAAGGCATGAATCCACCTGTTCTCCCACCAACTTTGGCTAAATAGTGGGGTAGACTGGGTTCTTTAGCCTTGGTAAGACAACCAGTCTAGATGAAGGAAAACTCTGAATTCAAACCAGCTATAGTCTGCTTAAAAATTGACCATGTGTTGCATCTTGTTCATGGCCGAGGGATCGGGTAAATACTAGATGTAGTTTGTGTAACGTTTTCTGATTTCCTAAACTGAAAATTTGGCTCAATGGTAAAATTTGAGAATGTTTAGGACATTAGAACAAATATGACGGTGCAGCTTCACAATAAAGAGGTGTTTCAACTCATGGTAAACTTGCTCAAGGAGATTATTTTGAAGAAAATCAGTGTTTCGTTTATTGTCCATTTCTCACTTGGTACAGCCCTTTAGCTTTATTACTTTTTGAACATATCTTGGTTCTGTTTGATGATTTACATCCAAAGCTTTATCATATGCATCTTGAACTTGGATTGTATTCTTATGAAATTATTGTTAAATTTCAGAGGTTTACATAAGTTTTCAATTATTTTTTGTATGTGTATATAATGATAATCTGATTATGTTCCTTATTACTGTAGTTACAGAAAAACGTTGCTTATCCTTCATAATGGTTTTTTTTGTAGAAGTTATTGTTGATACATGTACATACATATATATATATATATATATATATGATAATGATAGAATACTGTAAATGTAATCATGTATATTCCTCTTTTCTATGTATGCATTATTCACTATACATACTTACATTTATCATTTTACATATCTACAGTTTTTCTTGTATTCATGTATATCTATATATACTGAAATTGCTTCATTTTCAATTTCTTTCCATTGCAAATTTTTAACATTGTCTTAATGCCTTTTGTAATGGCTCCAGTATAATATCATGTCTCTGGCCTGTTGCCATGGACATTGTGTGTTGATTGCTACTATGTTCTTTGGGTCTCTCTGCATTAGTAATATGAAGCAGACATTTTGAAAATTTGTTCTACATTAATATTAAGCATAACTCAGGTTTCAGAATGGAATAGGTGTCATTTGCTGCTTGATTACACCAAGCTGCTTGTTGCAAAAATTATGTTACTTAAGTTGAGTCAGTTAAAGATAGAAATTAATATCAAACTAATGCAACCCTTCTCTCTCTTACTGGCTTGTTTTCAAAAAAATTGATTGTTACATTGTTCTGAGGTTATGTTTCTTATATTGTTTCTGAAATCAATAGAGCCAGTTTAAATAAATTAGAAGTAAATAAGTTTTAAAATGAGTTTTTGTAGTTTATTTTGGCACATATATTAAGGTGTACATATTTGACATTTAAGGAAATTTTCTTTTATAAAAGTCAGATGCATAGTAAGAGGTGCCTTATGCTTTAAGTTGGGAAGGATGAAGAAATAAAGAAATATAAATGGGCAAACTGATATCAGTAGAGACAATTGCAACATTTTGAGATTTTTCTATTAAAACATAGATTTACAGAGCTATTAACAAATTCATTCTGTATAGAAATTTGAAGTTTTGAAAAAAAATGCAACATTTTCTGCTGGGGCTATAAAATATGCCAATTGCACCTCTGCAGCAAAGTAAGGTGCCTCCCCTCCAATGAAGACACCTGTTGGTCATAGGTGGCAACCTGTGATGTATAGGATGGAGTCCTGGTAGCTGAGCAGTCCATAATATAGGCAACATTCCACTTTGGCCCTTACTTGGGTTAGACAGGCTGTTGGAGAGGCCATGTCCAATCAATTGGCTTGGCACGTCAAGCCCTAACACCTATATAATTGTTGCAAACCTCCAGTCATTTTTGTCATATATGTACTAGAAGGCAGTGGTTGAGAGTCTTAATTTCCTGGGATGATGCTAAACTGCATCTAGTAGTGAAATTTCAATTCTGGAGCTCTGGGGAGTGTGGATTACCCCTTTATTACTACTACTCCCAGGTCCACTCTGACTCAGAATGGTAGTATGTTAGGGTCCCATCTATGGCTTAAATAAATCAAAAAAGGAGTTTGAATTTTATAAAAAAATTGAATACCTATAAATGAATAATCATTCTTATGAATATTTATTTTCTCACTTGATGTATTTAAAGTTGAATCATATATGATTTTATGTTAACATCTTGCAGCAACATGGCTTTCCACTGTTTGTTTTTTCATAGACACACCTTCTTAAAGAGAACCTTTCTGTTTTCTCCATGACAAAATTCATTTTTTTATGTTAGAACCTTTTCCTCACCTTCCAAAAATATGCATATCAAATTTGGTAGTATAACATCAAACCATCAATAGAGGACAAATAGATAAACTTTTTCCAATTATGAATATACATTTATGCCATTTGTGATTTAAGAGTGTTGTGGCCTGGTTAGGGGCCAGAATAAAGACACAAAGACAGGAAATGAGTTAAACAAATATATTAACAAAGAACAGTAGTTACATGCGAGGCTGTCTTATCGGCTGTTTGCTGAAGTACTAACTCTCGCTTAAGTGCAGAACCTGCTGCTATTTATAATTGGAAGAGTTCATGTGTGCGTGGTAAATTACCATAACAAAGAGTAATTGTTGAATAACAAGGAGCCTATTTTGAAGAAAATTAATGTTTTATTCATTGTTTATTTCTCTCTAGGTAAACATAGATTCAGTCTCAATATCTTTTAACACACTTCGTATCTTTTTTGTGATATTACATGCCAAATTTTATTTGCACCTTGAACTAATTGCATTTAAAGCCTATTAATGAATGTCATGGTATTTTGAATTTTTCAATCATACTATTCATTTTGTTTTAATTGAGACAGTAATAGAAAAACTCAGATAATATTGTATAAACTCTGGGCATTGTCTGCTGCTGTTGAACATTGTATATACTTAACATTTTTAAGATCTTTACATCAATGTAAAAAAAAAAATGAATAAATTTAGATTTTGAAAGTTAACCAGATAAGTTAAGATAAAATAAATGCTTAAAAAATGTTCGCTGTTTGATATTTCCAATGCAACTTGCCTGAAAAAAGAAGAATTTGACTCTTCCATTATGAAATCAACATTTAACTGGAGATGTAGAGAAGGAGTGAATTTATATGTGTATATATAAAATCAGTATATGACAAAAATTAAAACCACATGAAAATCACTCTAAAGCAGGATTGACATTACAAAAAATCCAAATATATAAATCTATAAACACAAAGATATTTTCAGAAAAGATCTATTTGTTGGTTATAATATACTAAAAAGATTAGAATTCTTTAGATTTCTGATGTTTCTTATTTTTTTCTAGTTATTTATGTATAGCTATAGTGTTTTAACAAACATAATAGAAACCTATTTTCCTGTGTTGCTGTTTTGTTTTATTAGTCTTATTTTCATTTGTCAGCAATGCTGACGCTCAAATATTTCTAAGCTAAATTTTTCAAATTCATATCATTAAATTTTGAGTAGATTTATATATGTTTAATAAATGGTTGTTAATTTTTTTTTTCCTAATCATAGGAATCATAATGGAGTAGCGAGTAGTGGAATATATATATATATATATATATATATATATATATATATATATATAATATCTAACAAAATGATAAGAAATAAGACTTGAAAACCTAAAATTGGTGTTAGAATTGTTTTATTTCCTGTGTAATGTTTCACAATTCATCATACAAACATTTTCAAACACAACTGTAAAGGTTTTGAAATGCTCAAAAAAAGAGATTAATACTTCTTGTTCTATTTATTGTATATGAACATGTGATGGTATGAATTTTTAAAAAATGACTTTATTACTGAATGTCCCAACATATTCACATATTTGTACAATAGCTTTAACAATTGCATTCTGTGGCACTCATAATATATTAGTTATCATTTTTGGAAATAGAGTTGATGACCTGAATTCAAGTCCTGGATGAGGGTGTTTGTATTTCATATAGCGCTAATACCCATGGCAAAAGTATGAAACCAAGTATTCTCCCAACCCCATCTATGAGAAAATAGTAGGGCAGACTGAGCTCTTTAACCTTGATATGGAAACTGGTTTAGGAGTTGGAAGACATAGAATTCAAGCCAATTATACTCTACTTAAAAATTGACTTTGTGTCACATCTTGTTTGTGATTATATGAGATTAGTCAGTCAGTGAGTCATTTTTGGTATTCTTATTTGTTCTAATCTTGGATATTAAGGAATATGGACTTTGTCATTCATGACTTCTGAGTCCAAACTTTGAAGTACATGGATTGGCTGTTGCATGAGCAGGAGATACAATCACCATGAGCTGGTGTCTTTTTCTCATGTTTGTGAACATGATAAGGATAGGATGGAAAATGTACATGTGCATCTACAGAAAGGCAAATCTAAATTTAAGTTAAATAGGAACACTAAGAGACCTGACTCACTAATCAGACACTTATGGTTTCCAGATAAGATCCATGTTGCTGTGGAATGCTTTTTCTCCCTTTCTAGCATCTGATTATATTTGCAAACCTGCATTTGTGTACACACAAATGAGCAGAACTATACATCAGTGTTGTACAGGCATAGTTTTCTGCTCTTCTCACCATCTTATGAAATATTTCCATTTATAGCAGATGAAGAAATACTCAAACATTTCCCATATGGATTCTTTGAATCTATGTGTTTTTTCTGACTTGAATTCTTTTTAATTACCTTTTGCATTTAAAAAAAAGTTTGAGACATCACTATTCTCCTTTATCACATTGCTGCACAAGTTGAGAAATTATAATGATCAGGTGAACACAATTATTATTGTTCACTCCTTTTGAGTTTTTCACATCAGCGTTAGCTGATGGCCTTTCAATGGAGTCTGAGTGGCAACAAGTCTCCTCAGGTCTCCAGAGCTCTTCTGACTATTCTGGCAGATTGCAGCAGTGCAGTATTCTGGATGGTCTCAATTCTTCCTCTGATTTTCAGATTTTTCAAACTTTTTTCCAATCTTTTTTGTACCGTTCCAAGTGCACCAACTACAATTGGTATCACTTTGACTTTCATATTCCATAACTTTTTCAGTTCTCTGGCAAGGTCCATGTATGTCCATTTTTTCGTTTTCGTTCAGCTTCACCCTGGGATCTGCTGGAACTGCAAAATCCACCAGTTGACAAGTTCTTTCTTTTGTTGTTAATCAACACTAGGTCTGGTCGTCTTGCTGGGATAAGGTGATCCATTTTATATCAGTCCCAGAGAATTTTATGCATTTCATTCTCAAGAACAGATTTTAGTTTATGCATATACCATTTTGTTGTATGGTCAAAATTTAATTTTTTGCATGTGGATCACCTTTCCAACCCAGTCATGTCTAGTTTTGTACTACCGTTGTGCTAGTTTGCTACATTCGCATAGTACATGATTTACAGTTTCATCTCTGTCACCGCATAGTCTACATTTACTATTTAGTTGGGTCTTATCAATTTTTGCTTTGATATAGTTTGTCCTTATGGCATTATTCTGTGCAGCAATTATTAGTGATTCAGTTTCTCTTTTGAGGTTTCCTTTTCTTAACCATGTCCAGGTGTTTTCATGTGCAACCTCTCCGATTTGTTGTTTGAAGTGTCTATATAATTGTTTTTCTTCCTATTTTTGTTTTCTAGTTCTTCTTTTGTCCATTTTAAGAATGGTTCAGAGTATCTTATAATGGGGACAGCCCAGGTATTAATTCCTTTGATGAGATTTCTGCTGTTGAGTTTGGTTTCTAGGAGTTTTCTTGTTTTCCTGAGGTGTTCTTTTTTAACTTTTATTTTCATTACTGCTTGCTTGATATTGTCCGCTTCTAAAATTCCTAAGTATTTGTAACTTTCATTTTCATATTATTATTATTAGTAGTAGTAGTAGTAGTAGTATTAAGAAGTCATGAAACACAGTCTCTCTACAAAGTGATGAGTGATTATGGTGTAATCTCCCCAGTTCTCTGAATTGATGATGATCATCAATTTATATTCCTATAGTGCATCCACATGGTAAAATGAAGTATGAATGTTTGGGGTGGAAATGGGGGGGAGTCGTCACTGGTGGTGCATAGTAAATGTTGGGCCTGGTGGTAAGTGAGGATAGGAATGTGGGTCATCTGTGAGTAGGGAGTGGTAGAGTAGGCGTAGGATCATGGGGAGTTGTAAGGTGGATTTTATTTATTCATTTATTATTTTTTGTGTTGTGTGTTTGTTGCTATGGCAGGAGTTTGTAACCCACCGCAACAACTACATATAACCCCTACTACCTTCCCAAACATTCACCCTACATCATCAGCAGTTGACCACCACCCTCCTCCCAATCATGACCACAAGACACTCGTCATTAAGAGAATTGAATCATTTAATACAAAAACTCTGCTTGTGTCCTGAAGAAGGTCTGAAAGACCAAAACATTATAGCGTCAACATTACCACCAGTAGTAAACTTTCATCCAGTATAACATCTTGTGTTTGTCTACTTTTCTCCATATACTGTCAGATTGATTTCCTCATTTTATTCCTGTATATATATATATATATATATATATATATATATATATAATATAAAACAATACCATTATTTTTTGTTAGAAATATGCTTGTAATATTAGGAAATATTTATAGAAAATCAAATAACTTTGTCTCATGGGAAGAGTCCAATGAACAACAGTTAATAGAAATTAATAAAAACTGTTTTTCTTTATTTTTCTTTAATCTATTTTTATTTCATTTTTATCATGAGCTATTAGTATAAATGATAAACCTGCTGCTTTGTTAGAAATTTATACAGATGATGATATATTTTTTCAATAATAGTTCTGACTGTTCTCTTTCTGCTTTCTAACATGATTTTGATAATTATTATAATTTCTGGCAAATGAAAGCTTAGAAGAAAACTTTTCCAATCCCCATTAAGAAAATGAAATAAGGAAGACAAAAGAAGGAAAGCATTTCAGTCAACAATAAAGTAAAATTTGAACATTCCCTTCAGGATCTGATGACTTTAATAGCTAAAGGAACATTCAAATTTATTAAGTATTTAAAATGTTTTCAAAATCATATTATTATCAAAAACTTATATTATGTCTACAATTTTTGGAATTTTAGTTTGATAAAAGTTGTGAACACAGAAGTTTTGCTGATTGAGCCAAAGTGATTGATAAGTGAAACTTCAGTTGACAAGTTTTTATGGTCTAAAATGACAATTTCAATTTAGTAAAATTCATGTTCATATGGAACATGCACACATGGATGATGAGGTCCTACAGTACAACAGGAATGGATTTTGTTGAAATTGTAGAAATGCACCATAAATACTACTGAATTGAAATTGTCATTTTAGACTGTAATTTTGAAACAGAAATAAAATGCACTAATTAAGTTAAAACTAATTTGTTGTCAGCTTTCTTCAGATTTCTTGGACAAATTTAATTTAGAATTTTGCCCAAACCATTTCATCATATGCATTCTTGAGCAATATCACACTTGTGAATGTCTTAGAAACAAAACATCATCAAAGATATTCTTTAGGGGATAGAGCATTAGAACAGAGGCTGTTGTGTCTTATGCATGCATTCGGTGGTGAGGCTCCAGTTCTAGAGCTCTGGGGAGTATGGAGTACCCCTTCATTGCCATTACTCTCAGGTCCACTCTAATCCAGATTGATAATACATGTGTGGGTTCAATGGATCTGTTTGAAAAGTATTAGATAGGAATACTTGAAACCATATAACTGTGTGCAAATTAAAATGTTTGGCATTATATAACTCATAAGGTATTCATATGTCATTAAACAAATAAGCCAAATGAAATAAATGGGGGTCATTAGCTCTGTGAATAAATCTTAATGAATTTCAGTGTTTCAGTTAGAATAATAGGTAGGTAAGTGATATGTTATTATAGCAACCAAATCTTGGTTTACATACATTACTACAAAATCATCTAACAGAAAAAAAAAAATTCAGCTAAAATGCTCACTCTTGGTGGTTGGTTGTCTTTGTTTTCTAAAAATCAACAATGCTTTCATGAAATTAATGTTGTAATTTAATCACTATGTGCAGATGTGGGTAACATTCCCTTGGTGTGAGAAATAGACTCACAGCCAACAGCTGGGGGTCCCTACCATTGCAAAGGAGAAAAAGATAATATTGATATAAAAGAAAGGCCTATATAACTATGACAAAGAAGATTTTTGATGGTTTAATGGCATATCAACTCCTGAGGTTATTTAATGCTGAAATTGGATTCATTAGTAAATGTTTGCTTGTAATCATAAATATATTTTCTATAATGTATGAAACAAGTTTTTAATAATAAACAATTTGTTTGATTTGCTAAAGAGGTAACTAGTTTTTAACACTTAGAACTTTCCTGATACCTGTGTTTCTCCTACCTTAGGCTCCTGGCTAAAAAATAGTGGAAAATTTAAAATGTTATAATGTGTTATTCAACAGCCTGTAACATCTTATAGGCAATCTAAAATATATTTTTAAAATAATAAAATTACATATGAAATATAAAATTAATTTTCATATGTAATGGCAATATAGAAATGAGTAATCTCCAGTCATAATTTAGGCTGTCCAGGTATACGTACTTCTAGGTAGTGATTGCTTGGACTGTAATTGTTTGTATTTGCACAATTTTAAATTCCAAGTTTTCCTTTTAAACAGGTTGCCATACCAAGGTTAAAGAGCCCAGGCTGACATACTATTTACACATAGCTGGGGGGAGAATAGTTGGACTCATGCCTTTCTCAAGGGTATTAGTGCTATGTGAAATATCAACAACCTCATATAGGATTTGTACTCAGGCCATTGGGTCTACTTCCTATGATGATAACCATTATGCTACAAGCACCTCGGCTACTGTACAAACTCGATGGGTATCAATCCAAATACTAATGCAATATTAGTTGACTGAGTCCAATCAATCATGGCTAATCTTTTCTGATATGGATACTTAATGATCATCACCTAGAAATATTATACTTTGTTAATATTATTGTAGTAACAGCTAGATTAATCAGAATTTAATGGATTCTTTCTGATTTATATTCCATAAAATATTACTGCTTCAAATGAAATATCAAAAACAATGGTAAAGTTTTCCTAATTCTTGTCTGTTTTTATGTGTGTGTTTGTTTATAAGTATGTGTGAGATAAAGCAAGTGGGGGTTGGTAAGGACAGTAATGCAGCCAAACAGTTTTGTAAATGTGGATTTCTGGCAGAGATGCATGCCAAGGTCACTTCTTGACAGGTGACACTATATAGAGAAGTTTGCTTTTTTAAATATTTAAAAGAAATTTTGAAACTGAAAATCAGAATGTCTCAATATTCTAAATGTAAATAACCCTATATTGTGTCTAAGCATGTCCACTGAACTGTGTATCAAAGTATCTGTGAGATGCCTATATATGTGAAATTGCAGATTTAGTTGAGAGATGGAAGCAGAGGAGTCATTGCAGACCTAGAGATAGCCTAGGGAGAGCCTGAAAAAAGTGGATGGGGGAACAGGAAAAAACAGTTGGAATTTTTAATCTTGCTTTTTATATAAAAAGCAATATTATTTTCTGTGTGCCTTGCAAATTTGTAGTCAAATCAAGTATTGTTAATGGACCAATGTAGAGAATCAGTTGATTAGCCTGCAGTGTCTTTTATAACTCATGAGAACATCAAAGAAATATTTTGTTTCTTTGATGTCCATGGTCTGTTAGGAGGCATGGCAGGCTCAAAGCTAAATACAAGGATTTGCATGATTATCTTCTGTCTGTTCTACCTATTGGGTGGTAATGCCTAGGGGATTTCTTTTATAAACTTCTTATGAAGAAGCCTTTCACTGCTTTTGCCCTCAATGGAGAATTTCTCTTGTTTCGCTAAACTGAGCTGTCAAACTTGGAAGTAAATCTTAGCTTGTATTTGGAGGTGCTGACATGCATGGAATATATCCGCCTCTTCTTCTCTTATTCAATGAGCTCATGGCTGTAAGTTGATAATAGAATGCCAGTAGCCATTTGAACACCTGGAGAAAAGCCCTTTGTATTGCAAAAGAATTCTTTAGCTGAATGACATAATATTTGGAAAATTTTACTTCCTCTTAACATGAATTATTGATAATAGTTGATATTATGTAATGCATATATATATATATATATATATATATATATATATATATAATTAAACAAAAGGCACATCTTCTGTTTAACAATTTTATTAACAATTCTTTTCAAGCTTTCTTGCCAACTTTTTTACATTTGGATGGAATCCGTGGATTAGTCCACCAAAGTTTTTATCCCAAGTACTTTCGGCACTTCGAAATCAGAGGTGATGTTTTTATGTTCAAGTTTTTTCAAGTTAGTAGTAGTGAGAGTAACTAGGAGGGGAACTCGTAGAAATTATATTAAGGGGTGTGGAGGCTGGAAGGAGGAGAATTGGTAGGAAAAGTATTATAGACATTTTAAAATGTGAGTACTGCATTCAAAATTAATCTTATTTAAGGATGGTTTGTATTGTTTGATGTATAAAGCTTTTGGAGTTTTTGTTTGTTTTTTTTTCTTTGTGCAAAATGTGTGTATTTTCCATTAGGATATTTCAGTAATTAGAGTGGAGGCATGCATATAATCTTAGATGTTGTGAAATGGAGCTATTATCTGACATATGAAGAGTCAAATGGTGTGACAAAGTCATTGAGGTAAAACTGATGTAGGTACTTTTGGGAGACAACAATCTCCTAAGGGACATTTAAATTTGTATACTACATTAGTCTCATTAAGACTACTTGTCTGGGGAGATGAGAGGTTAGTGGTTTTAAATTTAGTGTAATAAAGAATTAATTTTACCTTATTATCGGGCATGGTTGAAGTAACGTTGTTCTGAATTGATTTTTTTAGTGCTATTTTATCAATTGTTAAACAGACGTGCCTTTTGTTTAATTCTACATGTATAAATGAATGCTGCCCAAATACACTCGCACACACACACACACACACACACACACACACACACACACACACACATATATATATATATATAATATATATATATATAAACACAGTTTCTGTCACTATATCCCTTATATATATATATATATATGATTGTAAAAAAATTATGGGTCTACCATGGTTTTTATCTATACAATTTCTTTAGGACCCTATATTATATTAGACTAAGTTAAAGTTATTACTAATCAAACACTATATAATATATATATATATGATATTTTTTTCATCAATTTGATGATTACTACTAACTAAGCAAAAGCTTATCAAATGGACTATACAGGTGATTTGTTTCTAGCAGTGAAGGTTTATGCAAAACCAGTCTCACTTTTTGGATAAACTAATAACAGAAAAATGGTGTACCAGTGTACCACAAATTCTCTGAACAACATTTCCCAGGTTTAGAATTTCCAATCTTTCCTTTTCCTAGACTGATTGCCTTACCAAGGCTAGAGATCCCAGTCTACCCTATTATATACTCATAGCTGAAATGAGAAGAGATGGATTCATGCTTACCCAAAGGCATTAGTGCAAGGTGAAATGATTGCAACCAGGATTTGAACTCTTTGACTCCCATTTTCTGCAATGATAGCCATTATGTCATATAATCTTCCATGTGTGTATATACATACACACACACACACACACATATCTATAATCGAACAAATTTGACGCAATATTGCAACATTTTTATTACAGGAATTCTCTCAAAATGCTCTTGTTCAATGAATGTTAATTTTGTGAGGTCTGCATTTTTGGTGAATGCCATTTTTCAGTCATCCAAATTGTTGATATTTGTTGATATTTGAAGATAATTAGAAGATATTTGAAGATGAAGATAATTATGAAATGCTATTTAGGATCCTTCATTCCTTTATAAATAGAAGTATCGGTATCATCATAGACCACTATTCCAACAGGAAAACCACAAGTTAATGAGTTGAATATATATATATTCCAGATTATCTCGACAATAGGCCACTCTGCCAACTTTACTTTTATATATATATATATATATATATATATATATATATATACTCTCACACACACACACACACACACACACACACAAAGGATGTGATGGATAAATAGTCGCCATTCTAAATTATTAATTACGCAGGCATGGTGTTTCAAGTTTTGTCTACTGTGCAGCTAATTACAGTCAGTTGGGTACTGTCTTTAAGGAAAGCAGCACCAATTCACTCCTCTGGAAATTTGGAAACGGCATATTGTAATGCTTGGCATTGATGTCAGAATCTCCAATACAAAGATTTCACTGTGTTTGAGTGTCAATCTGAGGATAGTGCAGAAGATTCAAAAACAGTTGGATGAGTCCAATAATGATTATGAAAATAGGGCAGCTCAGAAGCCTTTTTCTGATCATTCTGATAACAAAAGAACTCCTGGATTTGTCACTGAGATTCAAGCCATGATTGACAATGATCCCAGTAAATATATCATGTCCATGCCACACAGGGAATGTCTGAGCTTCTTATCAGTTAGGTAGATGGTTAAATTGAGTAATGATTAAATATGTTGTTATGGTAACACAGGTCATGCTCAACATTATTAAAAGGTTGTTTGTGTGTCTGTGTGTGTGCATGGTAGAGCAGTAATACAGCCAGATAGTCAGTTTTTTTTAAGTGGATTTTATAATTTTATACCATTTACATTATATAACCATTATATCAACAACAAAGTTGTTAAATAAAGACTTCTTACAGTGAATATATTGTTTAGTTTATTTTCTAAAAAGAAAAAAAATATTTTACAAACAGATCTGTTTGCATTTTCTGGCTTATGCACAAGATCAGTTTTTACTTTTACCTCACTATAGTTTCATAATTAGAATATATTGAATGGTAACTAGAAAATGTAGCTTTGTAAGCTACATAATTTCTTTTTAAATACTTTATAAGTACAATGTAAAATTGTTTAAATATTACTGTAAAAAATGATGGCACAGATTAACTAGTCATTATATACAATATTCATGAAATTAATGATGATTGTTGTATGTAAGTAATGAGAATTACAACTGTGCCATTTCATGATCATTAAATTTCAGTTGATTTTCTACTTACAAGAAGCATTTTAAAAAATCAAAACAAAAATAAAGTTGATCATGTTATTTTAATGTTAACTATCTTGAAAATTGTTATAAGAAATTGACTTAAATTAAAGGCAGAATTTATACATATGCTCGGTTGTATTTCTTATGAGTAGTAAAATGGTTTGACCCCAGGAAATGAAAATTAGTGTATAAAGATAGCTGCCCTTGAGGATGAACATTGGATGGCAGCACTGTGTCCTTTGGTTCAAAACTGCTATTCATAGTTAAATAGAAAGGGATAATAAGTATACTATGTAATACAACAATGGTGAAGGTGGATATATTAGTTTTGACCTGTGAAGTATAATATAGCCTTTTAGAGGTATGGAACTTTCTTACTTCTTTGGTGCAGAAGGTAAAACTGTTAATGTTGTTTACCCATTTGTATTATCAATATAAAACTTCTCATTTTTGCAGAGTATCATTTGCAATGTTATGTGGATTTTAATCTTTTTTAAGCATATATTAGAATTACTCAATAACTTTGAAGTTCTGATTACCTTTTTTGGTGGGTAATGCCAGGTTCCCTAGCTAATAAATTATGAGGCTATGGAATACAAAATGACTAGAAAATGGAAAAATATAAAATATAATTCATAAAAATTGAAATTAATATATTTATATTAATTTAAATGTATTCTATGAAATTAATATATTTATATAAATCTTTTTAAAACAGTCTCATGTTTTATTCAAAGTATATTAATAAATTTATAATTAGGAAATTGTGTATTTTAATTTGCATTTATTTGTATGATTATTATAATAAACAAAGTTTGTTATTTTGTTAATTCTACTTAATCTTCCTGCATTCTGTATAATATTAAATATGAATTCTTATTACAACTCAAATATCATTAAAACCAATGTTAGAAGTTCAAGACAATTTAATAACAGAAGAAAAAGATGTGTTGTATATTTCAATAACAGCAACATATTTTTATTTATTTCATAACAGCAACATATATTTTATAACAGCAACATATTTTTTATTTTTTTAGCCAGCATAGAAGATAGAAGGAATAACAGAGATAAGATTATTTTTATTCCTTTTGAGTTTTTCACATCAGCTAACGCTGATGGTATTTCACTGGAGGCTGAGTGACAACAAGTTTCCTCAGGTCTCCAGGACTCTTCTGAGTATTCTAGCTGATTGTAGCAGTGCAGTAGTCTGGATGGTCTCAATTATTCCTCTGATTTCCAGATCCTCTAGTCTTTTTTCCAAGTGTATTGGGACCATTCCAAGTGTACCAACTACAATTGGTATCACTTTGACTTTCATATTCCATGACTTTTTCAATTTTCTGGCAAGGTCCAGGTATTTATCTTTTCATTTTCCTTCAGCTTCACCCTGTGATCTGCTGGAACAACAAAGTCCACCAAGTTGACACATTCTCTTTTTTTTGTTAATCAATACTAGGTCTGGTCTCCTGGCTGGGATAGGGTGATCCGTCTTTATCTCAAAGTCCCATATTATTATTAGAAGAAGAAGAAGAAGAGAGACAAAAAAAGAGCTATGCAACAACTTGGATGTGTGCAAAGTTAGAAATTTCACTGCATCAAGTATTGAATTACACAATAGAGAAACTGAATTATTACACTCTAGTTTCCAAAAGTTATTCTCACATGATAATGAACTGTTTTTTGTTATAACACAAGGTTCGTATTTTGTTTTATCACCTGTTTTGTAAGGTGAATGTAAAATCTGACTTTTCATTATGAGAGCTGAGTTAGCATGGCCGTTTTGGTTAGGTGTAAAAATGTTCTAAAACTGGATAAGTAATTTGAGGCTTGATATATTTAAAAATAATTTTCTTATTGTGTGTTGTTATGCATGCGAGATGGGCTTTCTCTTAAAAGAACTGATGAATGTTCTTTTGTCATTTTTATTGTTGTCAGTTTCAAATTATGGTATGTTTTTTTTGTTTTTTTCCAGAAACTCGTTGCCATGCCCCAGCTTCAAGGAAGTGAGCTACTCTACAATTTCCTCACCTCCAAAGATGAGCTGACATCAAGCTTTTTGCCTGATATAAACATTGGTAAGTTCTTTTTTTCTTTTATTTTTCACATTAGTTTTTGAAAATTTCTAAATATTTGATAGTTTTTGATAACCCCTCTACCATGAACAAGATGTGATACAAGTTCAATTTTTATGTGGAGTATAATTGGTTTGAATTTTCAGTTTTCCTTCTCTTAGACTGATTGCTATACCAACTTTAAAGAGCTCGAGGGAAAATAGTTGGATTCATATTAAGAGTATTAGTGCTATGTGAAATGTAAACAGCCTCATCCAGGATTTGAACTTAGGTCACCAGGTATATTTTCAATGACGATAACCATTTCATCACAATTTTTTGCAAGGTGTTTAATTTGTTATAAATGTTTGATTTGCTATAAATGCTAAATTAGATTTTTAATTAATTTTTTTGTTCAATCATATAAAGTAAATATCCCATTGAAAATTTCCTAAGCGCAAATCAAATTAGCAAACACCTTTTTCAGAACTTTTTTCTTAAATTTTTCTGGTCACTAACAATTAAGACTTTAAGAAAAATTGTGTTGCTGTCTTTAAATTTGTAATATGAGCAATAGCCACTGTGCTGGCATAAAACTTCTCAATAATATCTATTAACTTTTAAGTCCTCACAAAACATAATTATACTTGTGTTTATTGTTGTATTAAAAATTAGGATTTATAAATTTAAGGTCAGTTTACATAACTAAAAATTCCACCTGTAGGATAGGTTTTCTGCTAGTTAATAATAATTCAAGATTTATTATGAAAAATTTGAGTATAACTTTAATGTTAATTGTTAATTAGTTGCAGCTACTGCAATGAGGAGAAAATGTATTTAATGGTATGACTACCATTTACAAGTGTTTTTATTAACCGTCTGAAATCAGACAATAATTCAAATATAGTTGAACAAAAAAAATGTACACAATGCTAGCATTAGTAGCAAAATCTTTGGTAATGAATACCATCCATCTTAAAGAGCTTAATAGATTTCACTATAGTATCTATACAAAGGATTTGAACTTCTTCTGTAAGCAATGAGATATTCATTCAGAAAAGTGACTTTTTTTGGTTTTATAATTAGACAAAAATTATTAATTATTAACCCAATACTAATACTAAATGGCAGAGTATTAATATGTGTATTTCTAGTGAAATAAATAAGTGAATGAAATATAGAAATGACTGAAAAGCAATCGTGTTAATGCAGAAAATAATGTCTCAATTTGAATGTAGTAAAAATTCAATAAATAATTTTCTGGGAAAAAATATTACTAATTTCTACTTAGAATTTCAAAGGTTATCTTTCATTGGAAATTAAGCCTTACAAAATACTTTTAATAAGTTCTTTATTCATTATTATAAAAGAAAAATCTCTTTTACTTAATAATATCTATTTTACAATCTTTGTTATCAATTAAAAAATTATGGTGTTTTGTAGACATTTTTTTAAATTTGTGTGACATTTGGATTTATTGATCTAAATATTTTATTATTTTCTCCAGAGAGTTATTCATATCCAATAATTTTATATAATTCTTATATATCTCCACCATGAAGAACTATCTGCAAACCTATTTAGTAATGTTTAATTAAATATGAATAATCATTTCAGTTAGACAATTAATTTAACTTTTTCATTAGCAGTCTGGAAATCTAAATTGTTTGATTAGTAGAATCTTGCTTCCTATTTTATTATGTTTATTGTTAGGAATCCTCTTCAGAGAGCTTCCTTTCCCTGAGAACAAACATTTTGAAATTTTAAACTTTTTGTTTAGTCCAATAAGTTTGTATTGCAAATCTGGTAATTCTACATCAAACATTTGGCCATTTATACAGAAACTAGAAACAAACTCTTCCAAATTATAAAAATACATTTATTAATGTCATAACTATAATTTCTCCATTGATCATATTAAGGTATCTCTTCTGATAGCTTAATTTTAAACTAACATTTGTTAAAGTGAATGTTGGAATGATCAATTTAATATATAAGAATGCATTAAACATATCTTTGTTCAGTAGAGTAGTAAACTATTGATTTTTCCTTAATACTTTTTAAAAATGAATTTGGGTTTTTTAAAGGAATTCTATACAACTACTATGAATTTTTAATTTCTAGGCATTATTTCTAGTAGCAATAAACAAGATAAATATATTCACTAAATAGTTCATTCATTATTGATTATTGTAAGATTAATTTTTAATTCCGAAAAGCATCATTTCTTATGAAGTGATGAATTCTTGCACTAAGTTTATAAGAGCTTTCATTCTACTTTTTCATTTGAATTCAACTTTCTTACACACAATAAATTTATACACTTAAAAACAGTATTAGTATTTTCAGGTTTAAACTTTATTGTTTATCTGGTAATTTTTCAATATAATAAATCAAAGATGTTTAAATGGGACTTTTAAAGATTAAGCTAATTTAAGAATAATTTCTCTAATTCTAAAAACAAATCCATGAAAAATTACTATATATTTTCACAATTTACATTGTTCTAAATGTATGTACATATATGGGGATATGTTTTCTGAATAAACTTAACAGTATTTTTCTTTCTATATATTTTTAAGATAACATTAAAATTATAGTTCTTATTTTCCTTTTCTTTTCTCTGTTTCCCACTCTCTTTTAACTGGATATTTAATATGTATACTACAGAATGAAACTTTTTCCTTATTTAAAACTGTTTCTCTACAAAACTCTAGTAAATTTTTCACAGAACAATATTAACTTCATAAGATAATATGAAAAATATAATTGTTAAATGTTGTGTTATGTGGCTTCATTATTCATAGCAACAATTACCATTTCTAACTATTTATTGTTAATTTTTAATCATCAATAAAGCTTATAGAATGAAAATTGTTTAAAAATGCAATATGTTTAAGGGAGTTTTGTCATGTCTGTGATCCAAATTTTGTGCTACAATATCTGTTTTGTTGACTTAACAGAAAAGCCTCCATTCATATCTTGCAGTGATAAATTATGATCAGCCACTGCCTTGTTGGCTGTAATTTTTCCCTCCTCAGATCACTTATAATAGGTGCTCTCCACAACTGAACATGAGCTCCCCACAAACTGTAACATTTTTTAAATGATCCGAGTTAGTCTTCTGATCATAACAATTTGACCTTCAAAAAGTCACTCACACTTTTTTCTTGCCCATAAATGTGACAATCATCATATCAAAATGAAGTTCTTAAGATAAGCTTACTTGCTTATATACCTCTGACATGTGCAATAGTTATAACAGTAGCTGTTATTCTTGACATAAGCCACTATTCATCATTGGTATATGCATATCCAAGTTGTGATGTGTAAATTTTTGTATAAATTACGCAAAAATGAAAATGACACTGACATTTGACTTAATCAGATATATTTACGAAAATTACATGAAAATATCTTGAAATACTATTGATTAGATTTATTTGAAGAAATCACCGTTGGCTTCAGGCACAGCCTCCTGACAACTTTGGAATCTCCTACAAGATGGTATTCTTGTTTAATTTGTTGAATACTGCGATTATCCTTGCCTTCAGTTCATCTGCATATTGAGTCTGAGGTCATGTGGGAAGATAAATAGAGGCATAATGCCATCATCGCTAGTGATCACCCCAAACACCATGAAGTGAACTGGGTGTTTCCTTTTAATCATTCTGTTCATCTTGTGGGAAAGAGCAAGCTAATATTTATATTCTGTCCATTCCCCAACTGATCTTGGCAGAAATTTTTCTCATCTGAGAAAAAGCAAAGCATTATTATTTGGAGGGGATGCTTGATTTTGTTGAGAAGCTTTACAGTGCAGTCTTTCCTCTTGTCCTTCATGGCCTGTGATAAAAATTGTCCCTTTCTCATCTTGTAAGAGAAATTCTAAATGTCTTCATGCATTAGAAAATCAGACAGTCTCATGTCCCTGGCTATAGACCTGTCATGCTGCAATCATCAATCATGGCCTTAATCCTAGCAACAAATCCAGGAGTTCTTTTGTTATTAGAATGATCAGAGTGAAGTTTCTAAACTGCTGTACCTTTGTAATCATCATTAGACTCAGTAAAATATTTCTGAATCACCTGCACTATCCTCAGATTAACACGCAAACACTGAGCTTCCAGTGTGAATGCCAAGAAGTCCAGCATTTTCCAGGGGTGTGAATTGCATTATGGTACCGTTTTCCAGAGGTGTGAATTGCATTATGGTACTGTTTTCCAGGGGTGTGAATTGCATTATGGTACTGTTTTCTTAGACAGTACCTGAAAGTTCATGCATGAAATGGTGACAACTTACCCATCACATCCTCTATACATACACTCTCTCTCTCTCTCTCTCTCTCACTCTCACACTCACACGCACAACATAAGAGAATGTTCTATGTCATCTTCAAAACCATTTATCTCAGCGTTCATAATTTTCAAACAATTCTAAGAGCGCTAATTCTTCATTCAAACATTTTTAAACAGACTAATCAACAAAAGACTCTCACAGTCTCCTTATTATCTGTGATAAATTTTATTTTTCCTTAAATCAACAAAAGCCCTGAAGAAGATCTACTAAACAGATTGAAACACTGCAGCATTGGCTGAATAAATATTACTCATTTTATTGAACCTGTGTTTTTTTAAAAATTTTTCACCATATTACATACCGTTGGATTCACTTCCATTTTTTCTCTTCACATAAATGTATGTATGTATGTATATATATATATATATAAATAAACAACAGAGTTGTGTATGAAAGCCTGCCTCCTCCCCTTCCCAAAGAAATGGGACCTCAGAATCACTAAGAATTACAGAGGTATAACTCTTATTGCTATAGCTGCTATTTCAGTCATCAGAAGGTTTCTAATGCCCTACTTCTCAATTGCATCTGATCTGAAGTTGAGAAAATTCTTAGGAAAAATCATTTTGGAGAAATTGATCCACAACTTCTCATATTTTGGCTATTTGTCAAAGGAGTATTCTTTTTTACTATTAGGCTTGAGACTTACTGATGTATCTACATAGATGTAGAAATATTGTTACATTTGTTTTTTCTCCAGAAGATTATGTAGAACCAATTGTCTATCAGTCTGTGTTTCAGTTGTTGAATTTTCTTTCACTTGGAACAAAATTTAATTTTCATGATTTCCCTTTGTATTTTTATTCATTTCATATTGTAAATTTTGACCAGAGAAACTTTTTTCTGCTTACTTTCTTTTTTAAAAGAAATATTTTTCAATCATTGGCCTAATTGGTTAATTATACATGAGTAAAGGCTTTATCATATGCTTCTGGTCAAGCTAGTCAAGAATATATTGAAAAGAAAAGGTGATATAGCACTTATTGTAGTTACTAATTTTCCTCTAGTTTGGGAAATTGATATTATATGATATTCTTAGATATTATTCAGGTCTGTGATGTAATTTATCATCAATGCTATAACTTAAAATTTCATACTCAAATCATATAAATTGTTGTAATTTTACTCCTTTCCTACCTGGTGTGCAGGTCTCAAATGCACTCAAACAACTATACATACTGACTGCAAATCACATTCTGCATCATTTACATACCAGAATATTAGAAACTACATGATACTTCAAATCATCAATAACAGAATAGTAGTTTCATTGAAGACAGAGACAGCAGATCTGCTTAAGGATTATCATCATAGGAAATTAAATCAGCCATCTTAGTTCAGATCCTCAAAAGAGGCTGTTTTTGTTTCACTTCAGGCTAATTCCCTTGGGAAAAGCAGGAATCCATCTGTTCTCCCTAACCCAACTATGGGTAAATAGTAAAGCAGAATAAGTTCTTTAGCTTTGATTAGGCAACCAGTTTAGGAGAATGAAAACTCTGAATTCAGACCAAATTTACCAATGGAGGTAAGAGATTAAAAAGTAGAAATAATTGGAAAGTATATTTGAGAATAGAATCTCATTATTCATGTTTATTAACAATAGTATTTGTCCAAACACTCCATCATAGGTAGGATGTGACATAAGGACAATATTTAAGAAAAGTTTTTGAATTAAGAGTTTTCCTCCTCCCAAACTGACTACCTTACAAAGGCTAAAGATTCCAATTTATCTTACCATTTAACCATAGATGGGGTGGGTGAGACTAGATGGATTCATGGCTTTCCCAAGAGTATGAAGGAAAATGCAAACAGCTTTATCCAGAATTTGAACTTGAGTTGCTAATTTCATTTCCTATGACAATAACTATTACACTAAGCATACCCCATTTTTTAGCAAGAGTAGTTCAGCATGAAATAGAGGAATGTGTGGTATAACAACTATCATCATAGGAAATGTGCTCAACAAGCCAGATTCAAATCTTGAGTGAGGGTGTTTCAGTTTCACTTTTCACTAATGCTTTTGGAAAATGCATGAATCCATCTCTCCCCTGTAATTAGTAAATAGAAGGGCAAACTGATCTCCCTAGTCCTGGTCTACAAAAAGGTAACTCTGAAAAAAAAAAACCTCTACTTCTGTAGGAGGATTGGGCATCCAATCTGTAAAAATCTCTGGCATAGAAAAAACCTTGCTAGATTTGTACAGATCCAATGACAAAGTTTACAATGATGTAGATAAATGAGGAGTAGATCAGCACAAACTAATATTTACCTCATCTCACTGTTAGAGACAGGTTTTGATGTAAGGATGTTTTTAAAGCAGAGACCCTCTTCTACATAAGTTTTTTTCTAGGAATTCTTGAAGTTTGTTTAAATAGCCAAAATGAATAAAGTTTCAGAATAAAATAGTAAATGTTAATGTTTTTCATATTTACATCCTTACAATGTAAGTATAATTTTATGTAAAGTGTTTTTTTGTGACAGACCTTTAACTTTTCACCAACAACAGATCAATATAGGATAAACTGTTAATGTGATTTGTGGTTTAATAATTTGTATTGATTTTTACTTGTATTTTTATGATTTAAATTCAGTCTCTTCCTATTTTTTTTCTTTTGCAAGTATATTAATATTTGTGAATAGTTGGTTGATCTGTTCTCCATAGACAGACAAATAGTTTGAAAGAGATTTATGAAATTTGATATCCATTGTAGGACCCAGAACAATGTTTAATGCATAAAACATTTTGTTGTCCACAATGAAAAAGTTGTGTCATATTGATATAGTGTTTTAAACAGTAATTGGTGGGAAGCCAGATTGTTGCAAGTCATTTGTTCAGAATTTAAATTTCCAAACTTAAAAAAAATAACAAATTGTCTTATTGAAATAATTACCCACATTTTAATTAACTATTATTAAGTTTATTGCTAGTTTTTCAAGCTAAAGCATTAAAATAATTATGTAGTATTATTGCTGAGTTAGGAAAAAACAAATACATAAAAGTTGATAGTTTACAATGGTTTTTCTCAAAAATTTAAAAACATTACAGCAGTTTGGCATAACTTGACTGACTGAAACACCACTAACCACATCTTAACCTCATGCCCAGTGGAGACAGGTACTTCAACTACATGATATTTTTCATGATGAAGATATTACAAATTTTATATGTAGATTAAGTTCACTTGATGTTGGTCAACTTAATTAGGTTATTGTTTTTTAAACTAATTTTATTGTTTTTCTGTAACTATATTAATATTTGGGAAGTGTTTCTATATCTGTTTGCCATAGACAAATTGTTTGATATAGATCTACCAAATAACAGCTATCATGGTAGAGTATACATCTACAAAATTTGATATTTTCATAATGAGGACATTGTGAATTTTATTAGTAGTTAAAAGCTCATTTTATGTTGGTCAATTTGTAATCTTAGGTAGATGTATTATAATGCCTTTAATTTATTAGTGTATGGTGTAGAATCTGTGACATTTAATTTTCTCTACCCTTGCTATTTGCTAATGTTTTATGAGCAGGTAATTCATGTAGAAAGTAAGACTGTCATGAAATTATTTGCATAAGTATATACTTGTATATGGTATAATGGTTATCATCATAGGAAATGGGCTCAATAAATCAAGTTCAAATGATGGATGAGGTTTTTTTGTGTTTCACTTCATGCTAATGCCCTTTAGAAAGGCATGAATCTATCTCTATTCCCTCCAGCTATGGCTAAATAGTAAAAAAAACAAAAAAACTGGACCATAGTATTGCAAGTGGTCTAAAGAAGGGAAAATTGATTTGAAACATGAGGAGTGTTGTTCAGAGAATCTGTAGTACAGTGGTACATCATTCTTCTGTTATTAGCTCATCCAAAATATGTGGCTGGTTTTTCACTAGTCTTTATCACTATGAATAAATCACCCGTGTAAGAAGTCTAGTGGTTCACATATGAACTGTTCGATACTCATGTTATGTGTGATTTTTAAAGATGTTATTTTCATCTCATTTTGCTTACCCCTTGTTTCTATTCATCTAAGTGGACTGTATTTCAAATTTTTGACAAATTGAATAATATTAAGTGGTTTCACTCTTCTATCACTTTTGTATGCCACAGAATTTAACATCCTATGATATAACAGAATACAGCCTAATGCATTAAGAATCTCCATCAATGCCCTTAGAGTGATGACTCTATTGAAAGGGGTCTTGCTTTGATGAATTCAGTAAGTCACTTACAGATCAACAGCAGAAGCAGTTGCTGTTGAGGATTGTCAAAAATTGTAAAAAAGCCATCTTCAAAGGAACAAAAGCAGAAATTTGCATCTTCTAAATTTAACAAACATATCTTATTAACTGTATTATTAACATTTTGTGTTTAGTTTTGTTGGTTGTATTGAATAATAAATACAAAAAACTGATGTAATCAGTTTGCTTTGTAAATGTGAGTTTATGACAGAAAAGTATGGCAATATTATCTGATTGATAGGCAATATTATGAACAGGAATTTTTATATTTGAATGGGATTTCAAAGCCCAGGGAGAATTTTAAATGTAAATATACTCAGGCTTTGTTTATCACCATGTCAACATCAGTGTTAGTAGTAGTGGGAAATGAGAGAAATGGTTGCAGACCCACAAAGTGGTGGTGGAGTCAGACCAAAACAGTCGAAGAAATCAAAGGAAAGATACATGGCAAAGTCCCCAATGCACAACATAAGTTTATATCTTTATCTCAAGGGATTCAGATTCCATCTTTCTGACAATGTCTAAAATAAATTTTAAGAGAATGAACAAGGGTCCTATGTTTATGAAGGTTGTTATAATGTTGATTTGCTTTCCCTACAAGACAATCACTATCAATCTTTAATTACATCTGAAAAAGGGATCTGCTGAATAGTACCCCCATGATCAGCATCCTACTGTAATCAAACATCAAATACTTAACAATATGAAATTCCATTTTCTTTGTCAGTATTATATACTTAATATGAACTTGTGTAATTTTAAGTTTACAGACAGTAAGACTTGTAAATATTAACCTCATTTCTCCAGAATTATCTGACTTCTTTTCAATATCAGTTGGAATGAGAATATGAACAAAATCAGCCAAAATATCCTATTTTAATTTATATGTATATTTTTAACCACTCTAACATACAATTTAGAAATGTTGACTTAATCTCAGCTGGTTTATTAGCATTAGTCATATATTTCTTTATATATCCTACTTAACTGTAGTGTTATATATCGAGAAATATAATTTTATTGTGTATACAATTTTTATTTCTTTGTTTTATGTGTTAACTATTTAATAGTTGGGGATTGTTAATTTATGGTTTCTAACTTTAAACCAGATTTTAACCATTGTGGACCTATTAAGATCTAGTCACCTTATATATATATAGATGCCATAGCTGAGTGAAAGAATGTTATGTGTGACGGTGAAAGAAAAAAAAAGATAAGACAAATATATTTCATATTTAGTGAGAATTTTGTTGCTATCTTTGACAATGGTAAAATGGAAAAGATGAAATTTTATTTCCATGCCAGCTGAGGACTGCACGCCCAATTTTTGCTGAAGCAATAACTGCTATAGAGGCAACCAAAGGGACAGATTGGCAGCTTAACCCTCCAATTACTACTTGTTATTGCTACTTTCCTCCTCTCTACTTACCCATGGTACTGGAAAAGGAGAGAGGTTAATCTTGAGGAAGGGAAGAAAAAAGAATGGAAAAGGGAGATAACAACATCCATTTCTGGGTATGAGATACACGGGACCAAAACGACCGGAAATTGGAGAAATAAAAAGAATTGCATTCTCATTTGCGGTGGCTTTTATACTGAGCAGATAGGCTTGGCTGTAGCTGAGAGCAATATATATCATTGCTCATTTTTGTGAACAGGCAGGCATGAAGTGGCCTGAAAATAATGGGAGCTGACTTAGTATGAGTTTGGCTCCGGAATAGGAATATTGTGAGTTTAAGAATCCCTACATTTTCCTAAATGGTTATCAGCCCTTATACTTGTTAAGGAGTGATAAAAGAATGGAAAACACATCAGGGACCAAGGGAGTCTCTGGTATCTTTAAAGAATGAGAAATAAAAAGAGAAGTCAAGGTGATGACCAAAGAACTCAGAGAGGCAAGTAGACTAAGATATAATCTTTACTGAGGAATAATTTCTACTTCATACTATAATGCCTGAGAAAGGATGAGGAGGTAGTCGAGACATGTGAAACCATCTGTTTTCAGCACTAGTGAAGTCGTTTGACCTTCAGTTCAACAAGCTAGATAGATTATCGAATTCTTCCAAGAAAGTACGAGTCACCAGACCAGCAAATAGAGCGTCCAATTTGTGGACCATCAGTCTTGCATATTCAACCTGAAGTGAAAGATTATTAAATTCTTCCACAACCCTTCATAATTCCAACCCAGAAAGTACAAGAGCTAAATAATACTAATTTGATAATTTTATTCGCTTCATTTCTGTAGTTTTTAATATGAACAATTTGTTACAATACATTTCACATACACATATTTTAATTTTCCGGATTATCTGATGAATAAAACACGGTTAAATTTATATCTATGTCTTTGTTCCCCTTTTACTGGTTGTTTTAATGTGTTTCTCTATGTATATTGTGTGTTTCAACCATTTTGAATGAAAAAACAAGCCAAAACCCACACTTTTTTAATTAATTGTATACAGCTGACAAATAGAATATCTGGAATTCTTATTGCCAGAATCCTCCATAGAAAAGATATTCCATGCCCGACCATAACAATGCATATAATATATATATATATATATGAAAAAAGTGAATGGAAGTGAATCCGACAGTATGAAATAAATATTTTAGAAAAAGCAAACACCTGATGTTAAAATTCGCTGACAGAAATCTGTTTCGACCCTTTATTGAAGTGGTCTTCATCAAAAGCGAGATGTGTATGATAGAGAGACGGTATGAGTGGACCGTTATAAGACGAAAGTGGTACAGACGAAACGTTCAAGTTCATAGCCGGAATTTTTATAAATTTTTTTTTCTTTTTTTTTAAATTTTGAAAATGCATATTCTGTTTTGAAAATAAAATAAAATAAATTTTATTTTATTTTATTAAATCAGAAGCATTATAATCCACAAAGAAAACTCAAAAGAGTTTGATGTAAATATGTATAAAAATGTATAAGAAAGTATCAAAAAGTTTAGATTCCAGCTCTCTATCATAGACATATCATACCACTTCAATAAAGGGTCGAAACAGATTTCTGTCAGCGAATTTTAACATCATGTGTTTGTTTTTTCATACTGTGGGATTCATTTTCATTCACTTTTTTCATACTCTTTTGAAAAAACAAAAATACCTGGATACCTACATCTCCGTGACTATCTGGTCTGCAGTAGCTGAAATCTTAAACTTTTTGATACTATATATATATATATACACCAGCACCTCTGCACAATCAGGATGTGACACAAGGTCAATTTCTTAAGATGGGTTCAACAGGTTTGAATTCAGAGTTTTTTTTTCTCCTAGACCAGTTGCCTAACCAAGGTTAAAGAGCCCAGTCTGCCCTCTATTTATCCATAGCTGGAGGGAGAATAGGATTCATACCTTTCCCAAAGGTATTAGCACTAAGTGAAATGCAATTACCACATCCAGGATTTGAACTCAGGGTGACTAGTCCATTTCCCATGACTTTAATCATTACACCAAGTGTTTCAACACATAGAATATAAATGCAGTAGTCAGCAATAAAATACAATCAAACCAATCAATTTTATTATTTTTACAAATATTACTACAGATATTGAGTAATGAAATAATTTTTGATTTATAGAGGAAAAAAGATTGTTATATATATATATATATATATATATATATATATATATAAGATCCTTATGGTGAAACTCTAGTAGGTTTCTATTGTATCCATTTCTTTAATAAGATATATATATATATATATATATATATATAATATGCATAGATATATATATACATATATATATATATATATATATATATATATATACATATACATATGTATATATATATATATATATACATATGTATATATATATACATGCAAATGATGTTTACAAATGCTTGGGACCATCAGGAGAGAATGTGCACCATTTCGGGGCCTTCCTCTCAACGGTTTTAACTGCACATCGCCCCCCCCCTCACTGTTGAGAGGTCCCTCAGAATATCTGTATCGACCGTATGTAATAGATCGGTCATCAACAAGAGCAAATCCGGCATTTGTAAACATCATTTGTTTTTTAAATATATCAAATTCACACTGTCGGATTAATTTCCTTTTATTTTACATACTTGTCTAACGAAAAAACAATACATATGGATGTTTGCTCCTCTGAAGACAATTATCCTCAAACACTACGCATTTACCAACACCACAAACTTTCTGGAACCTTACATCTTTTTCAGTTGTGCTGTGGACTTATTGGTTACTTATTTAATAGTTGGAGTGTATTATGAACAATTTTGATATCTTAATATACACTTTTTATACAATTATACACTTTTATACAATTACATCAGGCTCTTGTGAGTCTTATTATAAACTGTAATGCCTCTGATTTTTAAAAATTAAAAATAAAATTCATTTTATTTTTAATACAGATAACGCATTTTTTGAAAAATTCCAACATTAACTAAGCATTCTGTTTGCGCATTCTTCTTCTAACGTTCATTTCATCCCAGATTTGCTCTTGTTGATGACTGATCTATTACATACAGTCGATACAGATATTCCAAGGGACCTCACAACAGTGAGGGGGGGGCGATGTGCAGTTAAAACCGTTGAGAGGAAGGCCCCGAAACGGTGCACATTCTCTCCTGATGATCCCAAGCATTTGTAAACATCATTTGTTTTTTCAATATATCAAATTCACATATATATATATGTATGCACACAATTAAAATGAGTTCACTCACTTTTTGATGAAATCTAAAACAACAGTAAAACCAGTAAAACTAACACAGTTCTCAATACATGAATATTGAAATAAATGAAAATGTAGAGCAAATATTACAATATTCTAAAAGATAAATAACTTATCACTTAGAGTTTCACAAAATCAATCATCAGGTGAGCTACTTTTAACCACACACACACACACACACACATATATATATATATATATATATATATATAATATATGAAAGTAAGTAAACAAACAATGTGTTTATTTTTTATATGGCCTTTTTAGCCAACAATTTTTGGAGGATATGTGCTTAATTAGGTATGACTTCAATTAAGCACATATCTTCCAAATATATATGTATATATATATATATATATATATATATACACACAATTGGGCCAAAAAGGATCCTATAAATTTGTTTATAGTGCTATATCTACATTCTTTTTATAATTTGTCAGATTATTGTTGTTCCTGTCAAGTGAGTCATTTTTTGCTATTTAACATAGGAGTTAAGAATTAATAGGAGTTAAGATAACCTTGGTTATTTTTTGGTCACTAAGTACTTTGGAATTAAATTCAAACAATATTTAAAATAGGGATTGGTGTTAAATAACTTACTGAATTTGGACCATTAAAATTTGATGGAATCAGTGGATTGAGAAATATTTTGTTTGTACAAAACAAAATGAGCATCCCTTAATGGCATGTTCTGCAAGATCAGCATTCTTCTCTATTCAGTTCATTGCATCTGTTTTATTACCATATTTGTTAGTATGTAAGACAACATATTTTCCAAAAAATAGCATTAAAAATCTCTGCCAGTCTTATAACTGAAGTTGTGATATCTTGTAGTCTATCTCTATGCCACAGACTACCAATACTTGTAACTCACCTAACTCCATAATACTATAATATTTCATGCAAATGGGGACAGGATCTCATATCCTATCTAACATGGTAGTTAACATTCATAAAAATTAGAAAATTGTAAAAGTCACAATAAAAACACAGTTCCATAAGCAGTTGATTTGAAAAAGTTTGATGATTGTTTGAGAGAGCAATTAAAACATTAATTCATGCTGTTTTCAAAAGAAATATAAGAGACACATAAAAATCTTCTCAATTATCTGGATTTTACAGCAAATACTATATTTGATAGCTTATAAGTCTTCTTTAATTAAAAATAGTTTAAAAATGTTTTCTGGGTCTCATATGAGAAATTGATGAATCTGGTTGGCTAATGTTTACTCAGATGACATAGACTACTTGTACTCTATGATTATACTGAATGTAAATAAAGAAGGGATAATTATATACCATCAAATATGCTAAGTTCTAATTGATCAGAGTTAACTGACAAAGATTTTGTTTCCTCAGAATATAAATCCAACTCATCAGGTATTTTTAAAAGCTTTCATCAAATATTAATGCACAGTTTAGGAAATATAGAATCAACTGCTGGAAAACACATCAGTATAAATGGAATTGATAGGAAATTGACTATCTCATATTTTAGATCTTTGTTATAAAAATGGATTTTCTGCAAGTTGATTCTTTTGATAATGTACATGTGTAGAATATAAACAAATATAATAGTAGCAGAATAAATGCTGGAACTAAATATACAGTTAATCAACTAATCAGGCTGAGAGTGTTCTACATCTGAAGTGTTTTATTTGCTAATGCAATCCAGAATGGTGTTCATATCAAGTTTTACTCTTTATGTATATACAGCATTTTGATTGTGATTGGAATTACTTAGTCTAAGTGTTTGACTTTTCTGTAATTCATATGGATATTTGAATAACAATCTTTTTTCCTCAATAAATCAAAATTTATTTCATTACTCAATATCTGTAGTAATATTTGTAAATAATAAAATTGATTGGTTTGATTGTATTTTATTGCTGACTACTGCATTTATATTCTATGTGTTGAAGTATCTGTCAGGTAATAGATCAAGCCTTGGATAGCAGCTGGGTAATGTCTATTTTACAATCTTTGGAGTCAATTAAAAATGTACAGTGGATGATTAGAAATGGTAATTGTTGCTCTTGATATAGATAAAGCTTCTATGTCTCTGCCTCTCTTTGTTGTTTTTTTTTTTGTATTGGTTCTGTATAAAATTGTGTCAACAATACAACCACTTCTTTTTATCTTAAACAAATTTTTTAGTAAACAGCTTTATAGCTTGACAAAGGGAGCAATTTCTTTTCCTAACATTACCTCATTAGGAAAAGAATTGCAATAATATTTATAAATATAATAAAAAATCTAATACTATCATAGTTAGTCTAGGTACAAGTACTGGTAGTCTATGGCATATTGGTAAATATTAGCCTACTAGATCCATATTAAACCCAGAAGATATTTTAAAACTTAAATAAAAAGAGTTGTATGTTATTGAATATAGCTGTAAATATGTAATATGCATATTTTACTTTAAAAAGTGCCTTTTTAAAATGAAAACGGCTTATTAGAAGAAAAAAAAAGATTGAAAATGAATACCTATGCTTCATTGTTTATATTGGTTATTTTCAAACTTATTTTTTTCTAGTAATCTCTTTTTATTTATTTATTTCAATAATTTATCTCATTTAAGTTATTCTTATCTTATCAACTTAATATTGCATTGTAATTATTTATTTAATTTAAAGAAGTGACTCTTAAAATTATTTAATTTAGAAATCTTAATTTTTATCCAGATTGTTAATCTTGATTAAACTATCATCATCATCATGTAGATTGTCACGCAATTAGCACAGATATCTAAGACAATCTCTCGCCAACCCTCCCTATCATTCATCGTCCCAGAGAGGTCCTCCATGCAGCATCCAGTATCCTTGCATAGTTGGTCAATGTAGGTCCTTGATGGTCGGCCCACACTAGCATATCCAGGTGTTGGCTTCCACAGGAGAACGTCGCTTATGAGCTCATCTCTGCTTCTCCAACAGTGTCCAGCATGCCTTGTCTGTCTCACTCAGATGGTTTGTGAGATGGGGGGGCAGGTATCCGTACAGCTGCTTCCTTGACTTATTCAAGACCGCATGCAGCATCCTTGTGCAGCTCCCATCTAGCTTATTCTCAAGGCGCTTTGTTAGGGTCCAGGTGGTGCAGTCATACAGCAGTACTGATATAACTACAGCCTGGAAGAATTGTCACTTTAACTCGTCAGTGAGATCGAATTTCCAAATGACTGATAATTTGTTTGTGGCTGACCATGCCTTTCCTATTCGTGTATTAACATCACTTTCTGTGGATGAGATATTACTACCTAGGTATGTAAATTGTTCTACTGGCTTAAGAGGCTTACTGTCTAGTTTGGAGATATCTCCTTTCTTTTTGAAACTCATGAACTCAGTTTTATCAGAGTTCACTAGAGGCCAATATTCTTTGCTGCCTTCTCCAGGCTATGCAGTAGTGACTCGGCCTGTGCTGGTATATCTTCAAGAAGTGCAATGTCATCATGCATAGTCTGCATCTGTGACAGTCTGTGCAGGATATCGCCTGCTTCTTGCCTTTTTAAGAGTGAAACCTTTTTCTTTTATGGTATCTAATGATGTTCGGAGTACATAGTCTAGGCATATTATAAATATATATGGTGTTAATGTATCTCCTTGTAGGACTCCAGCAGCTATGT
This sequence comes from Doryteuthis pealeii, assembly GCA_023376005.1. Lineage (NCBI taxonomy): Eukaryota > Metazoa > Mollusca > Cephalopoda > Myopsida > Loliginidae > Doryteuthis > Doryteuthis pealeii. The sequence continues at coordinate 47,716,967 of CM042153.1, forward strand.
CAAAGAAATCTGTGTCACCATCAGGTGAGCGTACCATTGCTTTAGTGTCTTTGTAGAGCATCATTATAGTGGCAACCGTTTCTTTGGGGAGACCATATGCTAGTAGTATTTGTTCCATTTTCCCTCTGTGTATGGAATCAAATGCCTTAGAGAAATCTATGAATAGCAGTGTTGCCTCTAGGTTCTTTGCTCAAACCCCTTCTATGATCCGTCGATTAGTCAGGATTTGAGACGTTGTGGATCGATTTCAGCAGAATCGATTTTGGTTTTTCCTCAGGATTTTCTCTATTTCGGGTCGGATGCGATTAAGAAGAGGGCATTATATATCTTAGCTACAATAGCAGTAAGAGTTATGCCTCTGTAGTTTTTAGCAATTCCTAAATGGGAGGATGCAGCCTTTCATCCATTTATCTATTCTATTTTGTCTATATACTGCATTGCATAGCTTAAACAGTATGTCATTAAACTTTCCCATCTTCCATACCTCGGGGTATTTCGTCAAGACCTGCAGCTTTTCTACCTTTTAGTTTCTTTAATACTACGATGAGCTCTTCTGTTGTGATGTTTCGTTGTCTATCTACGATCTTTTGGGTGTTATTTTCTATGATTTTAGGAGGGTTCCCCAGAAGTTTCTGGAAGTGGTCTTTCCATTTCTGAAGTCTATCTTTTTGGCTGGTTGCCTTTAGCTTTGATCTAGAGGTACTTTTCCTACCACTAATTTAATTTACTGTTTGCCATGCTAATCGCGACTGTCTGTCTTCAACCGATTGTCTAATATTATTTATTTGTACTTGGATGTATTCTATTTGTTCTTTTTTGTATGTTTTGGTTAGTTCTTAAGGCTTTCTTAAGGTTGTGTAAATTGGTGTTGGGTTTGTTTTATTACGTTGGGCTGCTTTTTTGATATCGTTTCTCTTCACTCTAATGGCTTCTGTCTCCCAGGGAACAGAGTGTTTGTCACTTAGTTTGGTCGGTATGCACTCAGCTGCTGCTTCTAGGTGAGCATTGACAAAGTTTTTGTATTCTTTGTTTGGTGTGAAGCTTTCAGATGTCTCCTGGAGGATATCAAATATATTTCTTACTGCCACAGCATAGTGATTGCATATATCACTGTTGGCAAGTGTTGACCAGTTGTATCGCACAGATTTATTGGTTTGCATTTTGTTTCTACGTAGGCTTAGTCATAATTTTGCTGTGACTATTTTGTGATTGGAGGATACTCCTTTGAAGGAGGAATATGCTTCGTAGTTCATTGCACTATCTATCCATTTTTTGTTTATTAGGATGTAGTCTAGTTGTGCTTTTGTGTTGTTTGGGTATGTGTGGGTCCATAATTTGCTCTTTCGTTTTTGGAAATTTGGTGTTTAGGCAAACAAGCTTGTTCTCAAGAGAGAACTCGGCTAGGAGTTCAACGTTCCTGTTTGGGGTGTTGTGTAGGCTGAATCTATTGTTTTCGTTTCTTCCTATCTGTGCATTCATGTCTCCCCCTATAACCAGTATGTTATGTTTGGAGGGGGGTCTGCATAGGGAGGATAGTTCATTATAGAATGTTATGATGTTTGTTTCATCGCTGACATTTGTGGGGTTGTAACACGAGACTACTGTCATGCAGAGGTTGCCATTAAATGTAGTCCTCATGATTCTCGGTTGGATTTTTTTCTATGCTATTAAGTGATTTTAGGGACCATGGGCTGAGGAAAATTCCTATACCCCCTATGGTGGCATTGACAGAGTTTTTCCATGCAGATACAGACACAAGCATCCAGCCATTTCCAGTTTCATGGTATTTTAGTTCTAGATATCTGTGTTCTTGCACGCATATAATGTCTATATTATGTTCATTTGCAAACGCCATTAGTTCAGGTAGCTGGGTTATTGTTTTTAGTGTTCTAACATTAAATGTTGCTAAGTTAAGATTTTTTTTACATCTGAGTAGGTTTGTGTTGGGTTTGGGTTCTATGGCTGCATTTTCAGATATTGTGCTTAGAGCTGCGGTATCGTTGGTGTGTGTATCAAGTTTGGCTCTGCTGCATGAAGTGGGTTTTTGTAGTGTGATGTTGGTGGGGCTCTGTAGCTTATTTTCCGATCACTGGGCCAGTGCTCGAACCTCAGCGTGATACGCACCTTTTTTGTTAGCAGGAGTTACAATGCTGCATGATTGTTTGACATTTTGTACTGTCATGATTGGTTTGGATTGGTTTGATGTCATATATTATCTATCGATGGCTGTTTTGTTATCTCATCAATAGGCACTAGTCTTAGAGATAAGGAGCAGTAGTTACCTTACTGAACTGTTTGATCCTGGATGTTGACCCATTTTGGGTTCCTCCGCCCAGCATCTTGTGAGCTATGCTGTTGACCCGTTTAGGGTTCTTCCGCCATTACTCACACCCACCATGCTGCTACCCATAGTTTGTTTTACATATTTATATAGCATGTAGGATTCTGTATAGACTGTTCTCTTATATGTATATGACAACAAAAAAAAGTGGGTTGGAGAAATCTAACTTTTAAGTTAGATTAAGTCCACATGTCCTCTCCTGGTTTAGTATTTGGTGGGATGGATGGGTTCCTACAGTAGAGAGACATTAAGAGTGGGGGATAGTACTGCCTATCAATTCATTATAGTCAAGATAGGGAGGGGTACACACAGGCATTAGGTTATTTCCTAGAAGGTTACTAGAGAGATGACTTATATTTTAGTTAGAGGATTTGGGGGAGTGCAGTGGTAAGAGGTAAGAATATACAGGGATTTAAATGTTAACAGCACATGAAAAATTTAGAGAAAAAAAGGTTCTGCCATGTTTACACATAAAAAAAAAATTCAATTTGGTTAAACTGAAATTTATAAAAATAGTACTAAAAAAAAATTATTATTTGGTAATTTTACTGCCATTAGAATTATAACTAAAATAAATAATTCAACTTTTTTTTTCTTTCTCATTTCTTTGGCAGCTAAATTCGTTTGTTTTCCAATGGGTTCGTTACTTAGCAAACAATGTCTTCTTTCGACATTCTGGCCTATCCAGCATGTTGAATATTAAACATTTTATATACTACTTTTTAAGGGATGCAGAGGATTAAGAGGGAGGTGGTAAGAGGTAAGAATATACAGGAATTTAAATGTTAACAGCACATTATAAGTTTAGAGAAAAAAAGAATGTCAGAGTTCTGCCATGTTCACACATAAAAAAAAACAATTGAATTTGGTTAAGCTGAGAATTTTGAAGGGATGCAGAGGATTTAGAGGGGGGTGGCAGTAAGAGGTAAGAATATAAACAATAATGCGACATAACTATTTTCACTTTCTTTTGTTAAACTACTTTTAAACCTAATTAGTAATGATTAACTAAATGGGAATAATTATTTTAATGAGATAAATAATTTGTTAAATATTTTTCTTTTGAAGATTGGAAATTATTGGTTTTTTTTTCATGATTATCTTGATGCAATGTGGTCTTCTTTTGATTATTATTCATTGCTAGAGACCTCTTAATTAGTGTCCATCTTTTTCCCATGATGAACAAAACTGTCTATATTAATATCTTCCATTGGGTTCAGTAAGTATGCATATCAAATTTGGTAGGTCTACATCAAACTATTTGTCTAAAGGTTATCATCATAGGTAACCTAAATTCAAACCTTGGATGAGGCTAGTTGCATTTCACATAGCACTAATAGCCTTGGGGAAGGTATGCATCTAATTATTCTCCTTCCATGGGTAAATAGTAGGGCATACTGGGGTCTTTTTAACCTTTTTATGGTAACCAGTCTAGAAGTAGGAAAAACTGTGAATTCAAATATATTCAAATCTACTTAAAATTTACTTTCTTCTCATGTGGAGGGGTTAAGTAAATACATATATCATCATCATCATGTTATTGGGCCAGAACTGACATGGTTGCAGTAACTTTTTTAATTGTCATGTAATCTCCACCTGATGACCAATCCTATTCCTCACTCCTTGCTGCCTGGTTTTGAAATCTAAAATACTTAAGAATTGCTCTTGTGTCACATTCTGTTTGTGCCAAAAAGTTTGGTAAATACATACATCAAACTGTTTGACTGTTTATAGAGAACAGACAAACTTTCCCAAATTATTAATTACAGATACTTGTAGATATTTACATGATTGAAATTGGAAAAATTGTAGTAGAACCATTCCTATTGCTTTATAACATCTTATTATAGTTATCACTGTGACATGATGACCTATGAAGCAATATACTTACCCTTTTCCCTATACTCATACACTTAATTCGCTGCTACTACCCCTATATAGCAGCACCCTATTACATTCTGAAGGCTGACAGCAACAACAGCAGCCATGGAAGCGCAGGCAATGTAAACATTTAAAGCTCTAGAGAAATGCTGATTGGACAATATCAGCCAATCAAATGATAATATAATTGTGCCAAAATGAAAATAGCACACAAAAAATAACCAGAGAGTTCAGTTGGAAAAACGGCATGAATTAACTCGGACATAATTAATCGTCCATGTGAGACAACATTTGATTAAAGGTAAAATCCAGAATTAACATGAAGTCCTGCCGATAATCCCAAAAAATATCTCTGTTATTTTTTCTGCATGGCAATGCTTTATATTCAACTCCAGAAGGGATATAGGTTCATACAGAAAATCTCCTTGAATCCAATGAAAGATCTGAGAACTATTTTGTGCAACTGAAGTAAGAAAAGGCTGAATCAATATGAAATGTTAAAAAATGTAATTCTAATTAGAATTAAAGAAAAAAAAACTCTCAAAGGAAAAGG
>CM042153.1:47726741-47844241 GCA_023376005.1 Doryteuthis pealeii
TTTTGAATCCTAAAAATGTTCATTTAGTTGCAAGCTATATTCTATAAAAGGGTATCCCTTAAGTTATCGATTTCTTTCATAACAATTATCCTGAGAGCATAACATCAGCTATGAGAAATCTGGATTGCAAGACAGAGGATGATACCAGAAAACTTACCACATTCTGTCTGGCCTATGTCAAAGTATGGAGATTAATACAATATGCGAACCTATAATTAAAAACGCAATATGAGTCAAGGTAAAAAATATACATAAGTATAAAGGTAGATATTCACTCTGAATTGTTCAATTAGAGTAGACATATGGCACAAAGGATATAGGCATTGAGTTAATACTGTTCTAAGTGACAGTCATCTCTGGGCTGCAGGTTCAATCCTGGCCAATTAAGATAGTAACATAGAATGATTAACACAGCTTAACACTTGTACCTGGTCATGGTTAAGTATATCTATAAACATGATATATTTGTACATGTAGAAACTTATAAAAAGTGTACAAGGTGTGATGAAAAACTATTGAGACTGAAGCTTTGAATTTTTTTATATTAAAATTTAAATGAAAATGAGTTTACAACTGAGCAACTTATATAATCAAGTCATGATGTCTAGAAATCTAGACATGAATCGGTGTCATTTCATGATATTTTTTGATCAGCAGCCATGATCCTTTTTGATGAAACACAGAATAATGGAAGTGCAACACTCTCCATATTCACCAGACTTAGCTCTATGCAACCTATTTCCTAATCTGAAAATTTATCTCAAGTACAAGATTTGAAAATGTGCAAGAGATTAAAAGAAGTCTGATAGTATACCATATCAAAAAAGAAATTGGGTTTTTAGGTTAGACAACCATTAAGATTAAATAAATTCCCACAGTGGCTCAACACCTAGCAAGGACACAATGCATATCAGTGTGTATATATATATATATATATATATATATATATACATAATTACCAACCCTTCTGGATGTGACACAAGGTCAATTTTTAAGCATAGTTTAACAGGTTTAAATTCAGAGTATTTTTTCTCCTAGACCGGTTGCCATTCCCAGATTAAAGAACCCAGCCTGCTCTACTATGTTATTTATATTTGGAGGGAGAATAGTTAGTTGGATACATACCTTTCCCAAGGATATTAGTGCTATGTAAAATACAACCAACCATTATAACCATTACACCACAGGTGCCTCCTTCTGTATATATATATATATATATATATATATATAGAGAGAGAGAGAGAGAGAGAGAGATGGGCACTCTTGTACAGTGAGTGGGACAGTAAGACATAGAGGGTGAGAGACAGTTTGAGCTGGATCTCTTAGTGTAATTTTAAACTTTTCCAGGCCTGATTAACATTTCCTGAAAATTTGATTAAAGATGGGCCACCAATGACTAAATCTTAGGGGTAAATATGGATTAACATTTGCTGAATTATAAGTGTGTTAAAAAAGTACCAAGATTGAAGCTATATTTACCAAGACAAAAATGAACATTGAATGAAATGTTAATTTACTTTAAAATAGTCTCCCTTGTCAGTCAATACATTTATTCCAGCAAGTTTTCCATTGTTCAAAGCACCCCTGAAACTACTCTTTTGATATATTGTGAAGCTGTGTTGTCTTATTTTTTTTCAAAATTCACTCTTGAGTTGAATTTTCAGTGCAGGAAACAAAAGTTGCACATAGCTAGGTCAAGATCTACCAAAAACTGCCGTTTAAAAATATCAAGACTGGCTTCATTTTTTTTTTTTTTTTTTTTCAAATTTGTACAGGTTTATATAAATTTCTCAGATGAACACATATCATTTGAATTTTAAAATCAAAAATATTTAAAGCTTCAGTTTTTATACTTTTTGATTATTCATCATTCAGATACTTGAACTAGTGCTCCATTTTTTGTACAAGAACAAGAATACTTGTGAACATTAAATTGGTGAGACTGGGATCAAATTTTTCTTGCAGCTATTGATATAACTTTTATATTACTGTTCTGGGAAAGGAATAAATTTAATATTTCCAATACTTCATTTCTTTAACCATGTTCCAGTAGTCGACAGGAATGAAAGAGTGAATAGTCTGAAAGATTCTTTTATTATAATCTAGTCCACATAAAAGTTTCAATCTCCAAACTAAAGATTACTGTCTTGGAAGAAAGTGCCCCCTCACCACCACCAGCATCTTGCTTAGCCCTCACATGTTGCCTGTGAAATAGTGATTTTCACCCGGAGAGCCACAGCAGCTGCAACATAATTGGATAACTTTAGACCATATAATTTGATAATTTTATGTAGGCAGAGATAGCCTTTCAAAATTTAAATATTGGAAATGTCTAAAGGAAATTTATAGCAATTTTATGTGACCCCCTAAGGTTTCTGTCATGGTGAGCTCAAAAGTACTGATCTGACCAAAGAATAGTTGTTGCTTTTAACTAGGGAAAACTGCTTTTTCTTTGCATTTACTTGTTTTGAATGTTACCTCTGTTATAAGAAGCTGGTTTTTGTATGTATGTTAATATTACAACACAAAAGATGGCATATTATTGCAAGATTTTTTTAAAAGCATTAGTGTAAAGATGTTCTATCTTGTAATAATTTCCAGTTCAATTTGCAATTTAATAATAATAGTATTGTGTGTTTATTCTCACTTTGACCAAGGAAATAACTATTAAATGCTAACTATAAAGTATCCTCTTATTCATTTGCAATTAATTATAAATCCTATGAATAGAATAAGACTTTCAGCTCATCCTAGGCCTTGTAGTAATTCATTATATTTTCAGAGCTTTACCTTTGTTTTATTTCTTATAATACATGTTCTTTCTGATACTAAACATTGTTAGCCTTGCAAATTATTGTAATTTTTAATCAGAGAAGGCTACTTTGTACTAAGCAGTCAGTATAAAGTGTTAATAACAATTGAATAAGATTTCTTCTGATTGAGAATTAAAATTTGGGTTATTTATGACTTGCTTAAAAGCAACATTTGGTGACGAGAGTTAAGGTCATATCCTATTTATTGAATTTATAAGTAATTACAAATGAATAAATTATGGGGAGTATTCTATGATTAACACTTAATAGTAATCTCCCTTGACAAGTTATAATGATCAGGATGAGTGTACTATTATTATCCAGTTGCAAATTTAATCATTTGAAAATGAGCATTTTAGTGTGAGTGTGAATGCCAGGTCCCACAATAATGCTAACAACCAGTTTGGCTTCCTGAATTAATTTTCAAAGAGGTTGTGCCACACCGTGCACTGAAAGGACGTACAGGCCACACCATAATTCAAATATATTCTTTATTTTTCATACGGCGCATGCCGTGAAAACTGTGAATTAAACGAAAAGAATTCGAGTAAGTCACAAAATCACACAAAATACAATAAATTTATAAAACAATAAAATAGACAAATATTACACAAAAAAGATAAAAACACAATTACCGGCAAGGTTTACGTCTTGTAACTCTACAGAAAAATCTAACTATGAAAACATTCAAAGCTAAAACTATGAATTACAAATTAAACATACGAAGGGGGTTTGGGGAGTTAAAACTTATTTGCCACAAAAGGCACAAACAGTATAAATTACTGTTTGTGCCTTTTGTGGCAAATAAGTTTTAACTAGGGAAAATTTTAGGGTTTTTTAAAACCCAAGAACTATTTCTTTTAAGGGAACTATTTTTACCAGTGCAATTGACCAGGTCACAGGGTACCTTATTCAGGGTAAGGGTGAGGAAAATGGGAAGGGAAGCATAAACCAGACTTGATGACCATGACAAGACAAAAATATACAATTACTACTAATCAGACTAACAGATAGGCAGCCACAGTGAGTGTGCTAATAAAAATCTCACCCTAATATGCTATTTTGCCCATGTTACATACATGCAAAAATCTGATAATCATAATATGAATTTCATTGTTTATTAAAGGATTAAAAAGAACTACAACATTTTTTCAAGAATTCAAAATGTATAAGACATATAAAACACATCAGACATTCCAAACTTAATGTAGAATTAGTTGATATAAGACAGTGTACATGACAGTATATTGACATTTACCATTGGCTTCTATGGTATTTGTTAACAGAATTTGATTGAATGTCCAAAGAGCTAATATATTTTGATGCATCTTACATTTTAAGAATATTAGACTAGAAGATTCAGTTGCTGAGTTGCCAGATATTTTATATTACTTGCTTTATCTTTAACTGAAAGCATAAAATATTAAGAACTCCTAATATAGCATTATTATATTGCTAACCAATGTTCATTGTTCATTGGCCACTTAATAAAGATGAACAAATTGCCTAAAAAATTTCAACTTGCATAAAGGCCATCTTTAATGGCTATTAAACCTAATGTTGAGTCATGTTGTGTTTATTGAATTTACATTTATAATCAATTCCAAATAAATAAGAGGTACTCTAAAATTAGCATTTGATATTTATCTCCTTTAAGAAATTATAATGATTAGAATGAGAACACTATTATGATAATTTACAAATTGGGTTGTAAATTGCTTTATTATCTATGAGCATTTTAATGCTGTTATGCTAACAAAAGTCTAGCTACAGTGTGCCATTTCTGCATTGTTATAGTAACATACATACAAAAACCAGGTCATTATATTATAAATATGGTTCTTAATATTATTCACAATGAACTTTTATCTCCTGGGGTTAACCTACTAGACCTCTGAGCACAGATTTTATTAACTTAACCACTTTAGAAATTATCTGGCTTCCATAAAAGAGTTTTCTTGTTTATAATCTAAGTTTTCCTTCTCTTATGTGAGTAATGACCTCTACTCTGTTTCTTTATAAAGCTACTTTTCTTTCAGTTTAGTGTTACTGACACCAAACAGATGTGTAATAAGATAGATTCTCTTTCATTCACATTGGTTAACTGATAGTATTCTTTGAGCCTTCCTGTCTAGGGTTATGGTGTAAGAGCAAAGGTCACATTTGATTTGTGGCCTGTCTAAACAGGAAATTTTCCCTTGTATTGCTTGGATGGTTCACTTGTAGGAAGCTCTTTCTTTTTTACTCAATCATCTGCTTGAATATTTGTAAGTGCTTCATTATACTTTCTCTTTTCCTCTAGTTGATTGTGGCTGTATTCTAAGAGCAGATGAGGTTTTTGTTTGCAGTGTTTGATATTTTCAAATGTTATCGTTCCAAACTGGGGGTAGGGATTTATAGCTAAAGTTAGTTGTCACCAACCTGTATTTGTACAAACCAAAAAGTTTTAAGCAAATTTTTTCAAGGTTCTTGAAAAAAAATGGAGGGGGTGAGTGACAGGATTTGTCAGTAAAGTTTGGCAGAGAAACTGAACCAGAATTGTTAATATCATTTAAAACATATTACATAAAACTTGTTTGTTTTGACAAAATCTAATTTTGCAAATAATCTAAAACATGATTGCATACACCACAAGAAAACAATTTGATAAAAGTCGCAAAAACAACTGCGTCATATAATTTCCAGACTTTTGTTATTTGATTGATATAAGATCAAATTCTTCATGATTTATGAAAAAATGCATACGTATATGTTTTCTGTTATCAAGTTCACGGATACTAAGTCACTTAGTAATATTTGAATAAATGTTGGAGACCACTGGCCTAGGTGACAGGAGAAATACTCAAGGTTCTTTAACACTCTTGGCCCTTGGATACTCATTCCCTGAGATGTGAAAATTAATTAAAAAAAAAAAAAACAATTGCAAAATATATAGATTTGTTATGGTAATTTACCACACACACACATGAACTCTTCCAACTATAAATAGCAGTAGGTTCTGCACTTAAGGGAAAGTCAATATTTCAGTGGACAGTTGATAAGACTGCCTCATGAGTAACCTTCTCATTTGTATAAGTTTGTACTACTGTACTTTGTTGATATATTTGTTTAATGCATTTCCTCTCTTGTGTCTTTATTCTAGCCCCTAACCAGGCCACAACAAGATTTCACTCCGGGGTGCAGACATCTTTGTTTAAATCTATTCTATCATTTCCTTAAAACAGAGACTGTGAATGTTAAGCCTTTTATTAGTAGTATCTGACATGATCTCCTTGAGCACAACTTTTAAAATTTTTTATTTGGGCAATATTTGTATTTCATGATATTCCTAACTATACATCAACTGTTTGCTTATTTTGTATGACTCATTCAACATCTGTTTTGGCTGCCACTTCTTGTGATCTCCTTATGAGAGGCATGTGCGTATGAAACTGTTCAAATACAAAATCATGGCCACCCTCATAGCAGCTCTGATGTACATTAAAAACACCAATCCTGAAAAAAGTTTAATTGCTTTTCCAGTTGAGGTATTTCATTACAAATCAATTCAGTTTAGTCTCTAATTGTAACTCAATCATGCCTAAAGGAGCCTGCAGGAGGTGTTGTTCAAGGAATAGGCCTGAGATTATAAAGAAGAAACAAAATAGAAAAAAAAATGAGCTTAGGGCAGAAAGAAAGAGTAGCTATGAACTATGATGTTATTTAAGATGAAATTACTTGTTTATTTAAACAAAATTGATTGAAAAGGAAGTCATTGAAAAATAGCATTTATTCAATCAAAATACTCCCTCTTGACTTTTACATATTTATTCGATCTATGTAACTAGTTTTATATGTGTAAAAACCTCTTGATTCCAAGAAATATCAATTGATTAAAAAATGAAGAAGTTATATGAGGCTGGGTAAAGAGGCATCAGTGTGTCCAAGGTTGGCTGAATAGTTCATAGGCAGACAAAAATAAGAGGCTGAGTAAAGAGGCATCAGTGTGTCCAAGGGTTGGCTGAATAGTTCATAGGCAGACAAAAATATAAGAGGCTGAGTAAAGAGGCATCAGTGTGTACAAGGGTTGGCTGAATAGTTTATGACTCTGTAATGGACCAAAAAGGGATTTTTGTCGTCCACTTCATTTATTACCAGTGTTGCAGTGCTTTGGTCACATTTGTAAAAAAAAAAAAAACACCAATCAACAGTATATATGAAGTCATATGATCATTTCAGTCTAGATTCATAAACTTCAGTTAATAGTGTGGCTGGACTAGTGTTTAGCAGCTGAGAAAATCAGGACAGTTTGTGCTCTTTAAGATGGCATGAATTCACTTCTCAACCACACCCACTGAATTTAGATATATGCAGGTATGCTTAGTGTAATGTTTATCATTGTAGGAAATTGGTCACCTGAGTTTAATCCTAGATAAGGCTGCATGCATTTTACTGCATGTTAATGCCCTTGGAAAATGCAGGAATTAATTTCTTCTACTCCCAGCTTTAGGTAAATAGTAAGGCAGATTGGGTTCTTCAGTCTAGGTAGAAAAATGTTGAATTCACACCAGTTGTATTTCACTTAAAAACTTTCCTTGTGTCACATCCTGCTTATGGTGAATGAGTTTGGTAAATACAAACAGTTAAATAGCAGCTCTGTTGGAACTCTTTAGTCTTGGAAAAAATGATCCATCTTTGAGTTCTATAATAGATCAGGTCAGAGATGATTCCATTTTTGCTGTTACAGCGGAACCTTAGTTATCGAACATAATTTGTTCCAAAATTATGTTCGAGAACCAATTTGAAACTAAAACAATATTTCCCATAAGAAATAGTGTAAAGTGGATTTATGCATTCTTGACCATCAAATGAATGCCTGTTTATGGATAAATAGTTGGGCAGACTAGGCTCTTTAACTTTGGTATGGTTATCAGACTACCGAACTAAGAAAAATAAACACTCTGAATTCAAACTTATTAAACTTCACTTAAAAATTGACCTGTGTCACATCCTACTTATGCAGACTTCATTACATGTTGTTCAATTGTTCTATTAAATTGAAAATTTTTAAATTGAAAAAAAATTTAATGTTTCAATCTTGATAATCTATATCTATATATCTATACACCTGACCAGACCTTCAGCTGTAGCCTTGCCTGCCTGTCCTGCATTAGCCTTATCAATCAAGAACATTCCTGCAGTCAACTTGGACCACCCCCTTCATCTTTGTTCACAAAGCTAAAGCATGATATATATATATATTTTATAGATCTGAGAGAAAAGTAAATATCTTATAATAAAAAGGGTCTACAAGGTGATCTGAATTTCTTTTTTCTATTTATTTTGACTTTATAGTCAGCATGCCATGTGTTTCAGACTCTTTAAAATCCTCATCAAGCTAATACTTACTGTTGTATTAGTTTCATGAGGATTTTAAAGAATCCAAAACACCTGTAACGCCTACTATAAAATTGAAATAAAGAGAAAAAAACAAAATTCAAACCACTTTGTGGACCTTTCAATTATGATTATATATATATGTATATATATATATGGACAATTAAAATCGAATGGTTCAAAATGTACCTACTTGAGCTTCTTGCAGTAGTGCAAATCTTATATATATATATATATATATATATATATATATATATCATAATAAGAAAGGTCCATAAAGTGGTTTGAATTTTTTTTCACTTTATTTCAATTTTAAAAACAAAATTCAAACCATTTTGTAGACCTTTATTATGATATATATATATATATATATATATATACATATACATGATGTTGTTACCTACATGGTTACCTCTTCCATGCCATTAAATTAACACAAAAATTTCTATGATGACCCTACCTCATAAAAATCATCAAAACAGCCATAAATAAAGTATCATCCCTAAACAGACAAGCTGTTCAAATACAAATAAAAAACACCAGCAACTACATTTCCATGGTATTTTCACCATGGTTCACACATGCACAAACTAACCCACACTGTAACAAAAGAGTTAAAAAATCTAGTCAGATTCTAAAATCAAATCCACCTTCTACAAGCCACCTGTCAATGCCAGATGATAACCAACCACCAAAGCGACATAATATCCTCACCTCATCCAAAAACACCTACACAAAATCCAACACAAAGGCAACTAAACATGCAACAAATCCAGATACCTCATAGGCAAACATTTAGTAACAGACTCCCCATTCACAGTACCACACACCAACATCAAGATCTACCTCCCCACCGTCAGTGCCAACATCATCTACTACATCTTCTGAACCAAATGTGAAGACAGTGGATACTCATGGGAAACCCCAAAAGCTTTCAAACTTTGCTTAAACAATCACAAACTATCTGACAAAGATCTCCCTATTCACCTATAGCAAAACACTTGAAAAAGCTGGGATACACATTAGAGAACATAAAATGCATCCTGATAGAAGAAACTCATTCAAAAAAAGTCTTAAGCTCTGATCTAGGCACATTAAACTCATATGAATACTAAATCCCACAACTGGCATAGCAGTTCACCAAGAACAAACACAGCAAAAAAAAAAAAAAAAAGAAAATACTCATCTTCACTATTTCCACTGGAGTCATAAATTCCCAGACACAGCATCTAAGACAACCAACTAACTGATCACCTGGTCAACACCATGTGACCCCAAAGAAAATAACACAAATAAGTCAGTCTAAAAAAAAACATTTGATAAAGGGTAAGGTAACCAAAAATATCAGGGAAATAAAAAAGATTAAGAACATAATATTCATCACTTTGATTTTTATTCTTCATATTTTTCCATGCTTCTAAGACAAACAAAAAATTTTCCCAACACCCATCTCTCTCTCACACACACACAGATACCCATTATATTTTATATATGTGGACAATTTAAAGAACCTATGATTTGTGTGTTGTTTTGTCAAGGTATTCAACAATTTTAGTCTTCCCTTACATATCTACATTGGGTTTTTTTTTATGTATGATAATTATTTTTTATCAAATGATTTTATAAACTATTGAAGTACAAATTACTTTAGTGTACTTCATTTGATTTTAGATTTATTTTTAGAAATGCTCTCTGATATTTGACCCAAGTGAATTAGAATTTTTTCAAGTAGAGAAGGAAATATTTTAAAGAAATAGATGGAAAATATATTTTCTATTTCAGTTATATATATATATATATATATATATAGTCAAATTGTAATTGATTTCTCTCAAAAATAAATTGATGTTTTTGTTCCTGTTATTTTCCATTAAATATTGTGGGTGAAATAATAATGAAACTCAGCATCATATAAATAAACATAAAATGATAACAATGTGAGAACTGTTGGAAAAAAAACTAGCAAGTTAGATGACACCTATCTCATTGTAAACACTACCTATTTCTGCTGAACTTTGTAACTCTCAGTAGAAACAGGTGTGCCGGTGGTGTAATTGTTATTGGCATGAAAAGAAGAAGTGGCAAGCTAAGTTCAAATTCAGCTGAAGCTGTTTGCATTCACTTTGTACTAATTCTCTTGTGAAAAGTAGTTGTTAATGAATTAATTTGCATTGAATGTCCTGGTATCACTACTGTAGTCTTGTTTGTCAGTGCCACCTTGCCATTTGCCTTGTGGTTAGATGCTGGTGAATGCTCAGCATGGCCAGGTGTCTTCCTTGTCTTGTGGCTGGGCACTGGAACATGAGCAGACCTGAATTCAGCCTCACTTAGGCTGTTCATGTGACCAGATGACATAATTCAAAACCAGGCAACAAAGAATAAGGAAGAGGATTGGTCATCAGGTGGAGATTACATAACAGTTTAAAAAACCACTGCAACCATGTCAGTCCTGAGCCAGTAACTTGATTATGTATGTATTTACTTAACCCCTCCACATGAGCAGGATGTGACACATGGTCAGTTCTTAAGTAGAGTTTAACAAGTTTGGATTTAGAGTTTTCCTTCTCCTAGACTGGTTGCCATACCAAAGTTAAAGAGCTCAGTCTGACTGGAGGGAGAATAGTTGGATTCATACCTCTATGTTTTAGCACTATGGGAAAGGCAACCAGCCTAGTCTTGGATTTAAACTTGGGTCAGTGTATCCATTTTCTATGATGATAACTTTTACATCATGAGTGCCTCCATGATGATGATGTATATCAGAAAGTTATGGTGAACTATTTTTTTCAATTTTATCTAATGTTACCTGAAATTGTTCATGAGTACAAGCAGTTATGTGATAGTTTAAATCACTGGAAATGGCTTGCAAGACTAAGATGTTAACTATCAATCTATAGTAAGTACTCTAAAACAGAAAAAGTAAATTATATGTGATTGCTATATACTTTGACATTTAAGATCTGTGTGCTCAGTCTAATGGCTATCATCATAGGAAGTGGAATTGGTGATCGGTGTTCAAACCCTGGACTGCATTTCACTTTGCAGCAATGACATTGGGAAAGATATAAATTCATCTCTTCTTCCCTCAGCTATGGGTAGATAGTAAGGAAGACTTGATTCTTTAGCCTTGGTAAAGCAATCAGTCTAGGAGTGGGAAAACTCTTAATTCAGACCAGCTGTTGTCTAGTTAAAAATGTACCTTGTATCACATCCTGTCCATGGGGTTATGTAAATATATACTGTGACTTTTAAGATGTCCTTTTTTCCCCTCAATTTTTCATTTTCAAAATTTGATCCTCCAAACCATAGAGAAATCAGACTTGGATCTATGAATTTCTCTCTCTCTCCTATGCAATTCTAAACAGGGTCTTGAAAATCTTCTTTAATTTTATTTTTTCTATATGTCACAAAATATGGTATTTATATCTTAACTGTTAATTGGTTCTGAAAATGAATTATTCTGCTTAAAGAGAGCCTTAAGGCACTTTCCATGTACAATTAGTGAACATTTTTTAAATGTGTATCATGAATTAAATTGATTTGCATATTCCCAAATGTCCATCTATTATACTTGAAAAGTGCCTTAAAGCTCGCTTTAACAGAATAATGACTAAAGGAAAAAAGATAATTTATGACTGGAAAAATACATTTATTTTAAAAACAAGACTCAGTAGATCTGTAAATGAACAAAAACAATGTCAATGAAAAATATTTTAGCATTATTACAGCATATGATCAAGACTTGTTTAAAATATAATACTTCTGTGCTGGCACAATAGGAGAAAAATTAAAGAGACATAGAAAATGGAGAAAAAGTAAATTTTGAATGAAGAAAAAATGTTAAAACCATAAAAAATGGGGGGAAAAAGAAAGAAAATCATGATGGTGGAGGCATCAGAAATATTGTTACAATGTTTTAGTGAAAAACAGCCAAATGAATTAAAGAATCCTTAAGAAAACAGAAAAATAATCAAATATTTCTTATTGCCTTTAACTTAGTTTGATACAAGGCTAAAAAAAAGGTTGAGGAATGGTGACTAAGAAGATTAGGCTGAACTAATATAAGTAGGGGGGTCTTGAGAATCAATATTTGAAATTTTTGTAATCACCTTGTTTTGAACATAGACCACTGACACATAACTATTTCAGATTTGAGCAAAATCCAACTGATCCATACTACTATGCAGACATTTATGTGTGTCTGTCCAAGTATCCTAGTCAAACAGAAAATCACAGAGACAAACTTTTTGCATGGATATTCACTTGATGTCCAACATAGAATATGTAAAGTTAACCTCTGAGGTCCTATGAATCTATCAAATGATAAAATAGGTTATTTCTAGCCAGATGGCATAAGATGAAAACTATAATATGAAATATAAAAATATTTTTGGATCTAACAACAGATAAGGTAACAGCCATGTTTTTTTTCTTATCAAATGGCAAGTTATATATTGGATGTTCACAAGTAATAAAAAAAGAACTTTACATATTTTCAAAAGGCACAAGAAGAAGAAGAAGAAGAAGAAGAAGAATCATCATCATCGTCTTCTTCTTCTTCTTCTTCATAGAAATACATAAAAAGAATCATCCATGTATGCTGACTAGGAAATATGAAAGAAAATGATTTGTGATGTGTAGATGATACTTTGGGTCCTAGTTTATTTTAATGTATCTATTCTGTAATAAAATGTCTTAAAATGGCTTTTAACTATAAGAACATATCTCAAATACCATTCTCAGAACATTAAAAAAGAATTTCCAGAACATTATAGATTCCTTTGAAAACCACATTATTTCCCTACAGGAATGTCTATTTTAAAAGTTAGATTCATTATAAAGAATTAGAAATTGTTTATCTTTTAATTTGAACTTTTTGTCTATCAAGAAAAAAGAAAAAAATGGAAAGAATACACTTTAAAACAAATTGAATTATGTTAGAATTAAGAAAGGAAGAGTGAGTGCTAATAATTTAGTTAGCAAAGTTTAGTTTTACAGGCTATGCAAATAGTATGCACTTTGACAACTTCCTTGTTTCAACTTCATTTCACTGTTTTACTTAAAATCCCAAATAATTCCAAATGAACAGTAAATTTATTTGAGTTCCATGTGGTCTTTTTGAAATTATAGATTCTTAATCTGCTTTTGCCATATTTTCACCCACTTGAAATCAATTAATGTATGAAGGTGCTCCTGATTGGATAGGAAATCACTACTGTATCAAATTGTCAAAACAAGTAAAAAAAACAAACAAACAGAACATATACGTTTTCATTATTTTTTTAAAAAATCTACAATGTAGTCATTCTAAATAAATAAAGAATTAAAAATTTAAAAACTGTTGCAATCATTTAAAATGGGGATGATAAAAAAAATCTAAACAGAATGTATATTGCATTTTAAAACAATCAATAAGAGAAATGCATTTCTTGTAAAGTTGGCATTTTTATTTTTTAAAACCTTCTTTTTCACAGATAAAGAATATTTGAGATTTTTTTTCTATTCATCAAATAGGTGATTGATATTTTTTCATTTATCATGATTAGTATCATCAGTGAAAAATTTGTGATGCATCGATGAATCATTACACTTATAGCATTTATTCAATTTCTCTCCCAGGGGCAGAATGCAGTGCAAGGTTAATTTCTAAGTGGAATAAAGCTGATTTGAATTCAGAGTTTTCCTTTTCCTAAATGGGTTGCTCTACCAAAGCTAAAGAACCCAGTTTGCCTTTTTATTTACCTGCTATTAAGTAGAAGTGATGGATTTATACCTTTCCCAAATGCATTAGAATGAAGTGAAACACAAACAGCCCTGTCCAGGATTTAAACTTGGATTGCCAATTCCATTTCCATTATGCTAAGCAGTTACAGTATCTGCCATTCTTATCTCCATTAATGGTATAGAAGGATTGAGATAACTTTAAGATAATTGGTAATGGAATAATATGTTATGAAAGTCTGTCTTTTCTAAAGACATTTATATGAAATGATATTAGCAGTTATTTCTTTTCACCTTTACTTTTCTGATATTTTATCCCCAAAATTCTCAGAAACTAATCATATTTTGTGCAATTATTAATATGTTTATATTTTTATCTATCTAAATTTTTTCTATAAGTTGTGGGCTTCAGATTAAGAAAAAAATATATTTAAGAGTCCCCCATTATCTAGTGACAGTTTGGCATTTCTGAAACAGTTCTATATTGAAATAAATCTTTAATTAATAGCCTGGGAAATCTCTTTGCTTTTCATTACTTTTCCATTCTATTCTCAGCTTTCAAATCTCTAAATATAAATAAATATTCCTGGGAAAGAAAGGATGCAGCTTAACATATAAGTGTCCACTAGAAATGATAAATTATGTGTCGGAAGTGACTTTTAACACATCCAATCTTTTATTTCTTCTACAAACTTCTATCACGGTTATATTTTAGCATAAAGATTCTTGGAAAAGCAATCTGAATACATTGACCACACTTCCAAACTAATATTGATATATGAGACTTTTACACGTAGTCATTCATTGACCACCTGTCTGTTAATATTGTCATTATGAACAGTAAGTACTTCTAGCTCATCTCAGACTTTATTATCTCTGTCCAGAGGGCAGTTAATGGCATCTTTAACCCAATTATTATCAGACATAAGCTATAGCTTGCAATAAAATTACTGCAGCAGATTTCTATTTAAATTTTATAATAATTAACTTGGATAGCATTATTCTTATCCTTCTATCTTATCTTAGTATTGAAACGGTTTCAAGATGACTGGTGATGGAACAAGATAATAATAAATTTCAAGTTTTGTATCTCTTCTAATGACATTAACACAAAGTGAGAGACAAGTGAATTAAGTGCATTGACAGTAAATGGGATTTTGTTGAAACATAAATATTTGTTATGTACAATTGAAACACTATAAGCTCCTCTGTCCCTAGTTGCATATAAATGTGAATGTGAGCATATCTAAGAACTTTTCCTTTTTGGAAGTCAAAACTCCATATATTCAAGAAAGCAGTTTGAAATTAAGGACTCATTTTTTTTAATCACACTTTTCATTTGTCTATAATAATCATCTGTTTGCACACAGATATATGGTATCAAGTAATTGTAATACAAATAATTTACACACAGTTATATGGTTTCAAGTGTTTCTATATAATAATAATAATTTATACACAATTATATGGTTTCAAGTAAATATTCCCATCTAATTTGATCATTTGATTTGCTCAGCTCAGAGTGGACCTGGGTTTAATAGCAATAAATAGCTACTCCATGCTCCTTCAGAACTGGAGCATTATAACTGAAAGTAATTTAGTGTCTTATATGGGATACTCAATTTTTTATGTGGATAGGGTCTTAACCCCCTGCAGGAGATACAGTCAATGTATTCTAAACCCTGCTGATATTTCTTATGTAAAATAGATGCTTTTTTATTAATAGGCTTAGATTATTGATGTACATAGGTATTTGTAAATTTATAAATCCCTAGATACTTGCTTCATTCTCAATATTCTAAACATTATTTGGTGTTGGTAGAAACCAAGATTTAATCACATTTGTTTTTAAGATTTGAATTATTTTTTTCTTTTTTACTGAGAAAGATTTTTTTTTAAATTAATCTCTGCTTATATTTCCTTTAAAGTTGGCAATTTTAAAAATATCTTTTATCTTTTTTTTTTTTTTTTTACCTCACAGGGAAAATTGTTAAATCTGTGCCAATGAAACTAGTGAAAGAGGTAAGCCTAACTTTTATTTTAAATTATTCATTTTCTATTTTCTATTATTTCTGTTTTCATAGAATTTTAAAATTAACTTTTTGATTTTTGTTTTCTCTTGTTCTTTTTCTTTTTTAATCTTTGGAATTTCTTTTATAATTTTATGTACTTTTTCATTTTTTTTTATTAGAATTTAATTATTTTTTCCAATATAATTTTACTAGCTTAATTCTTGTTAAAGTGGTAGGAATATTTATATTAGGATCAGCACTTCTGCCTGGGATCAGTGTAGTATCTGTGTACTTGGCCTAGGATCAAAGTGTTGCTCCCTATCATTTCTGTTTAGGTCTAGAACATAGCCTTCAAATCAATTTCTGGGTAGATTTATTTCTTTTTACTCTCCAGGATACATGTATATGATAAAAATTTAAAAATAAGCTAATGCTGGTGTCAAAATCTCAAAAGGAGTGAAAAAAAAAAATTAATAATAATAATAGTTATTTAGATAGTTTTGGGCCAAATATTAATCAAAATACAAAAAAATGAGTAAATAGATGAATATTGAAGATTTATGTTGTTTTTTTTTGTATGTATCATATTGATATTAATTTTTGTCAAAATTCTCTCAATTTTAAGGCTGTGATCTTTTTGCTATGTATTAACAACCGGAGTACTAAGAAATTGTGTTATTATAGTAACATTACATTCCTTTCAAAGCAACTATGACTCATGTTATCATAACAATTGAATTTTTCATTACTCTGTAGTGAGACCAGGTTGCATGACTATTAGATATGTAAACTCATATTGTGTTTTGTACATAAGGATGTATTTTGTAATTAATTAAAGGATTCTTTTCAATATTTTGATTTATCTAAAAATGTATTATTGCCCAAAATATACATATTCATTTAAGAGAAAATTATAGATCTTATTTATATCCAGTTGAAACATATGTTCTACTTAATTATGCATGTTCACAACTCAGTCAAGGGATAGAATTGTTCCAGTCAGTGTTTTTTATATGATTTAATGTTCACTCAAAAGCTACTGTCATCAGCTAAATAAATTATAATGATCAGGTGAGTATAAACAAAAATCTCACATTGTTAAATTACAAAATGAATTAAAATTGCTTTCTTCTCCTAGAGTATTTTAATGTTATTACACTTATAAAACTCTTAATATATGTAATTTTTACTGTACTATGATAATATACATACAGAAATCAGATCAATATGAATTATTATTTTCATCATATAAGTATCATATAAAAATTAGATTGAAAAAGTATTAAAATGTTTTTAATATTTTTATATTTAACTTGTATTTGCATTTTAAATAGTTTCATGTTTTACATCTATGTATTATTGTAAAATGTGGAAATCATTTTGATAAAAGATTTTAAAAATATTAGTTATGTCCCATAATTATTGTTACATTTGCATTTAAACAGATGGCAAAGGAAATTGCATCAACCTAAAGGATGATGTTGATTTTGATCTGGATACAGTTTCTGCGTGGTTAATCTCAAGTAAACTAGAACACATATTAAGGGTATTGGGGTTTTATTTTCTCTCAGTACATATTTTTCCCCTGTTGGGACAGGGTTAATAACTGTATTTACTGATATTTATGAACTTATGGTTATTTTCATAAACATTAGAATTGATATTTTATCATTAATGTCTCTTTGTGATATATATATATAATGTGATTTAAAAAAAGGTTTTATTGTCTATACTTGTAAGATATAAGGTTCATTAGGATAAATGTTGTTTTTTTTTAATACAAGTTATTTAAAATACATTTGAATGATTTAATATATACTTTGTGTGAGACATAATTTAATAACTATAGTATGTTGGACATGAGGGTCTAAATCATTTAAAACATTTTCAGATTTTTATCCTTGATATTAAGTTAACAACTTCTCTTAGCAATTATCTGTTTAAGTCTGTCTCTCTGTCTATGTTTTTTTTTTCAATATCTGGCAAATCTGGATATGCTATTGTCTGACAACCTATTTTGTTTGTATTCACTTCCTGACATGATATATTGATTTTCAGAATTTAAACCTCAGCATACTTCATCTCTTCTTTGTCTACCTGGTAATTCTGTCTACCTTCTTTAAAATTATATATATTTGAAAAAAGAAAAAATAGTCATACCATTGTTAAACTGTCAATCTCTCTTCTTTTTTAAATCTTAGATGGTAATAAATGTGTCCTCCTAAAGTCTTATATTAATTTCTCTATATGAACAGTCTATCAATTTCTGTAGATCTTTTATTTATATATGTTTAGGGAACCTATATTTCCTGAAGCAATCACTATCATGTTATGACTGCCATTTTGAAACTTTCTATAATAAAAGATATTTGTCAGGCCTTAAACTTTGTAAAATGAGGGTTAATTAAATGGTATGTTGTATCAGGTTGTACTATCTCTGCATGACCTTTGGGAATTTACCAGACATTATTTAGTGGAAAAACAAATTATGTAAAATTTGTTTATCATGTATGGAACTTTGTTGTGTAAAATAAGATAAATGTAAAAGCCACTATATCTCCATATCTAATTGTAACTTTGATAGACTAAATCATTAATATTTGCTGATCAATTTCATTTAGTCTGAATGGACCTTAGTCTTCAATTATCTAATGATTAGTGAAATTTTGAAATCCTCCTCCTGGGAACAAATATCAAAAATGAACAAATTCAAGATTTTCAACAGCTAATAAAAATATCAAATGAAGCTTTTATTCAAATTTATTCTTTTATATTCCTTATTTATAGCTTAGTCATAATAGGGATTGTTGTATTTTAAAAAATTTATATGTTAATTTCTTATAAAAATCCCCAGTTGTATAAACTAGCTGAAAAAATGACCTAAATATCAGATTTTAAGCTACCCCTCTGGAAGACATAAGTGGGAATTTTTAACCTTATAAGTGATCTTAGTTTTAAAATATTCATTAAATTTTATTTGAAAATTATCACTAACATGAATTATTTAAACATCTTTAATCTAAATATTCAAGCAGCAGGATTTCACAAAAGGATTTCAAGTACCACATTTTTGGGAAATGTAGATTTTTACTAGAAGTTTTATTTGAAATATGAAATATATTAACAAACATCAAAAGGTTAATGTTTATTATAGAATAATCAAGCTAAGTTCCAATTACCATCGAATTGGTAAGACAATGCAACATGATGTCGTAACTGAATACGAATCTATCTTGCTGCAATACTACTCTAGAATTCCAGGGTATTTGTGAAGCCCCACAACATCATAGGAACCAAGCAGCTAATCAGGACTCAAGGAATGGAATCACCCAAATACATGAATCGACTATTCTTGATTTCCATAAATACCAACTGTCTTGGGCACTGCTTCAGTTGTGCTTAGCCAGTTGCTATTGTTCAAACCAACAGTATACTGACTGACTTCAATATTGATGACTTTAGTAGTTATTGCTCATACATACATAAGCAAAAGAATACAATGAAAATACAAAAAGAAACAAATTTTGATTTTTTTTTTTTTGTGAAGAGAAAAAAGCCCTTGTGGAATAAGGGTTTGGTTTAGACAATTTCAGTTAGATTCTACTTTGTACAGTTAAAATAAAAAGATAAAGATTCCATTTAGCCAACTTGACAGACACAAAGACAAGTTTAATATGACACTTGTAAATTGAAAATATTGCTAAAAACTTTAACACTTTTGAAATTTAATAAAAACTAATATGCTAAAACATTCTGTTATGTCCCCTTAGTAAACAGAACATTTGGAAATCATAGCTTTAGCTGTCTTTGAGTTATATGATCATAAACACAAAACACATTGAGTAAATTATAGTAAAAAAGTGTGGTATTATTTTTTTTTTTTTTCATTGAAAGGAAGTGGAATGAATACAGAGCAACTTTCAACTGTTTTCAAGCTTTATTCATTTCTGATCTATTATCATTTTATGTCTTTATATTCAAAATATTATTTTAAATCTATAAATAGAATTAAACCCCAGATATCAAGACAGTGGATCTTGTGTGGATATAGTACAGAATGGGTTATATATATATTTTTTAAGTAGATAAATAAATTTTTAATTGAGACCAATAGTCCAAAATTTGGGTTTCACTGGAGCCTAGTTGATTCTTATTTAAACAGCTAAGGAACCATTGACCAGCAGTTAGTAAGTTCCAGACAGTTAAGTCATAATGATTCACACAGCCAAACTCTCCCTCTGACACACGATTGCTCTGAATAGTTTGGACAAAACAACATTAAAATTCTCAGTTATTAAGTAAATTTTATTTATCACCAAAAAACATCCATCATACACAAAAGGCATTCAGTTATAAAAACTAATTCCATCATTCTTTTATTCCCATGTAAACATAATACATGCTGATAATCAAAGGGCTTTTTCAACTTTTTGTGTGTAATGTAATAACGCTTATCATAATAGGAAATTAACTCTACAAACTGAGTTCAAATGCTCAATCAGGCTGTTTGATTTTTATTTTGCACCTAATTCCCTTGGGAAAGACATCAATCCACCTCTTCTACTCCAACCAACTATGGATAAATAGTAGGGCAGTTTGAGTTCTTTAGCCTTGGTACAGCAACCCGTCTAGTATAAGGACAACTTTAAAATCAAACTAGTCCTATTGCAATTAAAAATAAACAGTATCAAATCCTGCTTGTGGCAGAGAGATTGGGTGACTACAAAAACATCACAACTTTTACTGTCACATTTTAATTTTATCATTATTACAGAGATTTGTTTTTGACTCAAGCATGCTATGGGGATTTTTTCTTTTTTTTTTCTTTCTCACTTAGCAGGCAAGAAAGGGATTTTTTTTCACTCTCTCTTTGAATTAGTCTGAAAGATTCTACTGCTGTAACATTACACTCTAACAAAATTGTCTACCTGGTCTTCACTTACAACTTACATAGAAATAGGAACTATGCTACATTACTTTTTCTACACTTGTGGCCTCCAATGTTATAAAAATTTGATAGGATTGAGGGAAATTGTCACTTTCTAATGGCAGATCAAAATTATTTCAGTGTAGATAAAAGGATACATTAAAATTAGTTCTTAATAAAAATAAATAAAATTCACTTAATGTATTGAAACATTTAGTAAGGGAGACAGCTTTGAAAAATCTACCTGTATATTCTCTTCTGAGACAAAATATGAAATGCACAATTTCAAGTGACTGGTTTACCTTGCATAGTAGGGTAGGTCGATTTTCAACTTTTTTTGGAATATTAAAATGTAACAAATAGAGAAAGGTGGGTATTGGTATGATAAGTACTGACACCAAAAAGTAGGTTTCTAGCTTGCACTAATTTTGAGCATTTAGTTTTAAAGATCATCTAATATGAAGCCCTCTGAAATCCTTGTTTTTTATACATTTACATAAGAAATTGCTTTAAAACCTTATAATTTCAATCCATAAAAATTTGTCAGTTTATCTTATTCAAATAAAATAAATAGAATATATTGAAAGTAACATTTAAAGTGAAATTATAATCCCCACCTCACCCTAATATCTCAAATAAGCAGCATTTTACCTCATTAATTGAGATACCTCATTAATAACATTGCAAGATATTGTTGTAGCTTTATTTTTTTCTGTTATCAATGGAACAAAAGCAAATAAGTATGAACTCTACTAGAAACAAATGAAGGGGTGATGATTTTAACATAAACTACCATTGTAATTTGAACATTCATTTAAATATCTACTGGTTACTAATTGTGAGTCTTTTAAGTTTCTATTTTATATAATCATTGTAATGCATAAAGTTATAACAGACATGATAAAGATACATGAATGGTCTGGGGATAATAGTAACTTTTGTCATGCCATCATATTAAACTGCTCTACATAAGAGCCCTTTGAAGCAAAGGAAGGCCTCATTTCATGGCATAAAACTTTTGTAATGATATGCCTATGCCTTGCTTCAATTCTATAAACCAATTGGGAAGCTGAAGTTGTTAATTTTACTGCCCCTTTCAACACATTCTGAGTGTGAAGGCAAATCAGGCAACTCTAATTTTATCCCACTTTTTGATGACTCCAGTTCATTATCTAAAAAGTCTTCTGTGAATCCAGGCTCACAAATTCCATTTTGAGACAGGTCGATCAACTGTGACCAATGTGTAGCATCAAAATTTATTTTTGGTATTTTTTTTAGTCTCTTTTTGGTTGGCTTCCCTCTCCTGAAAAAAATGAAAAATCAATATATTGAATTAAATTAAAAGTTCAACCTTGTCTTAATTTTTAATTTTCATCATGAAATTAGGATATTACTTTAAATTGAATCTATAAATCGATGAGATCATTTTAATCAATCTTATCTAAATTACTTAGCAAATGGCTAAAATTCTTTTTATAGCTTCGCCCTCACTTCCAGTTCATCTGATTTAAACATTGAATACAACATATTTTTTGGGAGGAGGCCAAAAGCATTATGCTGAATATTTTTGAATGCAATCTCCTGTATTTCAGGTGGTAGCTCTTTGATTCTTTGCAGCATATTGAAAATATACAGTTGATGGTTATGAAATTTATTGTCTCTTTTAATTTCAGACCAGCTAACTGCATAAACTGCAAGAATAAACTGGATTAGGCTGTAAATTCCATGAGTCCACAAACATATTAGTGTGGTAGCTAATGTCAACCATCTTGCCTGATTTAAAGGTCCAATTTTCAAATCAGCATATCTCGGGGATGACTTCCGCTCGTGAAATCCTTTCTACATATTCTAGAAGAAGTATCTGATCACTACTCAGATCATCTGTCTGTTTGATGCTAGAATATTGGCTCTCTAGAGGACTAACTATCAGTAAAAATTTGACCTGGGGTAAATTATGATAGTCATTTGTATACAATCTCCCAATTGGACCAATAAATGATTTTGGACTTCTTGTGCTGCCATCAATGTGCTTAAAAACTACTCTGAATGGAAGCTTATTTTGATGTAGAGTGCAATTTCCTTTTTAGTTGTTTCTCTAGAACTGAAACTAGCCCAGCTTCACAGCCAGTATTTGTATGAGTGTTGTCCAGTAAAACAGCTTTTAGGATATCAACACTGTCATACTCCTCCAAAACACTAAAAACCGCCTCTGCTAGAACAGCACCAGTTGCTCCAGTATTTGAGATAACTTTATGTGTGAGGTACTTTCCACTTTTACCACAACCCATCTCCTTTGTGAATGTCAAATGGTGTTCTCTTCCCTTCGTTTTCTTAAATTGTTTCTTTCCATCTGCCTCCATAATCTCTTTGTATCAGAGAGTATTTTTATCTTGTCTTCCATCAACACCAATACAAATATTTTTTTCTGTTTTATCAATGTGTTTTTGATGAGCATTTTTTTTTGTTCTTTCTTTTGCACAGTCTATTTTAGATCTATCTAAAATTATGTTTTTGCTATCAACACTCAGGTTGAGAAGGCCTAAAGCCTGTAAATCTAAAAGAAAGGCATTTGCAAGACTTGCTCCTAAGTTCGATGAAACATCACCCCTGATCAACTCAGTAGTATACCGAAGGATTTTTAAAAGGCTGTAAACACTTGTGGGATATTTGCTAGGTTCATAATCTTCATCTATTTCTTCACTATTTAATGAATGGGAAAGAATAACACCCTGATCATAAGAAGTAGAGGCAATAGGAGAAGAATCAATTTGTTTTTGTATTTTTCCTTCTACTACATTACTTTTAGGTTTCTGAATGGCAGCTTTATCCACAGGTCCAAGTTGGAAACTACCCTTGGGTCTTACTTTGGCCCTCTGGTCTTTTAGATACTCTCTGTCTTCCATTGGTACCTGAAATATTAGATGTAATTTATGTTGAATAAATACATCTAACCAACTGAAATCTCAAAATCTCAAAATATTATATCAAATAGAAAGAAAATGGTACAAGTTACTTTTCTAACTTATTTACATAAAATATCATTATAGAAATTCATTTGAATTAAAATGTTTATGATATTGGGATGATATTTGAATTCATTAAAAAAAGAAAAATAGAAAAATAACTTTACCTTATCTTTGAGAGGACAAATACAGATTAGTCTGACAATTTTCTTTTTTGCATTTCACATTTTTGCATTTCAAATATCAATTATATTTTTTGCCATTAATTTTGAAATAGCATGTTTTTTGTTTTTTTTCGAAACTATGGCTTAATCTGACCTACTTATTTTTCAGTTAACACCGAGCGAAATTCAAAACATTCAATTTTGTTTGTATTTAAATGTATTTGCTCAAACATTGGTAAAGTTTTAGTGAAAAATATTTTGTACAATTATTCTTTATGTTAATTAGAAACTTTCTCCGTTTGAAACCTGTGTTGGTATAAAAATTGACCTACCCTATTGCATAGTGGAAGGGTTAACAAGCTTGGTTAGCTGACCATTGTAAATGAGTTTGTTTCTCACTGGATATCTACTAAACTAAGTTAAGTAAATGGCTGCACAATATCATTTGTAATGAGTATAAAGATTGAATTAACAGTGATAACTAAATCAGAAAAAGGAAGTTAACTTATGGAAATATGAATGTGGTAACATAACTATTTTCTCTCGGGAAAGACCAGGTGATTTTGCAAGTATGAATTTAGTGCTTTTTTACAGATCAGCAAAAATACCATTTTCCTAAATTTTCAAGATTCATTATTTCGTTTCTATGGAAAAATACATAAATTTTGCAGCTATCCCTAAACCAAACTGCAGCTGCAATTTTTTTTTTTAATTTTAAATTCTTTTTAATTTTGATTATATCTTTTTTTATGGTCAGAACAGAGTGGGCTGAAAAAGTAATGACTATCTGTAGTTTTTATTTTTTATTTTTTTTATTTCTTTACTCAACAACAATTATGGAGTAAAAAGGAAATCATGATTTAAAAATCAAATAAAAAATGAGATTATTTCTAACAACAGCAACAATAAAAACTGGTGTCATAAATCAACAAAAATTCTGGAAAATAATTAAAATAAAGTTATAAAATTAAACTCAACAAGGCTTAAACCTTTTTTTAAAGTATTTTTGATTATAAAAAAAATTAAAAGAAGCATAGATAAATTTTAAGAAAATTCATTAAAAACATAACTAAATAAATAGATAGTATAAAATTTATACTTGAAAAAAGAAAAAAGAAACAAATTAAGAATCAAAGAAAAGAAGAAAAAAAATGATAAAATAATAAAAACATTTCTTGAAAAACAAAAAACATTTTAAAACAAGAAAAAAAAAAGAATCAATATGGATCACTGATATGGGTCTTCATCTTTGATTTCCCATATGAAACATTAAAGAATCTATTTTGAAAGCTAAGGCTTTTTAGATGTCATTCAGTATTTTCTTTTATGCAATTATCTCAAAGGTTCCATCTTGAAAATGCTAAAATCATCCCCTATCCTCTTGTTTTTCTTTCAATATCACCTTGAGGATAAGAATCATTTCCTATAATTGGAATATGGATTCCTTGCCTGTCATTTAACATGTATTCATACTTGCAAGTAGATTATTCAAGAAATCTACCCTGAAAAATGTTATGTAAACCTTAGAGCTAATATTTCAAATTATCATTAGCACCTCTGCAGAAATTTTTATTATATGACTGAAAATAAGAAAATTCTTTCCATTTGTAGTTTCTCATTTAATCTAGTTTTTACTATGAGTTCTATTGCTAAAGATTATATAACAAAAATATTTTATATTTCTAATTTTAACCTGTTGCTTTCAAGAATGCATTTAGAATGTACATTATATAGAATAATAAACTTCCAGGTTGATAAAATCTCAAATTATCTGTTGTAAATTCTGTCTTGGATCTTATTTTGTGCTAAATAGAATTTTGGTAAAGCAACTCTTCATCTCTGATTAGCAGCAGAAGTGCTTAGGGCAATGGTAATTAATAATATTGAAGCAAACATATTATTTTTCATTTTATTGTATCATATGCTGTTTTGAATTTGAATATTCTTTCTTTCTTTATTAATGGATCTATGATGCCAAATTGTTGATGTTATTTTTATAAAATTTGAATATGTATTTAAGGATATTTAACTTTCAGTAAGAATTGGGTTATTAAGATGCCTTGAAATTCGAATGTATTTGGCTAGTTTATAATAACTATTCCGATATCAAAATCTATTAGTGTGTTTGATGTTATTGACATGAGAAATAGTAGAATTCCTGTACTGATATAAATTCCAAGCATCCATGATACCATTTATCTAAATTAAATTATAAAAATTTACTTTGCACCAAGTGAACCAAAGGTTTTATTACTTAGATGTTTAAGCACTACATAAGTCAAGTAAAAAAAATGATTATTATTAGTATTGAGTTTTTCACACCTGCCATAGGCAATGGTTCATTGGAGACTGAGTGACAGCAAGTCTCCTCAGGTCTTAAGGACTCTTTTGAGTATTCTAGCCTATCTTAACAATGCTGTAGTTTGGATGATTTTGATTCTTCCTCTGATTTCCAATCCTCCTAAATTCTTTTCCAGAACTTTGGGGACCATTCCAAGAGCACCAATTACAATTGTCATGACTTTCACCTTTATGTTCCACAGTTTTCTCAGTTCTCTTGCAAGGTCCAAGTATTTGTCTATCTTTTCGTTTTCTTTCACTTTCACCCGTTGGTTGGCTGGGATGGCAAAATCCACAAGATGACAGGTTCTCTTCTTCTTGTCAATCAATACTAGGTCTGGTCTCCTGGCTGGAATTAGGTGATCCAACTGTATCTCAAAGTCCCAAGATTAATAATAGAGAATACCTCAGGAGAACAAGAAAACTCATAGAAACCAAGCTCTGCAGCAGAAATCTCATTAAAGGAATAAATACCTGGGTCATCCCTATTATAAGATATTCTGGGCCATTCTTAAAATGGATAAAAGAAGAACTCAGACAGATTGACCAAAAGGCTAGAAAATTAATAACAATGCACAAGGCTCTACACTCTAGAAATGATAGAGATGTATCAAGAAAGGAAGGTGGAAGAGGTCTTGCCAACATTGAGGATTGCGTAGATGCCACAATCCAAGGATTCGAAGAATACACAAAAAGGAGCAAAGATAACTGCAGCTGCAACATATGGATAAGTAGAAAAACAACAAAAACAAGGAAACAGAAATGGGAAGAAAAACAATTATATGGTTACTTCAAATGACAAATTGGAAGGGGTGCACATGAAAAGATCTGGACATGGTTAAGAAGAGGAAACCTTAAGAGAAAAACTGAGTCCCATATAATTGCTGCTCAAGACAAGGCCATAAGAGCTAATTGTATCAAAGCAAAAATTGATAAGACACAATAAAACAGCAAATGTAGAGTGTGTAGTAACAGAGATGAGACCATAAACCATGTATTAAACAAATGTAGCAAACTAGCACAATGAGAATACAAAGCTAGGTGTGACTGGTTTGGAAAGGTGATCCACTGGGAATTGTGCAAAAAACTAAATTTTGACCATACAACAAAATGGTATATACATAAACCAGAATCTGTTCTTGGGAAAGGAATGCATAAAATTTTCCGGGACTTTAAGATAAAGATGGATCACCTTATCCCAACCAGAAGACTAGACCATCTATTGATTAACTAGAAAAAGAGAACTTGTCAACTGGTAGATCACAGGGTGAAGATGAAAGAAAATGAAAAGATAGACAAATACCTAAACCTTGCTAAAGAATTGAAAAAACTGTGGAATATGAAGGTGAAAGTGATACCTATAGTTGTTGGGGCACTTGGAACAGCTCCCAAAAGCTTAGAAAAAAGACTAGAGGAACTGGAAATCTAAGGAATAATTGAGACCATCCAGACAACAACATTTTTGAAATCAGCTGGAATACTCAGGAGAGTCCTGGAGACATGAGGAGACTTGTTGTCATTCAAACTACAGTGAAAGACCATCATCTAATGCTAGTGTAAAAAACTAATAAAATAAACTTTTGATCATCTAAAAATAAGTAAAAGGTAACTTTTAAACTTAAATATCTTAAGATATTTGAAATATCTTTCAGCTCTTAGTTTTCTAGAACACTTTGCTCATCACACCTATTGCACTTGAAAATATATGTTTTTTTTGTTTGTTTTTTTGTTTTTGTTTTTTGACAAATGGCCATATAACAAAAAGAAATAATATAACTCAAATATATTGTATAATAAATTGTATAATAAACATGAAACAAGAATTGTCTCTCCTGGGTCGTATTGCTAAACAAACAACAAAAAACAATAATTTCTAGGCTTGAGCACTTGACAAACTTTAGAAAAGTTTGAAATGGTTTCAAACACTAACAATTTGACGAAATGGTTTCAAATGCTAACAATTTGATGAAATGGTTTCAAACACTAACAATTTGATGAAATGTTTTCAAACACTAACAATTTGATGAAATGGTTTCAAACACTAACATTTGATGAAATGGTTTCAAACACTAACAATTTGACAAAATAGTTTCAAGCACTAACGATTTGACGAAGTGGTTTCACTAACGATTTGACGAAGTGGTTTCAAGCACTAACGATTTGACGAAGTGGTTTCAAACACTAACAATTTGACAAAATGGTTTCAAACGCTAACAATTTGACAAAATGGTTTCAAACGGTTTCAATAACAATTTGACAAATGACAAAAATGGTTTCAAACGCTAACAATTTGACAAAATGGTTTCAAATTAACAATTTGACAAAATGGTTTCAAGCACTAACAATTTTCTGCCTGCCCTAACTGCTGGTTCTCAACTTAGTTAATATTGAAAGTGAGAATGACTATTTGATCATTTTATTTCAAATCCAACAAGCCTGTATTTGTTCTATCAATAAAATGAATAAATAAGGAAAACATTGTTATATATAGAAAATTCAATCACTTTTGGTTTATTGTTGTATTTAATATCCAAGTACTTTCTCTCTTGCTTGAGAACACAATTTTATGAGAAGACATTTTTAGTGGCTATGAAAAGTGTTGCTATTGGAGGTTATCAAGAATTAATAGTAAAAGTGTTACAAAATTATTGTGCTATAAAATTGTCAGGGTCATGCAGCAGCTATGAAGATTAATTGTTCACCAATCAGATTATTATTAAAAAAAAATATTTTTTAACTTTTTGATTTTTGATACAGATTGTGCTGTATGTTATTGTGCAAATGTATTTAATTCTTGTCTATGGTTTTCTTGTGGTATTTTATGTATGAACTCTAACTGGAAGATATTGGCACCAAACAACTCACACTCCTTATCACACATTCTTATTCAATAAGAATACTTTAGTTTCAAATCAAGCAACTTACTCTTTCAGAGTCTGAAAAATCAATAATATTCATTGGGTATCAGCAAACATATTTGAAACATGCCAGGCTTCATTACAATTGTTAGATTGGTGATGCTCATTACCACAAAAGCAAGTTAAAGAAACTTCAGATTTAAAAACAAAACAAAAATTTTGATATCAATGTGTAAGAAAATGAACATAGATTACCATTGTCTGTCTTTGATCATTGAAGAGTGTGAGGTGTGGGCGATCTGTAATTGTACTTATAGTATAAAATATATCTGCCTCTGTGATTTATGATAGTCTGCCTTGTTTAAATCATTGTCAACATAAAACAGAATGACATTTGGTGCAGTCTGACCTGTGTAGCTGTCAGGATATAAGGAAAATCAAATTCAACAAGAAAAACATTGGTAAATAAGAATGACTTTTACACTGATCTTGCATATAAAACAGTAACAAGAAAAGAAAATTATTTCTTAAGGGAAAGTTACATGTGTAATATGAGAATTTTCCTACTGATTATTTAGCAAGATCATCTGAGACATTCATTTCATAACTGAATAGCAGGAGCTATATATATGTTGTTGTGGCGTCCACGTATGCTTCTTTGTTGGTATATCTGATTAGTCTAATTTTTTGTGTATATATCATATCTATATATATGTGTTATATATATATATATATCTGTCTATATTATGTTTATGGGAAAATAAGTCTAACATAACATAAACATTTGTAAAGAAAGATAGAATCTTTCAAAATATTAAGAAAATAAAGGGAACTCATTTTCCCATAAATATATAATATAGACATATATATGTATAAAGTCGTTGGGTGGCCTAAAGTCGGTATAAGCCAGATATTGAGGGAGTCTATCCCCTTTTCACTAGCACTAAAACAAGGAGAATGTTTTAGTGTCTGAGGTGGAGTGCCACACCTACCATCAGCTCCTTACTTTACCACACAGATCCCTGTGCTACTCATACGCTGAGTTGGCGAGAACCCAGAACCTTTTAGTTCCTAATTAAACGTTCTACCGACTGGTCTAACTGGCTCTGGTGCTCCGCCTCAGATGCCAAACTATCTCCTTGGTCTAGCGCTAGTGAAAAGGGGATAGACTACCTCGGTTTCTGGCTGATACTGACTTTAGGCCACAATGACATCTTTATTACTTATATATATATAGAGAGAGAGAAAGAAAGAAAGAGAGAGAGAGAGAGAGAGATTCAAGTAAATAGATACCTTTATTTTCAAACAAGGGGCTTTTTATTCTTTCAGGCATCACATTAATCAGATCTGCTAGTTTTTCTTGTGAGATATGCAACCATTGCATTCAAAATATTCATACCTTTTTAATAAAAGACATTATAAAGTGCTTGTGTTATGTTTTCTCTTCTCTTTTTATAGTAAATTGAGTAATTGTCAAATTGGTTCATCTTTATTTAAATAATGATGTTATTTTCTTTATTTTTCTCTGTGTGTGTGTGTGTGTGTGTGTGTGTGTATGTATATATATATATATATATATATATATATATATATATATATATATATGAATTTTTTATACTTAATTTTGCTTCATGAGGTAGCCTTACCACCTTAGTGCTTTTTTCCCCTCCTTCTCTTTTGTTAAAATTATTCACGAATATGTCCGGCATTTCTTTGGACTACATTCACTTTGAATCTTTAGTGTAGATATTAAGTTGTACACATTTATATCAAGAAGTAATATAAACAATTAAAAGTTTCCTTACCTCACTTGGTCATTAATGTTTAATCTTTCTGAAAATTCTATAAAACTACATCATTTTCTTTTCACAACATTTCAAAAGATCAGTTTAGCTCTCACTTTCTTTATTAAAATAAGATATATATATATATATATATATATATATATATATATATATATATATATATATATATATATATGCGCACGTGTGTGTGTGCATGCGCATGTGCTTAGATAACTCACCTCTCTGTACTGTGCTTGTGGCAATGCTTGGGGCTTCTACTTATATATATATATATATATATATATATATATTGTATTTAGTTTTCTGTTAGAGCAATCCCCCAAAATATTATGAACCATAAAATCAGTCAAAACATTTAATGATATTCCAAATTGTCATTTATCCAGTCTAGTTTGGAAGTATTATCTGCTCTAAACGAAGTTGAATAATTCATCAGTTCTAGTACCTAGAATATTTACCTTTATACTTATGTATGATTCTTGTTTTTTTTATATTTTTACTCATATTGTGAGATTTTAAAAATCTAATCTAACCTTTTTAATTACTGGTTCCCATATTGCATTCATTTCTATACTTGGTCTACTAAAGATGTCACAATAGCCTAGCATGTGCTGATTCTTTAAGACCTCTTTTTCTCCAATGTTCTTCCCTATCTATTATCTTAACTTCATCCCATAAGGGCAGATGGTTTGCCTTTTCATTCCATACATGGTTAGCCATACCCAACTTTTCTATTTCCTCTCATACCATTGCTTTTTGATGTTCATCTAGTCTTACTTTCAGTGGACTGCATGTATCACCTTTGTATACTTTGCCACAGCTGCATGGGACGGAATATACACGATTCTTGATCATGTAGTATTCTGTTGGGGGTTTGACTTGGAGGAGATGTGTATGAAGAGTCAAGTCACTCCTGAATGTTGTCTTGATGTCATATGGACTTCATATCTTTTGAATCTTTTCAACCAAGCCTTTAACATAGGGCAGACAGGCTGTGGTAAGTTTTCAGATATTATCATTTGTCTTGTAATCCAGATTTCTTGTAGCTCTCTGGGGAATTGTTGAGAAGGTACGTGAGTTCAATAAGAAACACCTGAAGAAGGCAGGAGGCACATTGCCCAAAACGTGTATATAACAATAAAAATGAGGACAACAGTCCAATAAATCCAAATAATACAAATTATCAAGCCTCATCTCAAAAATTCAGATGAATAATACTTTTTATGTTTTACCAAAATAAATGTTTTTTATAGTTTTTATTATTCAATGATTTATTTTTACCAGCTATGTTAACTCAACTGTTTGTCATTCATCTATTCTTAGTTTCATCAACTAATCTTTTCTTTCTCAGGAAGTGACTGAAACATTGTAGTAAACATTGCTAATGTATTATTGATCTCAAAATTTCTTTGAATAGTAATGATGAACTTCTATGGCCTTTTAAATAAGTAAAAATAGTTACTAATATATCATTCTCTTAGGTATTTTAATCCCTCTGAAATGTATACCTGCCTATATTTAACTAAAACCTTTTAAAATGATTTTGACAATGCTATTCTCTTTTTATATATTTGATATTGTATCAATTATGTGCAGATAAGAAATTTGATTATTTATAATTATATATAATTGGGTTTTTTTAATATCTTATTTAATATATCATTAGAACTGGGTTTTTTCTCACTTGACAAGGTATAAATTGCAGTTATTCTTGTAATATTTAAGAGGAAATTTTCACCTTTGAATTTCTGGTGTTCATTGAATGCTTAACAAATCTATATTTTTACATGATCCTTGTCTTTTTGTATTTACTTCATAACTATATCTTGACATTGTAGATCCTACTTTAGTTTAGCAAGTACCTCAGTCAAGTAGTTGACAACTTAATATATCTTTCAGTTACTTGTTAATTCCAAGTTATGACTATCTGTATACCTGATTTGCCTACTGTCTAGTTTTTCTTTGTGTCTATCAGTGAATTTTCTTTTGATTCTATCTCATCTTGATTGCATTTCATTTATATTTCTTTTTAACCATCTTAGTTAATTCTGTCATTTTCAGGCAATTAATATTATATTGGTAACTGTATAGCATGTAGGAACTTAGGTATTTATTTAACTTCTCACAAAACTAAAATGTGACACAAGGTCATTTTAATGTGGGGTGCAAGAAAATCTGAGTCAGTACCTTCAACATTCCTCTTAAGGGGCACATCAGGCACTAAACAATAAACCCATCCTTTTACCAATTTCGATGAGGGGGCATGTGGTGCCTTGGAGAAAGGTCCCTGGAACTAATCTGATTGTTTTTATCATCACCTGGTATGACTATGCCAGGTAAGTATGTAGAAGTAAGCAAAATATCACAGAGAAATTTGATTAAGTTAAGGTCAACTGAATTCCAACAGAACTTGGTAGCATTCAAATAATATGAAAAAAGAAGAAAAAAATCATAAAATTTGTGAGGATTTTGTATAACTTAGTAACTAAAGGGGAAATTGAATTTATTGGAAAGATGTGTGTATTTATATATATTATATTTCTCTGTGTTTTATGCATAAATATCTCCAGTTGAATAGTTTCTTTCATAAGGTTTTTAGAAATTGAAAGATTATAGTTTTTTATGTTCATAACATAAAATGCAGTAGACAGGAAGAAATTAATGCGTTGTAAAACTGTGTTACATTGTATTGGAGTGTTCATTTTCTTGAAGTAGTGATGTCACTGTGAAAGGTTGTATGTAAAAATTCTTATTGATGTGGACTTGTGATATCCATGTGGCTGACAATAAAATTTTGCCCTTATTGATATCATCTTGAAGGCTCCAAAAGAAGGGCAATCTGATATCTTTTTGTTGAATAGGATTAGTTATAAATTTTCCTAGTTGATCATACAATGTGTTCCAAACAGAGTATAAAAAGGCATGATCTATTTGGCACACACATTTGAGTTGGTTGGTAAGGTGAGCATATCTTGATAATATCAATTGCTTTCTTTCAAATAATTATCTCCCTTCTTTGGATGTCTCTGGAAATATTTCTATTTGTTTTCTTGTTTGTGAACTTAAAACAATAATCAGCTTGCTTTTCTTTTTCTCTTTTTAATTACATTTGTCACAAAGAGTTACTCAATAAATATTAAGAATATTTTTTATTATAATGATAAGAATTTACATTTTTATTGGTTTTTAAATTCTTTTGGAATATTCAAGAATATTCCTAATAATAATATAATAATAATGTGTAGCATATAATGAAATCGAACAGACTTGTTTAATAATCAGATATCACAATAAAAATGGTCCATTTGTCAGAATTTAATGAGGAAGTATTATTATTATTATTATTATTATTCTCCATTAGAGTTTTTCACACCTGCCTTAGCCAGTAATTAATTGGAGGTTGAGTGACAGCAAGTCTCTTCAGGTCTCCAGGATTCTTTTGAGTATTCTAGCTGATCGTAACAATGCTATTGTCTTGATGGTCTCAGTTTTTTCTCTGATTTCTAATCCTCTAGTTTGTTTCTTAAACTTTTGCTGACCATTCCTAGTGTACCAACTACAATTAGTATCACTTTCACCCTCATATTCCACAGGTTTTTCAATTCTCTAGCAAGGTATTGGTATGTGTCTATCTTTTCATTTTATTTCATCTTCACTGTGATCTGCTGGGACTGCAAAATCTACCAGTTAACAAGTTCTCTTTTTCTTGTTAATCAGTACTAAGTATGGCGTTCTCGCTTGGATAAGGTGATCCATCTTAATCTCAAAGTCCCAGAGAATTTTATGCATTTCATTCTCAAAAACATATTCTGGTTTATGCATATACCATTTTGTTATATGATCAGCTTACGTTTCTTGCACAACTCCCTGTAGATCACTTTTCCAAACCAGTCGTACCTAGCTTTGTATCCCTGTTGTGCTAGTTTGCTACATTTGTTTAATGCATAGTTGATAATTTCATCTCCACAACCCCTATACTTGCTTTTCTAGTGTGTCTTATCTATTTTTGCTTTGATATAATTTGTTCTTATGGCATTGTTTTATACTGTAATTATGAGAGACTCAGTTTCTCTCTCAAGGTATCCTTTTCTTCCATGTCCAAGTCTTTTCATGTCCAATCTCCTCAATTTGTTACTTGAATTTTCCATATTATTGTTTTTCTTCCCATTTCTGTTTTCTTGTTTTTGTTGACTTTCTGCTTGTCCATATGGTGCAACTGCTGTTATTGCCTGCTGTAATTAATATTTCCTTATTCTTTTCTGTGTATTCTCCAAGTCCTTGGATTGTGACATCTATGCAATCCAGCATTGCTGGTGAGACCTCTTCCACCTTCTTTTTTGATACATATAGCCTGTCTCTATCATCTCTTATGTGTAATGCCTTGTGCATAGTCATTAATTTCTTTTCTTTTGATCTATCTGTTGGGGTTCCTCTCTTGTCCATTTTAAGAATGTCCAGAGTATCTTATAATGTGGATGGTCCAGGTATTCCATTGATGAGATTTCTGCTTCAAAGCATGGTTTCTAGAAGTTTTCTTGTTCTTCTAAGGTATTCTTTTTTAACTTTTCTTTTAGTTATATTTGTTTGATGATGTCCGCTTCCAATATTCCAATTATTGTCCTTCTCCCATGTGTTCTTATATTTTCCTGATTTGATTGTTGTATTCCATCTATGGTTTCTCTTTTCCCCCTTGTCATCACAAAATGGTACAATTTTCAATGCCAAATTCCATTCCTATATCTTGACTGTATATTCTTATGGTTTGTACGAGGGTTTCCAGTTCTTTTTCATTTTTTGAAAAAATCTTGATAGCATCTATGTATATAAGATGGTTTATTTTTCTTGTGATTTAGTGATTGCGTAACCCCCTGTACATTTTCTAAGTATATAGTTAAGTAGCATCATTGCTATGACAAATAGTAGTGGTGATAGTGAGTCTCCTTGGAAAATGCCTTTTGGGTTTTTAATTCTGCTAGGGATTGCCCTCCTGCTGTTAATTGTACTTTCCAGTTTTCCATCACTTTTTTTGATAAAGTTGATGACCTTGTCAGATATTTTGTACATTTTAAAGCATTCTATAATTGTATTTAATTGCTACAGACACATTTTTCTATGATGTTTTAAAATGCACCATCTATATCATAATTTGATTTTTGTAAAACACAAAATTGTAACATTGTTGGAGCAATAGTATTAAAATGCTCTTAGAGAATAAAGTAATTTTCAATCCAATCTGAAACTTAATAATAGTATAGGACCTGCATACATGCTCACCTTCATCTTTATAATTTCTTTTGGGGGTAACCATTAAATGCTTATTATAGATTATTGTTAGTAATTAGATAATTAATAATAATATAAATAGGATGTGCTAAGAGAATAAACAATTTATGACTTAATAATAGTTTGAGGTCTGCATATTTCACCTTGATCATTATAAATTCTTAATGAAAATAGATATTAAATACTAATGATAGAGTACTTTCACTTATTGATTTATATGTTTGTAACTATTTACAATATCAATTCTATGAATAGAAAGCTGGCCTTCAAGCAAGTATATTTAAAAACAAAACATATTCAAATCTTAATTCTCACATAAAAAAAGTTGAAGCTTAAAAATGTGGTAAGAAATAAATTTCCTGCTTCTGCTCCAATTTTATAAAAAAAAAATTTTTAAAGTTTGAAAAAAAAAAATCCCCCTAAATCCTGTAGAACAAATTTTTTTCTACTAATTTAGCTTAAAATATTTTGGAAGAAAAAAACTAGAAAATAAAATTTTAAAAACTTGTGAAAAGAGAACAACTTATCATCCCTGTTAAAGCATTCTGGAGTTATTCACATTTCATTATGTCTTTCTTGGGACTCTTTAAGAAATTTCTGTTCTTACTGGAAAATCTCTTAACTTCTCTAGAATTTAATATCCAAACAATACAGGGTTCCATAGACCATTTAGAAGTAAAAAAAAATCTCTCTGGCATTTGAGATTTTTTTTCTTATTACTTTTTCACCCCATCAAAAAAAAACCTTCATCTTACTTCATATACCTTAAACATCTCGGGGATTTTCATAATTATTAGTATTATTATTATTTTAAGTTAAAATTTTTTTAAATTCTTGAAAAATTATAATGACCATGGTTAGAGTGAATGTAGGTCCCACACTATCATTAATTTGTAAATAGTATTGGAAAGTTAATGCATTTTAACACCATTGTCTTAATCTAATCTAATCATATATCATATTTGCTGAATACAAAAATAAAATCATTATACTAAATGGGGTGATGAATTTTTTTTTTTTTTAGATTATGATAAAAATAAAATGCAACACACATGTTATCAAATTCTTACACTAAAAATGATTATTTAATGGAGTGTTACAAATGTGTTTTGACTCTTTAAATCATGTTGACTGGAAAACATACATCTGATTGAGTTTATTTATTTGTAAAGGTCCAGTTAGATATTCATCAAAATTTATCTTTCAGTAAACAGACACAATAATATTTTGTCAGTAACTAGAAAGCAGCTCAGAGCTAATATATATATATATATATATATATATATATATAGCTCTGAATTGCTTTCTAGTAATCAATGCTATAGCAAATCTAATAGAATTCTTTTATAGAAGCCTTAATAAGTATAGTGAAATCATGGATACTAAAACAGGTGAATGGTGTTTTCATAAAAAATTAAAGAAAATTTTCCTGATATAAATTTTATAATTACAATAAAAATGGAATGTTTTATGGAACTTGATGAATGAAAATATAAAGTATTGTATAACAAAACCACAAAGGTACAATAATATTAAAGTTAAAATAGATTTTCTGGTTACAGGTAATTATCATGATAAAGAATTTGTTTATTACCCTAAGTGCAAATAATATAATTATTGTCTGTTATTTGCAAAGGCAAATATATATGTTTTGGTATCCACTTTACATTTGGTTCATATATGATTTATTTGTTAGATTATTTCTCTCTCTACTTTTCATAAATCATCTTCTTTTCAATCTTTGTTGAGTATTTTTTCTCTTTAACATTGTGTTTTCTTCCTTCCAATATATATGTCTCCTTTTGAGTTCTTGGTCAATAATTTTCCTTGTTTCTTTGGAAAGTTATTCCGTCTTTTACTAGAAAATATACTTCCATCTTTCAGTAGACAATACTTTTCTCTTCTATCTGTGATCAATACTTTCCTTTTCATTTAATTGACAATAC
The DNA here is from genome assembly GCA_023376005.1 of Doryteuthis pealeii. Taxonomy (NCBI): domain Eukaryota; kingdom Metazoa; phylum Mollusca; class Cephalopoda; order Myopsida; family Loliginidae; genus Doryteuthis; species Doryteuthis pealeii. The sequence goes on from CM042153.1 coordinate 47,764,950, forward strand.
CTTTCTCTTCTTTCATTTGATAATTCTTTGTTTTTTATTGAAAAATATTTGTTTTGCTTCATTTATTAAAAAAATATTTATCTATTTTTGGAGAACATTTTTTTCTTTATTTCATTTGGCATTTTCTTTCTTTTTTAAATTTCTTTTCATTTGATTTTGATTATAATTTTTATAAATTTTGTTTTTTTAATATTTAATTTTATTAATTGTTGTTTTTTTTTTTTTTTCATTGCATTTTTTTCCTTTTTATATTTCATATTTATATATTTATATATATAGTAAAAGAAAGGAATGAATCCGACAGTATGAGTATGAAAATGGAATTCCACCTTTTCATACTCTATATATATATATATATATTATATATATATATATATATATATTAATCCTGCGACTTGATTGACTTATTGTAAATCATATGAGTAATTAGAACATCAGAGTCATGGAAATGAGTCAAAAGGTTTGTGATTTGATTTCTTCTACCAGAATAATGAGGCTCATTAACCCTAATTGATTTAGTCTGCTTAATTTCCCATCTCTTGCTACAATGGGGTCTTTCAGCTTCAAACTGAATGATCTTTTGTATTTTTACCTGGGGAATTTTCTTAAAGAGGTTGGATTTGAATATTTCCAACTATTCCTGTATTATCATTCTCAGATATGTTCAACATCTTTTCTAGGCTATCATTTATTGTAATCTTTTTGTTTTTTGTGGTTCACAAAAAATGATGTATATGAATGTATGGGCAGTTTCAAAGCTATTGCCACTCTCATACCTGCTTAGTTTCTCAATAAGCAAGTTCCTTCTTTTGTTTTGGGCAATGTATTTTAAACATTTGGTTAAGCTTGATTTTATTTAGGGTCTTAATTAAATAAACATAAAGAAGAGAAAATAAAGCAATAATGATGAAGAGGGGAGAGGTGTTATATATTGGAGGTTAAAGGGAGAGTGAGAAAGAAAGAACTGTCAGACTTGATATACTCAAAAATTTATTATTATATAACTGTGCTTAGTATTAGATATTCACTAATATTTTATGTATTCATTGTCTTGCATGGTGCCTTGCAAGTTGGTGTGAAAGGACTGAAGAATACGGAGAAGTTTTGGGGGGCAGCCTATTTGTTTTATCAACTGGAAGATACCACTCCTGCTTACAAAGTCGAAATCTTTTGTGAGGTCAATAAATGCTATGTAGAGTGGTTTTCTCTGTTCTCTACATTTCTCCTGAAGCTGCCTCAAAGAGAAGATCATATCAGTAGTGGACCTTCCTGCTCTGAAACCGGCCTGTGATTCAGGGTAAGTCTTTTCTGTGAGAATCTGGAGTCTATTCAGTGCAACTCTAGCAAAGAGTTTACCTGTAATGCTGAGTAAAGAGATACCATTGTAGTTATTACAATCACTCCAGTTTGATAGGTCCACCTCAGATCCATTCAGTATCTGTCATGGTGTCAAGCAGGGATGCGTGTTGGCACCCACTCTGTTTAGGATCTTCTTTTCCCTCCTTCTGCGCCAAGCTTTTGGTAAAGCACCAGAAGGAGTCTATCTTCACACAAGGACTGATTGTAACCTGTTCAATCTCAGCCGTCTAAAAGCCAAAACAAAGGTCAGGCAATTTGTCATTCGGGACATGCTATTTGCTGACGACGCAGCAGTGGTAGTACACTCCCAGGAGCACCTGCAAACACTCATGGACCTGTTCACCCAAGCCTGTCAGGACTTCAGCCTAACCATTAGTATAAAGAAAACCAAGACAATGGGTCAGTGAACTGTAAATCCTCCCTCCATCACCATCAACAACTACACCCTGGAAGCCATAAATACCTTCACCTACCTTGGGTCCACCATCACCGACAATCACTTGATACTGAACTCAGTTGCCAGATCAGAAAAGTTGCCTCAACTTTTGGGAAGCTCACAGCAAGAGTGTGAGACAACAGCAAGTTCACTATCTGTACAAAGGTACAAGTGTATAGGGTATGTGTTATCAGCATCCTCATGTATGGAAGTGAAACATGGGCCTTATACTCCCACCAAGAACGGCAGCTAAATAACTTCTACCTTCGCTGCCTTAGACATCTACTGGGCATCACCTGGAGGGACAGGATCACCAACACAGCAGTTCTAGAGAGAGCTCAACTCCCCAGTTTGTGTTCTCTACTGAGGTAACGTCGTCTCCAATGGCTGGGTCATGTACGTCGGATGGATGATGGATGAATCCCAAAAGACATCCTTTATGCAGAGCTTTCGTCTGGTAAAAGACAGATTGGTAGCCCCCAGCTGCGATTCAAGGATGTCTGCAAGAATGATCTCAGGTGCTTTGACATTGCTCCTTCCAGCTGAGAAAATTTGGCACAAGACCTCGGTGGTGGCAGAATCTCCGTAGAGGACTGTTCATGTCAGAAGTCACCCTGATGCAACACCCTGAAGCTAAGAGGTCTAGAAGAAAGCAGCAGCAACAAAGCACCGGAACATCAACATCTTCAGGGACAGTCTTCAAATGTGACATCAGTGGTCGAGAATGTTTTTCAAACATTGGACTTCACAGGAGACACTGTAACTTCAGGAGCACAAAAACTTTATTATAGTCTTCCAAGACTGAAATGCCAATACTATACTTTAATACTTGTCTTGTATATGTTTACCAACCGCTCAGCATGAGTAGGATGTGACACATAGTCAATTTCTTTAGTGAATATCATTTAGAATGTAGATTGAAATACTATGTAAAATCACTCATGATAAGGAGGGTTATAGTCCTATGACCATTTTCAGGTTTTTGACTCTCACCTGCCCCTATTGACCATCAAACTAGACATCACCTAGTGTTTTCACAGAGCTGATGAATGTAAATTTTTGATGTTGCTTATGAGTTTGTTTTTACTTCTCCAGTAGTGTCCAGCATGTCTTGTTTGCCTTTCTTGGATGGTTTGTGAGATGGGAGGTAGATGGCCATAAAACTACTATTTTGTAGAATGCTGCTTCCATGATTTGCTCAAAACAGTTCACAGCATTTTTGTGTAGTTCCCATCTAGCTTTTTTCAACCTTACAGTAGTAGTACTGACACAACTTGGAAAAATTCCTTTTTTATCTTATCAGAGAGATCATATTTTCATATGGTTGATAATCTGTAAATAGCAGTCCATGCTTACCTATGCATATGTTGACATTGCTTTCAGTAGATGAGATATTGATATACTCAAAAACATATTATTATATAACTGTGCATAGTATTAGATATTCACTAATGTTTTATGTGTTCAATGTCTTATATGATCTACTAATTTTAGAGGCTTGCTATTTAATGAGCTTGATGGTACCATCTTGATTAAAACATATGGAATCTGTTTTATCTGAGTTCAGCTAGAGACCAAGGACATTTGCCTGCTCTAGGCTAAGCAACAGAGATTCAACTTGAGCAGGTAGCACTAGATCATCTGTTTAATCTGTGTCAGTAATTGTTTCTGTGGGATATTGTCTCTTTCTTGCCTATTTTTTCATTACTTCTATTGACATTTGTAGTACATAATGTCCAAGAACCAACATAAAGTTGAGTATGTTCTTAGGAAAAATTAGAATGTTTTTTTGTTTTTTGAGAAATGGAACCACAACTTCTCAGGTTATGAATCATCGAAGGAGTGAATACTAAAAATCTTGAGTCAACACTCTTATTTGTAGATTTCTCTAAGGCATTTAATTCCACACACAAATGGAGCAATTTCTTCTAGCATATGGTTTTCTGAAAGGAACTATTACCATTATAATCATGCTTTACAAAGACACAAGAGCTGCATTTCACTCACTTGAAGATATATATATATATATATATATATATATATATATATATATATATAGTAAGTAAAGTTGTCAGGGTGGCCTAAAGTCGGTATCAGCAAGGGAGTCTATCCCCTTTTCACTAGCGCTAGACCATCAGCTCCTTACTTTACTGCACAGATCCCAGTGCTACTCATACACTAAGTTGGCGAGGGCCAGTATCGAACTAGGAACCTTGTAATTTCTAGCCAAACGCTCTACCGACTGAGCTAACCCAGCCCAGCAAAAACTATTTCCCAGGTCTAGCGCTAGTGAAAAGGAGATAAACTCCCTCATTGTTTGGCTGATAGCAAGAATAGGCCACTCCATCAACTTTACTTTTATATATACATATAAGTTAAGAGTAAGGAAATGAATCTGACGGTATATTTATAGATAAAAGGGTATGAAAACACACAATATTGTTAAAATGAATATATTTTTATATCATTTTCATAGCTAATATTGAACAATATTTCGATTTATAAAAATTCTTATCAGAGCATGTTTTTAATCTGGACTCATCGAGAGAGAAGCAGAAGATAATTTAAATTCAAACTGGAGGCATTGTTGTTCCAAAAAGCGAGTAAGCTATGCAATTGCTTCGTCTTTGTACATCTGCTGCGTGTTTTTTTGCTAACGTCATGAACATGTTGCTACAACATGTAGTGGAAAAAATACTCAGAAATCATAAAATCCCTTTCACATAACCATTTTAGACATACACTTCCTAACAAATTTAAATTTCACATTATCCCAATACACCCTTATACCATTCATATTTTACATAAAAAGTAATTTTTTTAAATAATTAAATAAACATTTCTTTTCTGAAAAAATCATGAACGGGTTAAAACTCTTCTTTTTTGAAAAAGAGAATTTTTCTATTTTTGAATTTGAAGTATGTCTTTTTCTTTCAAAAACTGTTACACTGAAGAAGTACAATGTAGCAACATGTTCATGAGGTTAGCGGAAAACATGCAGCGGATGTACAAAGACAAAGCGATCGCATAGCTTACACACTTTTTGGAACAACAATGCTTCTGGTTTGAATTTAAATTATTTTTTGCTTCTCTATCGATGAGTCCAGATGCTCTGATGATGATTTTTATGAATCGAAATATTGTTCAATATTAACTATGAAAATGATATAAAAATATATTAATTTTAACAATATTGTGTGTTTTCATACCCTTTTATCTATACATATATATATATATATATATATATATCATCAGATGAGTGAAGTACAACCCTTGTGTCTTTGTAAAGCATCATTATAGATGTCAATAGTATATACTTAATGAAGACAGTACCATGTAGAAAAGACCTTTATGTAGTATAAGTAGATAGTATTGGTTAACTTTAATCAGGAAATTAAAACCTTGTAAAAAAAAATACAAAAAATAAATTCTTACACATGGATAAAATACTAAAAACTTTTTAGTAGGCTATTTCAAATCATTTCTGTCATATGTCTAAGAGCAGAATATCAGTAAAAATATCTATATGGTTCCTATTATTAAAAACCTTCTAATAATACACAATTCAATGGTTTGATTTACAGAGCTTGTGAAGACTGCTAAGTTGTCCTAGATATACTTCACAATGGATTGATAAATCTGTTGATTGATTATTGGAGATACTCTAATAAGAAAGTGTCAGGACAGTTTTATTTCAAATATCATCAGTTTATAATCTTTGAGAGTTATTGACATAGTTTAGGAAGATGGTAATAACATTTTTTTTAATGAAATATGATGTTTGTCTCCTTGTCTGTTCTGCAAGACTTATTGAAATTGACGTATATCTGCTTAAAAAGTATTTTTACTCTTAGAGGATAGATTAAAAACAAAACAATAACAGAACAACTTTTGTGATATATAATCTGATACTATTTTTAAAAGATTTATGCATGTGGAGAGGTTATATATTCTATATTCTTAAGGAACCTTGTTGATAAAAAGGTTGATTTGTATATTTTCTGAATTGAAGATTTTATTTCATATTCTTTTTTTTATTAAGCAAACAAATTTTGGTTGTTATCTGTTCTATCATTAAAAATAGGAGTCAGATTAGATCAAGGTAGCATATCATTCAAATTAATAATGATATTTCTATTTCCTAAAAAGTAAAATCAGGGAAACTTGAAAGAATAAATGCTGAAGGTTCATAGACCACCATCACAAATTATCTTGACTTGTATGCAAAGCCCATGCCAATCAGCTGCTGCAAAATCTGTAACTTCTTGTTTCAACTCATTAGTTAGCATCTACAATTTGCTTCCAGTTGTTTCTGTTTTCCATGATTAATCCACAAGACAATGAAGCAGTTGTTAGGGCCTCCAGCTTCTGTTTTTGAATTCAGTCCTTTACAGGTTTCTCCCCCATCCCTAGAGTTAGAAAGCCAAATCTTCCCTATTATGTTAAAGAAGAAAAAGTAGATTTATACCTTGCAAACAGCTTCCACTAGAATTTGAACTCCTCTCACCTCAACACTTCTATTTTTATTATGAATAATGTTTGCACCAAAATCCCACTCCCCATCCCAAACATGTACATACATACAGACACACACACAGATTTGTACATATATTTTATATTATTTTATTGATTTACTTGTAGAGTAGTATTTCTGCTTGGTTTCAAATACATGTTTTAAAATTTTAAAGTCTTGTTGTGAATCATCAATAAAGACAAATTGAAATAGGATTTCATATGCATAAACTTTCTTTATATTAATGTCAGTTTCATGAGCTATACTGAATTGTGAGACGTGAATATGCTTCCTTTTCAGAGTGAAATTCATATGTCAAATGGTTTAAAGAAAGACTGATGCATTCTGTCCCAGCAGGTTCACAACTATTTGCAATTATGATCTTTGAATTAACCCAATGTAGCCAGAAAGTCACAAATAAAAATATGCCAGTAGAAACTGATTACTATATTTATCTGGCTATATTTGCAATAATTGTTCAGTTAAGATTCAAAGAGAGTACATTTTCATTAGTTTATGTGAAAAATCATTTATTCAATCTAATATGTGCTTTAAAGTAATATAAGTCTAATGAACTATTCAGGAAATTATGAATACCAAGTGAAAGGCTTTCTTGCTGCTGGATAATATGACTATTGAAGATTCTGATGGAGTGCTTTTAGAAATTGGAAGTTACTAACTGTATTGGTCAGGTGATATACTGAGGTAATTGAATTTACAATGGAAGCTTACTGCACCTAAAGTAATGGTGTCCTATCATTATGTAATTGTTAGCAAGCTAGTCTCACAGATCCATTACTACTGAGTAGTGTGTTCAATCCTCACTGGATGCCCCATATGTTGACCTTGTGTTGCATCTCACCTGGGGCAAATAGGCTGAGTAAATACTACTACACTTAATGTAAAGTGTAAAAGAAAAACTATTTGACTGATGTGTATTGAAACTAAGCTGTCAGGGATCAATGAAAATGACCAAGAATTATGAGAAATGGCAAAACTACTAGTGGTGTAGGGTTCTTTTTGTAATCAAATAAAATAAGTGGGGTAATTCCATGTCAAATCATCCAGAAAAAAGTAAAATTGTCACCCACTCCCTCCACTTTTTCTGAAATTTTGTCCAGGCGTGGACTCTGTTAAAGTCATACAATCCCCAAAATTTGAGCTTCCAATTACCAACATTGGTTGAGTTATGTTGATTTTAAACTCAAAAAAATTGGAGGGGTGCACAAAAAATGGCAACCTTTTGTAATCTATATTTTTGTCTGTAAAATGGATTCTAGAGCTTCTCTACTCCTAAAAATTGGGGAATCCAAAAATGTTAAAACTAACCATTTTTAAGTTTTGCTATGAAAAAAATTAAAAAATTCTTAAGGATATATTTGAAATAATATAGAAACAATATATTTCCCTTGTATCAATCATATGGCCTGCAAAATTCTGACAATATACAAATCTCAATATCGGCATCACATTTCATTTTAGAATTGAAAATAGGAAGGTAACAAAAATGATAACAATAAACAAAAAATACTACTAAAAGTATTTATAAAAATTTAAAATACAGTATTGAAATTTAAAATCAGTGCTATCAGTACAATAAAAACTTTTTTTTAATAGAAAATAATGTAAATATAAAACATTTTTTGCAAAGCTTTAAGAACACTTCTTCAATTTGAATAATTCTTTCATTATTGTAAACATGATAGAAATATTAAAATTATATATATAAATTATGGGAGATGAATTTTTTTGATACCTTTAATAATAAAATAACATTGATGTTAGGACCAAATCTTTTCCTTCGTTTCTTTTACCAAATCTTAATTATTTCCATTAAATAAAAAACTTTTCAGTTTAAAAATGCTATCATGAAATAGAACACATCAGGAATTTATATACAAATAACACTGGTTTACAAAAAAATATTTTTTGTCTGAGGCAAGAATGTGAATAGGTGTTTTTTACTAATTTGGGTGTGCTGAATTCAAATTTATAAACAGTTTTGCTCTATCACCTCTAATTTTCTGTTTTTTAAATAGTCTAATTTTAGTATATACAGAGTATATACGTGCTTATTTCAATAGTTGCAGCAGCTTATTACAGATATAACAGGATAGATAAAGAACATTGACGGAATAAATATACTTGGATGACACAATGTACACAATTCATAGTACCGCAGACAGTTAGAAGTGTGTTTTCTTAGATGATCTGCTGTATTTTGCCCCTGGGATGTCACGCAAGAGCATCCAGCAGAAGTCTTCCATCATGCCGGGGTTCGACTTAGTTCGACTTGGTAGTTGCTCTCCATCTTTGTAATGTCTTGGTGGAATCTTTCTCCGTGCTCATCACTCACTGTTCCAAGGTTTTGAGGAAGAAGTTGAGGTGGGAATGGAGAAAATTAATTTTGAGTGACATTCGGCATTCCATATCCTCATAAGTCTTTAGCAACTTCTCAATACAGGCTTGGTAATTTGGTAAGCGTGTGTTACCAAGGAAGCCACTACAGACTGACTTAAATGCTTCCCATGCTCTCGGTTCCTTTAAGGTAAGAAGCTCCTTAAAATCAGTATCCTTCAGCACTTCTCGGATCTGAGGTCTGACAAAGATGCCCTCTTTGAACTTAGCAGCACTGAGACCTGGGAACACAGTACACAAATGTTGGAAGGCAGCACAATTTTTGTCCATGGCCTTCACGAAATTCTTCATCAAACCAAGCTTGATGAGAAGAGGAGGAAGAAGCACCTTATTCATGTCAACCAGAGGATTCTCCTTGATGCTGTGTTCGCTGTTGATTGAGACGTGTTGGCTATGCTTAACTGCCAAAATCCATCTTGATATATAGCTATATATATATAATGTAATGCTATCACTTACATTTATTGCATAATAACTAAAAAAGAAGACATAAGTCATACAATATTAGATATTCGCCTTTATGTACAGTATGTATATCTAAAAAACTAGAGGTAGTGAGTAAAAACAGATTTCAAATCTGAATTCAGCTGCACCCCCAAATTAGGTTAAAACAGCTATTTTTGTGCTTGCCTCAATTTCTTTGTAAACCAGTGTAATAGGTGGTGTGTGTAGAATCATAAAAAAAAAAATTATCAAGCTGTCCTTGATTGGAAACATTCAAATTCTGCTACTATTTTAACAAAATCCTCATCTGAAATCTTGTAAGATCTTTCAGTAGCAGTTGTTGATTTTGGAGGTGAAATTTCACATAAAACTTTATTTAGTGGTACAAAGCAAGTGTCATTCCTTGAAGGCTAGTTAAATATTTTCTTTTAACCATGTAGATGTAAAAATTGGATTTCAGATGTTGTAGCTTCACTGGAAAGTATTTTTCTCCTCTGTAATGTTCTTTAACTAGGCTTCTAATAGATCTGACAATGAATAATTATAATTTAGGATACCAAATCTTGTACAAATAATATTTGCTATATTCTCTCTTAATTCTATCAGTAATAAAATATACTGTTATTATCTTTTTAAAAGATCAAGATTTTGAAATAAATATCAACTAGCTGATCCTCAAAATCTGAGCAGACATTATTATCAGTTTATTTTTCTTTCAAGTACACTTTATTTATGCATATTATATATACAGAATACAATATTGTGTAGTCTCAATGAAATTGGTTGTCTGTGTTGTTAAGTGTAAATGTCATACCGAAATTGTTAAATCAATTGAAGAGATCCAGAATTAGGAATTATCCATAATACATTGGATTTTTTTTATCAGTACAGATTACCAGTTTAAAAATCAATCATTTGAACTTGAACTATATTGAATGTTGTCTTGACTTTCCAATGCCGTTATCATCTCATTATATATTGAAAATTACTATCAATGAATTAACAATTCATTGATTCGATCTTATACAGTGACTTTACCAGAAATGTTATTGTCCTCTATATTCAGTGCAAGGACTTATGATCTTGTTAGTTAATTCAAATCTTACGTCCTTGAATAGATGCTTCATTGCTAGAAAATTGGTTATACAACAAATGGCTATACAAAGCTGCTACACCTTGATCTAGCATGTAATGGAAAACCAACAAACTCTGGTGGTATTGAAACTATATCTGACTCCAAAGTCATCATCTGATGAAGACTTTGTTGGCTGCACAGTTGTGGATGGTTTCTTCTTTGCAATAGTAGCAGCAGCATATGTACATATATAATATTATGTAGTACTACTCATAAGTATTTGAACAAACAAACAATTAGAAGCAAATTTCTTCAAGATAAAACTTTTTTTTGCAATCAATATAACAAGACATACATTTAGTCATGTTTTGTGGTTTTGAAAGCTAAATATTTTTATTCATTTTTAATAGAATTATTAAAGGAAAAATTTATTTTTCTATTTTGTAAAATTTGATTCAGATTTGATTAAGGAGATTGAAAAGGCAAACTCAGATTGGCTATTTAGAAGAATTGCAAAACTGATAAGTTAATTGGGAACCTCCCCACTACTCAAAATCATTAATGGTTCTTACAATTTTAGGCAATAAAACCAGATTTTGTACTTGTTCAAATATTTATGACCCGTAATTTATATAGGTCTTATGAGTATTATCTTATATGAAGTACTTGGATAGTACTCAAGGATAGCTAGATTTTCTATTATTATTAATAGGACTCCACAGCATGTTTTTAACATATTAGTTTTTGAAATTTATATAGACTGAATCTATATTTTTGTTTCATGTCTAGTAGGACATTTAATACTTAAATGAAAATGTCTGAACCAGAAACTGAAGTGATAATGAATTTTCAGATGATGCTTTTTCTAATCAACAGAAAATTAAGTTTGAAATCTTATTTTGTATGTTTACATTTGTAGTATGAACAGTACCTTCTCTGCTCACTGGGTACTATAAAAGTTGATATCTTGATGATTTTTATTAACTCTTAAGTTATTACAAAAACATAAAAGCAGATGTTGTCCTTGTTCCTATATTTATGACTAGTACTTATTACAGTTGCCAAATGAAATACTTATCAAGATTACCAGATAATTTAGTTTACAAGATTAAAATTAAGCTAATGATTCACATTGTAGACAGTTTAATATTCTGCATAGAAAAGAGTTTTTGGCTTGTAATAATTAGTAGACATCTTGCACTGTCCAAATGTTTTGAGAAACAAGATAATTATTAACTTTTGACAATATTTTTAGAATCAAAATGTTCAAGTTATTTCTACATTAAACAACTTTTAAGCAAAAGCACCTTGTGTGGTGTAAGCTTGTTAGTAAGTTTTATTCTCACTGAGTGCTCCATACTCTGGTTCTAGTGCCAATCTCAAATCTTTTATTCTTGAGAAACAGGACCATATGTAGGTGATAAAAGCTAATACGCAAATATCATTTAAAAATTGAGTTGTCTAGTTACATTCTTCATTTTTCAATTTTTATCCTATGCCATATTGTTTATATGCAATTGACATGGATGGAGAAGTCTTAAGTTATCTGAATTTCTGATATAAAATCATGTTAAGAATTATATTTTTCTAGCATTTCATCCCTTTTGTTATGATTTTTATTTTTATTATATATATATATATATATATATATATATATTAGAGAAAAATGGAAATACATCTGATGGTATGCAAATATAACATTATCCTATATAAAAAAAAAATACATCCTCTGAATATTTTGTTTTTTGATGTGTGTGTGTGTGTGTGTGTGTGTGTGTTAGAGATTGCCATGCAAATAATGCAGCAACTTGAAAATGAACTTTGTCTATTGAAAGCTTTGAACAAAGACAGAAACAATCAAGGTGAACTGATTGCTTTGAAGAAATGAAATATGATCTTTAGGAGTTGAAGAAGTTACAAGATCAAAAACCAATATATTTTACTGGCACTGACTTATGGTATTGAACTTGAAAGGAAGCAAATGATTCACTACACAAAGAAATATGTCTAATCTCTTATGATTGAGACTTTGAGAAATGATAGAACCTCTACACAAAAAGGAAAAACCAAAAACAAGGGTAATGATGAAACAAAAAGTTTTTTTACACAGAAAATCAATATTTGTAAATCATTTTAAATGATAAGAAATAGTCAAGATTAATGATCAACACAGGGTATTTAAAAAAAAGGATGCAACCATATTTTTGACAACTTGTATTTAAACTATTTTCATTTCTGAAAACAATAGTTGTAGACAGACCAATTTGTAAAAATAGTTTTCTAGGATTTTTTCTGAGTGTGTAAGTTAAAATCATCCAAGAGAATTTTGACAGTTAACAAAGATAGCCATCAGACTCATGGAATTTCTGAAACAAAATACAATAGTATTGACTTGTTCTTAAGTGTACACTGAGGCAATTTCACATTCAAATTTTCTCTCACCTGTTCATAACATTTAAACACAAAATATATTTGTTCTTAAAAAGCTACATAGCTGACAGAACATAAAGAAATGGATTCTCAAATGAGGTTAGTACAAGATGGAATCATTTTGCCTACTAAATACTCTTGTCGCTGAATACATGGTTGCCAAGTGACTGTGATTGTAGTATAATATTCAAATGCACATAAATTTGACTGTAGGGTTACATTTTCATAATGAAATAACCTATGACTTGACTGAGGTACTCAACTATTTCAGGTAAGAAATCAAGACTTAGGAAAACAAACATCCATAAAATGTAATTTCTACTTATTTCATTTAAATTTTTTATTTATTTACAATCGTTGTTATTAATTTAAAATATTGCAACAAACAATAATGCATGTGATAAATCCTAATAAAAGAAATATGTTTACCAATTATATGTTCTATATCATATTAAGTTATTATTGTTCTGATGAAAAAAATTAATGGAATTTAATAGAGAAATATCTTAATTAAGTGATTGACACTTCGAAGATTTATTAATTTATAGATTTTTGTTTGAATTGTCTGTCCTAACTATTCATTTTTGCTATGTAATTATTTTACCTCTCCATATGAATATTAGTAGTAATGTTTAATGTGAATAATCATTTCAGTAAGATAAATAATTTCTTTATTAGTTTTCCTTTTGAAGTTAGAAAATTTAAATTCCGTACACTTGTTTACATCTTGCAGTAATATGATTTTCTGTTGATTATTGTTTATTATTAGATACCTCCTGTTAAAAACTCTCCATCTTTTCTCATGAGAAACAAACATTATTTTACATTAGAACCTTCCCCTGGACACAGTAAGTATGCATACAAAATTTGGTAGCTTTACATCAAACATATGTCTATAGATGACAGACAACCAATCTCTTCCCAATTATTCATATATATATATTCATATATATATATATATATATATATATATATATATAATAATTTACCTACTAAGAATTTTTCTTCAGATGAGAGCTAAAAATAAATGTCCCTCAATCTCTCTCTCCCTCTCTCCATATGCACCTTCTGATATTCTTGCATGTATATAACCAGATAATTTAGTTTACAATCTCATATTAGATATGAAAATATTAAATAAATCATCCATTTATAAAATTTGACTTTTGACCAGATCATAGTATCTAAAAATGACATCTAATTTATCTTTGATAAATAACTTGAATATCTTGGCGATTTCATTCAGTTCATGTCAAATGATAATGAAAGATTTCATTGGCAAAGAATTATTAAGTTTGTTCAAGAAGAGTATTAGTTGAGAATAGTTTCAAAGGTTATTATTACAATCTACCTCATTTTAATTTAACATATCAGTTAATTAAACATGGAATAAACAGTGATAATGAAATATTGAAGAAATAAAAAAGGATCTTAAATTTCAACATTTGTCTATTTTTTTCCTTCACTATTGCCTTTTACTTTTGGATGTTTAAGATTAAAGTAGGGTGTCTTTGTTTTTAAAAGAGAAAGAACATTATTCTCCCTTTCATAGAGAAAGAATCACATCTATTTGAACTTTATTCTATCATTTATCTATATTAATAGTTAGAAAAATGAAATAAAATAGTTTGGCACTCAGTAGAATTGGCCCCAGTTTCAACACCTGTTGACAGGTTGGTGGTCGAAGGTCTAAATATTTCCTGTGTGAACGACTGGGAATAGAATAGTGAAAACAATTGTAATTATGAGTGGCTGTCTGAGCCCTGATTGGTTAATACTATCACATGATGCAAAAACTTACATTTTTAAATTAATTAAACTGTTGCAAACAGAGAGATATATTTGGGACTTTAGCCCTTTCTTAGCTCCTTTGGACTACCATTGCAATGATGACTTTGTATCTACACTTTTCTTCTCTCCCTAATGACAGTTGGAAACACATGAAAAAGGCTGGCCTAGTGGGTATTTTGAATATGAGAAATGTTTGTCAACTTTTTATTGTCACCCAAACAGAAATGATTATTAATGACTTCTGGAGTGCAGGCACTAGTAAGACATGCTTGCAATCTTATAGTTTGTTTGTCTGCCCTTTATAGACAGCAATATGGTTTGATGTAAAGCTATTAAATTTGGTATGCATAAGAAGATAGTGCTAACATTAAAACCGTTTTCTGCCTTCTTGAGCAATAAACAATAAGCATTGGGAAGCCATGTTGCTGTAAGGCATAACTAAATGTACAGAAGTAATATCATTCAGTTAAATAAAAAAACAACAACAAAAAACAAAACAGATGAGAATTGAATGTTGACTTCTCATCAAGAATTGATGTTTTTACTCCAGTTAATGCAGGAATAGATAAGTTGAAAATGTTTTCAGGTGTCAACATTGAAGTCACAGTAACTGAAAGTTAAAATAGAAACAAAAAGCATTTTTTGAATAAATAATTTACTTAAGTGTGATTCATTTCAATTAAAAAAACAAAAAAAAAAACCCAGCTGCAATTTAAGTTTTGATCTCTTACCTAGTGGAGATGAATACTTAAGCTAGTATTTGTAGATAAGAAAGCTTTTCACCCTAATCATAACTCTATAATTGATTGAGGTTAGAAATTAATCTATTTGGAATGTTTGTTGTTGTTTTTTTTAAATTTAAGAACAAACTTTAAGGAAGTATGACTAAAGATTAATCAAGGCAAGAAAGTTATTGTTGTTCAGAAAAATATGATATGCCAGAAATTTTAGTTGATATGAGATGAATTATAATTTCTGTTGTAAAGGTGATGATATTCATGCCTCTTTTTAGAAAGAAGTGAAAGAGTTTAATTAGCATTTTTATATCTCCATTATATTGTGAATCAAGATTGTAAGATGAAAAGGGTGATATTATACTTGAAGATACAAACTCCGACAAAGGTTTGATAAACAAAACATTTGATACGTATACAGCACATGGATAAAAGGGTACACAATACATACATACAAAAGTGGAGATAAAGACACACTCATGAATGGTAAAAGATAAACATAAAAGCGACAGACATGAGACTAGGAATAGTCCATGCTGTACGAATCACTTACAGTAATGTAAGGGGGGCCAAAAGCCCCAACGAGTAGGGGTAGACCGTGTCTACCCCATGTGTCTTGTAGTTCGAGGAACCGGAAAAGAGAGGAAGAGACGTTTGAACCAGGCGCTTAAATACTATAGCCCCTGGTGAGAACAAGCGACAACTCAGCGGGAAGATAATCCCTACAAATAATCCCCCCTAAATTTTTTGGCTCGGCAAAAAAATTTACAGAAAGGAATTACAAAATGTATTTTTTTATAGACAAGAACAGAGTCTCGAATGTTCAAAGTTCACAACACAAAGAAACAAAATTTGCATATACATATTCCAGCAAACTACAAAATAAAAGCATGAAAAGACAGGAATGTAATTTAAAATACAAACAAAAGAATTTTCTTGTTTAAGCTTTTCACCCTAAAAAAAAAGTTCCAAGCGGTTGGGTACAATTTTAAAAAATCACCTTGGGGCTGGCGAATTTCTTCCAAATTCCTGGGTTGAAATAAGGACTGCTTTTATCCTTTAGGAATGATTTTTCTCCTGGAAAAAAATGGTAGGCACAAAATGCCAAGTCAAAGTACTTTTACGGGCCATTTGGGTCTGACTTTGGCCAGGAATTTGGGCAAATTCCTGGTAAAAAATGTTAGGCACAAAATGCCAAAAAACGACGAGGATCGTTAAAAGGGTGTTTCAAAAGAAACAAAAGTTAAAAGTATTTTTACGAGCCATATTTCAGGATCAACTTTTGGTAAAAAAAATTTTCTGTACTGGTGTACAATTTTAAAAAGTTGGAGGAAAAATATGGAGCACATGTTTCTCTGTGTGGTGTGGATAAAAACTCGAAATTCACCGCTGTCCAGTTGTGTTCAAATGTCGGGTATATTGAATCCGGAAAATGAACATTTCTGATGTACATTTCGTTTTCCGTTCGGGGTAGAAAAAAATATATTTTGCTGAGTCGCCCTGCGGTTGACATTCCGGTCACATGGTGTGGCGTTCTGGTGGTATATTTTAGTAGTCGGCCAAAGTAAAATATTACCGACTACCAGAAATCAGGTCGCATGTGTGGAATTGTAGCTGCGTCAAGTAGGGAGGGAAGTGTAATAACTGTCCCCTAGCTGCTGGCTGATACTATCTCTTCGCAGTATGGAGGAAAATGCTTCTGTGTTGAAGCTTTTTTTTTTTCCTTTTAGAAGATATCCAGCGCTGTAAAAAAAAATGTGTCCATCAAAAGTCGGAGAAAAAAAGAAATAATTTCTTTGAGGGGGTCACCGTTTTTTCTTTTTTAAAAAAAGTTTGTGTTGTAAATGCTGAGTACTTTTACGACCATTTTTATGGTCGACTTGGGCCAAAAAGGGTAAGTGTTCATATTGAAAGTAGGGAGTCACCCGTTGTAAGGTTAAAGTTCCAAAGCCTTCAAAAAAAAAAAAACGTGTTCATATCACTTCACGGGGTATCACCAGCTTGTAAGATGAAAAGGGTGATATTATACTTGAAGATACAAACTCCGACAAAGGTTTGATAAACAAAACATTTGATACGTATACAGCACATGGATAAAAGGGTACACAATACATACATACAAAAGTGGAGATAAAGACACATTCATGAATGGTAAAAAGATAAACATAAAAGCGACAGACATGAGACTAGGAATAGTCCATGCTGTACGAATCACTTACAGTAATGTAAGGGGGGCCAAAAGCCCCAATGAGTAGGGGTAGACCGTGTCTACCCCATGTGTCTTGTAGTTCGAGGAACCGGAAAAGAGAGGAAGAGACGTTTGAACCAGGCGCTTAAATACTATAGCCCCTGGTGAGAACAAGAGACAACTCAGCGGGAAGATAATCCCTACAAGATGATTAAAAATGACACTCAACAGAAATGCAGACTTCACAAATTGAACTGTAAATTGCTTTATTCTCTAAATAAAATTTTGCTATATGTTGGGCATACACACACATACATACTGGAAAGTTTAGTAATATATACTGT
This sequence comes from Doryteuthis pealeii, assembly GCA_023376005.1. NCBI lineage: Eukaryota > Metazoa > Mollusca > Cephalopoda > Myopsida > Loliginidae > Doryteuthis > Doryteuthis pealeii. The sequence goes on from CM042153.1 coordinate 47,782,682, forward strand.
ATTGCCTGTTAATAAGTATACACCTAATAACTTTTTATAAAAATTTAATGATTTTATTATTTCTAGTGGAACATTATATAATACTAGTAAAATAAAAAAAATGCTCTCTTTTGAAAAATATTGCCTGGGGGGGGGACTAAAATTCAATGTCAATAAACTAAATTTTATTCGGTTCAATTCTGTAGAAAAATATATTCTTTAAAAATTCTTTTCAATAAATAAAATTTATTTAAAAAATGTTTATAGTTGTTATGCTCTTAATTCATTTTCTTAGAGATTTAAGAAATTTCATATTCATTAAAAGTAAGCATTTAATTAATTGAATAACTTTATTTATCTAATTTTTAAAGAACAAAATAAAATTTATATAAATTAAAATCAAAAAGCTGTTTTAATAATCTTATAGTGAATAAAATTAAATCATAATTTTTTTCATTAAAAATAAATATAAACAAAATCACTTGAATCTTACAGATAAATTTTAAATTTACACTACGACAAGTTTATATGACAGTTTCTTGTTTGTGAATAATTTTCTCGTAAAATCTATACATTAGATAACTATGAATAAATATCAAAATAAAACAAACTATATATAAATCAATAATACTGGCCATGTATTTATTAAAACTTGTTTTAAAAAACACTGCAGGCCATCCTTTTTTTCATACTACTTTCTGATTATAAATAAATAATACAGCATTTCTTTATTTTATGTAGTTATGATATTGGCTATAAATTAAATACTCATTGATAAAGTTACTTAATTCCTGAAATGATTGTGATGTAAGCAATGATGTAGTTTTGGTTACAGACAAATAGAGACTGGATCTTCATTATATATAGAGATTATTAGATATTATTTATTACCAGATACTACAGAATTGAAACCCCATAATCACAAATAAAATTTCATATATATATATATATATATATATTGCTCTATATTTGTTTTTTATTTACACAGTTTTAATGTTGATTGTGATAACTAATATCTAATGATATCTATTTTGATTGTATGATATTCCACGAGAAGTAATAATGTTCTAGTTTTAAATTTTTGGTTTAGAAGAATATTAACTTTTATCAAATAAAATTGTAAGGGGTATACTTATTTATAGGCAATAATGTACATACAAACCTTCTGAAAGAATAGACTTGAAGCTGTCTTTGAGAAGGCATACCTGAAAAATTGATCCTTGTAGACAAGCTGAAACATTTTCTGGATCACTGTCTTTGCCAAGGTTGAGCTGAATAATCTGGTATTAGAAGTAAAGGAAACAAACTAATGGCACAATGATTCAGCAGATCAAAAGAATGGCTGTTGTAACTCCAGAATGGCATCATGTATTTCTCTCTTTTTAAAAAATTTCTTTCTTATCCAGTTGTGTTCCTATTTTTTTTTTTATCAAAGCTTTGAATGCTGTTGATTTGATAATAGAAAGTGAGCATCAGTCTTGCTTACAATCTTAGTAAAAAGAAAGGGAAGAAAGAATGTTTTGTTCTGTAGAAATATCTTATTGGTATTTTAAAATATCCTAAAATGATGTGCATTTTGTACAATAAATGTGAACTGAAATTCATGTTGTAAAAGTGATAACAACAAAAGAGGTTAAGGAGAACTCAGAATTCTTTTTTAGAAGTACTGAAAGGTTCCAGCCTTGTATCGTATTAGTTTGTTCTTTCTTACCTTCTTGAAATAAATATTTGTAGTATTTTCAATATTCTTGCACTTTCTTTAAGAACATTTACATTACTATTATAGGTTTCTTTACTACCCATAAAATACTCATGCCATTATAATAAAGTTTAAGGCCAAACTTTTAATAAGTTTGGAATATTCTAACATAATCAGCAATTATCCAAATGTTGCTTTCATTTTTGTCAGGGTATCCAAAATATAATGGTTATTGCAATAAAGTTGAACTGAGAAGAGTGGTAGGCAAAAGAAACAGTTTTAGAAAGTTTTAAAAAAGAATCATTCTGTATTTTCAAATATATTCATAGATAGATATCCCACTAATTTTCTTTAACTTTAATTGAAACATCACAGGTGAAATTTCATTCCCCCCCCCCCCCCATTTACCTTTATATATCTAGAACAGAGCTGTATATTTTGTACCACTATTCTTTTTAGTTTTCAGATCATCAGATGGCAGAATGATTCAAAGTGTAATAATCAAATAATCAAAGTGGTAATATTAAAAAAAAATTAAAAAAAGACTTGTTTAAAGGCTACCTTTGGCAATAATTAAGCTTAATATGAATTGATCTCCCATTTATATAAATTATTTTTATAATTAATTGCAAATAGATAGAGGGATGTACTCTATAATTAGCATGTAATGATTATATCCTTATTGTAAAATTATAATGATTGGGATGAACATGAACACTGGTCTCCACACTATTAAGTTCTTAATTTGATGGGAAATAGCTTTATTCTCTAAGTTAAAGCATTTTAACAGTATTGAACTAACAAAAATTTTACTATAATTTATCATTTTTGCTGTTGATTGGTTGGTTGGTGTTTAATGGCATATCAACTTTTGTGGGTTATTCAATGCCAAATCTTGTATTTTTCTATATATATATGATTTGCTTAACTTCATGTATATTAATGGTTATGTAGAAATAATTTTATGCTATATTTTTCATTAACTTCATATAAATATATTGGTAGACATTTTTATTAACTTATGTGCTAATATACATGAAGTTAATAAAAAATTCTACCTATATATTAATATATTTAGTATAATGGTAGAAATAATTTTTATGTTGGTTGGTTATTTTGTATTGCATATCAACCTTTGAGTGCTATCCAATCCCAAATATTGATTTTTTATTATATGATTTGTTGCTAAATATTTTTGTTTTGTTTGGTTTTATAAATTGGTAGAAATAATGTTGAATAATTTCATGATTATTAATAAATTAAAGAAATAACTTTTAACCATGGTGGTTGATCCTCATCCACCACATTCTAGCATCTGTAAAATAAAAATGGTTGGGTGTTTGCCATTAGAGAAATTTGAAGAACATGGCGAGGACAATCATATCAACACTAGGGCTTGACATGACCAGCCTCTCTGACCACTCAGCTAGCTTAAGTAAGGGCCAAAGTGGAGTGTTGCAGGTCACATGACCACTTAGTACCTGGGCCAGGAACAGCTCAACCAACAAGATCCCATCTTCAGACCTTATAGGTCACCACACTTAGCCAACAGATGGCCCCATTGCAGGGCCTTACCCCTCTGAAGCATATGCTACAGTTTCAGCTGACAGGGTGAATTCTTTTTCTGTGTTACAGTAATATATATACACAAAGCAGATCCTTATGTATAAATTTAAATTTTCATAGATCCTACAAGTTTCAATTATTGAATATAGAAATTTTAAATCTAGAAACTAAATATACACATTGCAGTATTTCTTTTAATTTTTTGTTTTTCTAATTTTTTTTTTTCAGAGAGGTCAGCACATTGAATCATTCCTGCAGTTTTTCTTGCAGTCTACAGAACCTCCAAAGCCAAGGCCAATGTAAGTGTAATACAATAATTCTTTATAACCTTCTCTCTGCTTATGTGCACTGAAATGAGATGTAAAATCATCTTAAATATCACAGATGCCTGGTACATCTCTATAATTGTCTTCTGAAACATTTTATTACTTTTCTTTTATAAACTCCCATGTTTCATTCTATGCCTTATCCTTTTAATACTTCTTATTTCCTATTGATATATCTATTGATTTTTCCCTATCATATAAATTATTACTTTATTCTCATATTTTTTGTACAACTGGATATTTTATTCAGTATAGAGATTTATAGCAATGTAATCAATCTCCATCATCACCATCATCCCATCAACAACTAAGGCTACAAAAATGTTCATGACTTTTGTATTTGGTTCCAAATTTAAAAAAATCTTTTCTCCTCATTTTTCATATTATCACAAGATTATTTTCTTTATTTTCTGTCAGTTATCACAATTTTTTTCTTTTTTTTTTCCTTTTTTCTTCCAACCCTTTCCCCTTTGCCTAAATCATCTATATTTATAATTGGGAAGAGCTTGTTTGTCTGTCCCCTAGAGAAAGCTGAATATTTCAATGTGGAGCTACTAAATTTGGTATGTATACCATTTTTAAACCAAACTTTTGTAGAATTTAAAGAGAATCAATAACATAGTCTCCCACTTCATAAATGATTACCACTGTGAGAGAACTATAGTAGGACTTTGTGACACTATAAACTCTTATGTCCATGGGTGCATATATTTAGGTACACTAATGCATATCCATGTAAGTGCGAGTGTATCTATGTGGGTAAGTACATAGTTGTAATGTATGTGCATGTGGGTTGAGCATATCTATGCAGATCTGTGTGTGGGCATAGGTAGCATATATATATATATATATATATATATATATACACATTGATGTATGTGTGTAGCTAAACAAGTTTTGGCAGGTCAGCAGATTTTAATAGATGATAATATAGAAAGAGAAAGATTTTTCAATGGGGATAAAAGGTTTAGTTTTTAATTTCCATTTCATCTCACTTGAAAATAATATTTTATGAAGGAGCTTCATGACATTGCTCCTTAATATTGCCCTGATGATGGTTCATATATACAGTATATATAGAAACCTGAAATGTTCAAATGTAGGCAGAACTATGTATTGATTCATAAATAAATGCACCCTTTGAATATTTCTTTCTTCATATATCTATACTTACATACGATTGGATTTATTTCTATTTTCCTTATTTAGCAAAGTAGCTTTAGATTGTAAAAGATCTTGAACACTAAAGTGATTGAACTAACTAAAGATACTTGAAACTATTCCAATATCTTGAAAAATGAAGCCAATTATTAAAAGTTTTCAAAAATCCTGAAAGATACAATTTACTTACTCTGAGAGAGTTTTTATTCTTATTTTGTTGCTACATTAGAGACTCTGGAGAACCAAACAATTCAGTCCCAGTTTGGCTTGATTTGATCAGCATTTATTTATTCAGTTTGCAGAAAGAATTCTTTTCCAATCAATAAAGTCTAAGCCAGTGATTGTAAACCTTTAAAACTGAAATCACCTGCAGAAAAATGTGGTGGAAAGTTAGAGAAAAATGGAAAGTTCCAAGTAAAAATAGATACTAGTGTGCTCTGAAAATAATGCCTTCTATTTATTTCTATGGATACTATAACAGTTACATGAAGCCCAATCATTCCATTAGATTAATCAAGTTTTCAACTACAAAATTATATTTTTCCATATAATCACCATTTTAGGCTATGCATTTTTGATAGCAATGAACAAAAGATGGCTAATGTTGTTACTGGGATCCAGATTTAGGTAAAGGGTATGTTAACTAATCTGGCCAATTTGGTTTGTTAATTCTCCTAAAAATTACTCTGAAATAATGAACATACATACAAACAATTTTTATCTTTTTATATATATATATTTATAACAGCACTTTTAAATATGGGCAAATCAAAATCTGAATAACTTTAAAGCAGTTAGATATAATTGATAAAATCAAAATGATGATGATAATGAACTCGTATAATTTTTATTTTATTTTCTCCCAAAAAGATGTTTACACTCAAACTTATATTTGTTGTATGTAATTGCTATATATTTTTACTTCTCTTCAATAAAACAAGAATAATTGTATAAAATACTATAAAAAATGCTTCCATTACTTTTTTGCCTTGGAGAATATTTCACTATTTTAATATAGGTGAAGGATTTTAAATGATTTTTAAGTGCAATTTTGATACATTTTTAGTTTTAAAAAAATCTATTATTTGAATATCTTTGATATATACTACTCACAAATAGCCAACAAATATATTATTAATTGAACTTTGTGTTGAGATGAGAATGTTTATTGCTTGCTTATTTGTTATATTTGTGAAGAAATGAATTTAATGTTTCAATTGTCTTCACAAATATAACTTGGTATTGTAAACTGCCCCACTATATTTTCCTCTGCTTCATCCCAACCCTGCTGGTGATATCTAGTTGAAACTATTGCTAATGTGGACTATACAGATGATCTAGCGCTTCTTGCAAATATACCAGCACAGGCCAAATTACAGTTGCATAGTCGAGAAAAAGCAGCAAGAGACATTAGCCACCATGTAAACTCAGATAAAACAGCATTCATGAGTTATAAACAAGGTAAAATTAGTAAACCAGTTCACAAACCTAAGTTATATTATCACATCTACAGAAAGCAATGTCAATATACACATAGAAAAAGCTTGGACTGCTATAAGCAGATAGATTATTGATCCTATGGAAATATGATCTTTCTGATAAATGAAGTGAAAATTCTTCCAAGCAGTAGCCATGTCAGTGCTACTGTATTGTCGCCTCACTTGGACTCTAATAAAATTCTTGTAGAAAAGGTTAGATGGGAACTATACAAGGTTGCTAAAAAGTTCTACAGGGATACTGGATGTTATGTAAAGGGGTGACTAGAGTGATAGCCAATATGCAAAAGGGTCGCAAGGAAGGCTCATGGAGATCCATGCTATCAGCGTGACCTGATGATCGTGTATGTAAATAATTGTATTCAATAAAATCTTTGTTTTTTTTTTAAAGTTCTCTGATAAAATTTTTTATTATTCCATGATTCCATAATTTTTTATTATTCAGACTTTTGTCTTCTTCTTTTTGGTTCTTTAAAGAAGTAGTTTTGCTAGTATATACATGTTATATTTTACCAACTAAAATAGTTCCTTCAGCATATAAGGCTACTGCCTATGTCACATTACCAGAACTACATGATAACATTAGTACGCGACGACCACTGGTGCGTATTTCATTTTCCCTTTTGTCTTTGTTTCCTTGTATCATTCTGTTCCGTGAAGTACATCAATGTGTAAGCACGTGTATATTGTACCTCCGTTAAAATATGCTCTCATTCTACTAACACTATAAGTCAACTAACCCACACCACTGCAAGTTGTCAGAGACCTTTAAATTCAACAATACATGTAACAATAAAAAGTTCTGAGATTGCTTCTAGGAAAAACTTAATTTGAACTTTATCTAAAATTGCCCACCATCCTCTTTGAATTTGTCCAGCAATCCCAGTGTGTCTGTCACTCTAGAAAGTCTTGCCCTTTAAGTGTGTAAAGTATTATATGCAATTCACCTTTGATATGACCCACATTATCAAAACAACAACTAGCCCAAAAGTTTCCAAGTTTGTCCAGGTATTGTAATTTGTACGAGAAGTGACTTTGGTATTGAACTTCTGATATGTTAGAGAAAGCATTATTGATATTTGAATAATTGTTGATTGATGAAATGATAGGTGAAGATTTGGAAAAAATGCCTTAAAATGAATGATTATAATTATATTGATGATTTGCAAAACTGAAACAGGATTTCTACCTAAAACAAATCCAATCAGGATTTTAGTATTTGGGATGTGTCTAAAAAGAAATGAAACTCTTAAAATGGCATACCTAAAAGACATTTCAGTGGGCTATACAACTGGAATATTATGCAGCAGTGACCTTGATCTTCTGTTTTTAAATTGCATTATGCCATGTTGCTTAGTATTAGAGTTGCACAGGGTGAATGTGTGTGTGTTTCCCCCCAAACTAAACAATTTCAGAAAAAAAACTTATTTGGGAGAAATTCTTAGGGAAGATTGTTTGATTCATATGTATAGTAGTATTAGTATTTCAGTGTTAGAATATCATTCACTAAAGTTAATCTTAAATCTTTCCACATCAATGATTGGTGATCACATTAAGAAAGTGCATAGAAATCATCATCTGTCTGTGAAGATTTGAAGAAGTAGGAATCTGTAAAAGTTCATGCCATATGATTTTAAAATAAAAACTCTGTATCATATTGTCACAAAATTTGTACCATGTCTGCTGAACCAACAAACAAAAATTGAACAGTATGGATTTTGGCTCTTCATCTGTCAACCCTCCAGAACAAATTTTCAAACTGAAAGAAATATTGGGAATATTGAATCAATAATTAAGATGATTTGTCTCATTACATTGTAGATAAAATAAAATAAAAATTATTTTTTTGAAAAAGTTCAGTTTCTTTACTCCTTGTAAAGGAAATTATTCTAGGCCATATTTTAATATATGACTTATTGAAAAATAGAGTCATCAAGTTTGAAATTACATTATCAGGAATATAGACTTGGACCTGAACATCTGAATGAACACAAGGCAATAAACAATTCTGTTTTTATAGATTGTTCTATATCTGATGTTTGCCTTTTGCACAGTATCTTATTTCTATAATTAATATTCCATTTACTGATTTTGGCCTGGACTAAAATCATACTCCTTTTGGTCATCATTATTAGACTTCTAAATGGAATCAGAAAATCATATTAACTGAATCATATCCAAATGATATTTTGTGTGAGTGTAAGGTTTATATATAATTATGCACATTCATATATAGAGAAATTCACTGCATTTATATAAGAAGATGTATCTGTTTAGTTTTAAGTTTGCATGTATATGTATATTATAGGTCAGTGCAAATGTTGTCTTAGTGTGTAAGTATTTATAAATCTGGTTATCTATAAAATATATTTGCACATGGCATACATGACCTCATTCTTTTTCAGTATGATTTTATGTATATGCACACACAAATATGCACATTTATGTATACAGGGGTAGGATTGCACAAATACGTATATACATCACCTATATACATAGCCTTTAGTATTCATATTTTTGCTGATAACATTTCTATATGCCTTAAGGAACCATTATCTATCCTGATATACTTCTCTAAGAAAAAATGCATCACAACACAGAATTCTACTATGTATTCCTTGTGCTAATGGGTCACAAATATTCCTGGTGTTAGAAATATTGCTCAAACCCAATTATCATGTATTAATACCAGAGAAAATGTGCTGTTTAATTCAGTAAGGAAAAAAAATATGATTTTTGCTAAGTATGGTTCAAATGATGACTCTAACAGTGGATTTGAAAAATAAAAACAATTTTTCATTGCAGAAAAGGACTAAATTTTTACCAAATAAAATTAATATAATTTCTTGTGACATCAAAAAACAACCTTGTGCTGAATATTATTGAACCAACTATCTTTAAAAGTTTAAAACAAATATTGAAATTAGAGGTTTGAAAAAGAAAAAGATTAAGAGCATTAAATATGTCCTTTTTTTATACATTCTATAATAATACATTGCTTTTCAAATGGCTTTTTTGCTTTCTAATATATCTGTGTTTTTTGTTGTTTTTTTTTGTTTCTTTCTTTTGTTTCTTTTGTAAAATTACATTCATCATTGATAATGTACATTAGATTTTGTCAGGTAAAGGAGATTTATTACTTAAATTTATGAGATGATCTAAACAACCTTTTTAAAATAGAAGAAAATGACAATAAAAAGGAAACCTGTAAATTTGTATCTATTCCAAACAAACAATAGATTCTTTGTAAAAATTAGTGGGTTATTGAAGTCAGTCAGTCAATCAGTCAGTCTACTATTGATTTGAACAATATGACTGGCCAAGCACAACTGAACCAGTGTCAAGACAACCCGTACTTATGGGAATTCAGAACAGTCCACTCATGCATTTGGGTGATTCCATTCCCTGAGTCCTGATTGACTGCTTGGTTTGTAGGATCCTCTGAGGCACCATAAATCCTGCCATTTTGCAATAGTCTTTGCAGCAAACCAGAATCGTATTTCAGTTACGACTGCTTGCTGTTTTGTCTTGCCAATTCGACGGTAATTGGACTTATTATTATTCTACATGGGTAATATTCTTATTTGATTTTTGTACATTTTTCTAATATAAATAATTTTATTTGAAAAGTTGATTGAGAGAAGAATAACATTTTTTGAGAAGGGATGATATCATTTGAGAAAAATGTGAAGTCATTTGAGAAAGAGGTAATTTCATTTGAGAAAAATGTGAAATCATTTGAGAAAGAGGTAATTTCATTTGAGAAAAATGTGAAGTCTTGAGAAAGAGGTAATTTCATTTGAGAAAAATGTGTAAACTCAATTGAGAAATGAATAATTCCACTTGAAAAATCATGATCCTCATCAAGTCGTGCTGACAGCATGGATTCCCATGACTTCCTCTCACTGTCTCATCTGTCCCTATCAGTCATAGCTTCTGGCAGATCCTCCACAAGACATCCAGTATCTGCACAGAGTTGGTCAATTGTAATTTTTTGCTGGTTAGTCTACACTAGTGTGTCCATGTGAAGATGTCCACATGAGAATGTCACTTATGAGTTCATACTTACTTTTCCAGCAGTGTCCAGCATATCTTTGTCTTACTTTGGATGACTTGTGTGATAGGAGGCAAGCTACTTTTCTTGTGGGGTAAGGTATGGACTGCTATTACCAATCATATGGAAATCTGATCTCTTTGATAAGATAAAGCACAAAGTATTACTGAATTACTGAACCACTTGAACTTCAATGAAATGTTTGGAGAAAAAACTAGATGGGAACTACACTAGGATGCTGGATGCTGTCAATCATAAATAATAAATATTTTCTTTTTGTATCAAGCAAAAAAAAAAAAAGAAGTTAAGATTAACACAAGAATTCCATGTTTTTTAAATATTTTTTTTTTTCTCAAATATCTCTCAATTGTGATGATATACTGGCCTGAGTTTCTAAAGTAAGCTGTGTTATTTACATCTTGCTTCATTGTGATGTTAATAACTCTCATACTACTTTGCACCTCTGTTGTTTCTTTATTCCTTAATGGAAATCTGATTTTATCAAATTTAATTTGATATTGGTTTTGTATAAAAACTTCTGAGAACTAATCAAAATTAGTGGTTACTTTAGAAAAGTAAAATAAAAACTTATCTAAAACAACTGAATAAAATTCATGCAAAAATGCTTGAATTAATGAAGAAAATATATAAATTCAATGAATAGTGGTTGTCCTGAATTTCTTTAAAGAATAAATAGAAAAAACAAATTATATTGAAAGTTTTTGTGAATGTATAGAAATCCAAAGAGAATCTTTTCTTTCACATTCCTTAGATCTTATTTCTTATTCAAAATGAATTTGTCATTCAAGTTGAATTGGGTAATGAAGTTCTAAATTACTTTATTTTTAATTAACTTTTGAAGAAGTCACGTACATCTTCCTCACTATTGAAATTACATTCTCTATGAAACTTTGAATGTATTTTAATATAAAATCAAACAAGAAATGGCTTTTTAATTACAATTTTAATTTTGATGAATAATATCATTTGTTATAAGATAATCAGTAACCTAAGATTAGAATCAATTTAAAATCACACAATATAGAAGAAAATCAATTTATTAAGTAACTCTGTATCCTGGATACATATTATTCAAAGCAATTGTATACTGAAAGATTAAGTGGGTGTTGGTGGTCTAATGTCCGTAGGCGGAGACCAAATTCAGGCAGAGGTTGTTTGCTTTCACTTCATACTAATGCTCCTGGGAAAGGTATGAATACATTTTTTCTCCAACTGTGGGTAAAATGGTTCAGCTGATTAGGTTTTCTAGCCATAGTGGTGGGCAACCACTTTAGGAGAAGGACATACCTGAATTCTATCCATGAAAAAGGCAATAAAAAACCCACAACATTATTACTCCTAAGAACAGTAAGGGTCATTTATAGTTTACTATCCAGATCTATGGTCACTCAAGTTTCAAAAGGACAGACCACTTTCCCTTTCATTCTGTACTGAAAAGTTAAGATATGAAGTATTTTATTGATTGTTTTAATTACTTTGAAAATAATTTGTTATGTCATTTTAAGAGTTATTCTTCTAGTGGATTAGTTTTAGGTTCACTCATCTTTATTTTATGAAACAGAAATGAGATATGTCATTTGTGGAAGAATAAGCTGTGTTTATATTCAGAATTTGTCTAATATTAAAGAGGATTAATGTTTGCAGTATTTCTATAAACACATTTTATTCTTTGTGATTTTATACTGTAATGAAAGAAATCAATAATTTTGATATTTTAAAAACTAGAAGGAAATTTTAAGTTAACTTAACTGACCATCAATTAATCTATATCACATTTTATTGCAGTAATAAACACAGGCATAACACCAAAATATGATTTTGAGAGAATTATAAGTTAATAAACATCATCAAGAGATTAACATTTATAGCCTTTTCTTAACCATTACTTTTACTACTAGTATAGATATAACAATACAGTTCTTTAGAGTTTTGATTTTTCATTGACTGGAAAAAAGGTATGGAATACTTTGTTAGTAGCTAGCAAATTTTTCAACTATATATCTATTTTATATGGTTAAACCAAGAGATACAAATTTTGTTTAGCATTCCTTACAAACAAAAATAAAGTATTTAGTTTTGCCCTATATTTACATTGTAAATCAAATCCTTGACTAAAAGCATATGCCAGGGTTCTAATTATTCACAAGCATAGAAAATTTGGTGGCTATAGCTATAGCTGCCCTTGAATTGTGTGATTATAGACCAAAAAAAAATATTTAGTCTATTATTGTTGCAATCCTGTAGACTCTTTATTAAGCATAGAGCTACAACCACATCATATCAATAGTGGTATGTCAGATTCAGTAGCAAGTAGATTGGTAAGGGTGAATTATTTATATTTCAAATTGGAACTTTCATTTCTTTGCTTTGAAGTCTTTTGTTGATATCCTTGTTTAATTGCTTTTGGGATAGTAGGAAGTGATATAAGATCTAAGCCATTTGCTAGGAATGCAAAAGAAATACAGATTACAAATAGTTGAAAATTCTTTTGATAATTTAAAGACTGCCTATTAAAAAAACAAAAAGACTTCTTCCATATATGAATAAAATTATTTGTCTAATAAGCACACAATTTTATTGCCTCCTGTGTAGCTCTAGTGGTTGTTTTCTTCTAGTGACAGTGGCTGGTGATCAAAACAAGGTATGTCACTAAACTGCATCCAGTGGTAAGGCTCTGATTTCAGAGCTGTGGCGAGTACCGTTTCATTGCCATTACTTCTAGGTCCACCCTGACCTGGAGGGATGTACCTATACAGGTCCCATGTTTAGGTCAAATAGATCTGTTTGAAAATTATTCATATTTAAAAAAAGCGCTCACCCACTCTCTCTAACTTTCCCCTACCTTTTTTTTTCTTTTTATCTTATTACATTTTTATGTGTAGCATGTTCTTTTACTTCCCTTTTTTTATAATAAAAACGGAATGTGCATTATTTACCTGAGGTGATAAAACTCACAAGAAATAAGAATTCAGCAGATAAGGGATCCTAGATAATCAGGATTTACATTTTAGCATTTTATCTTGGACAATTTGGATAGTCTCATTTTGTACCATTTTCACTTGAAACCATATATTTTTTGGCAAATTATTGGTATTAGATTGGAATACTAGAAACCATATGACTGTGTAAACAAATGATTATTATTAGATAGAAATTACTTTAATAGGAGTTACTTTAAGCCCTATAGGCCAGTTTATCTCAGTCGGTAGAGTGTTTGGCTGGTAACCTCAAGGTTCCTGGTTCAATACTGGCCCTAACCAACTCAGCATATGAGTAGCACAGGGATATGTGCAGTGAAGTGAGGAGCTGATGGTATGTGTGGCACTCCACCTCTGATGCAACAAAACAATCTCCTTGTCTAGTGCTAGTGAAAAGGAGATAGACTCCTCACTGTCTGGCTGATACTGACTTTAGGCCACCCCAACAACTTTACTTACTTACATTTTATTATATAGAAATACTTGAAACCATGCAACAGGTACTACCACTTCAGGTCAGAGTGTACCTGGGAGTAATTGCAATGAAGGTGGGATTCCATATTCTCCACTCCCAGATCTCCAAAACTGTAGTCTTTACCATTGGATACAGTTTAGTGTCCTACCCAAGACACTTCTTTTTTGTGAGCTCTTACCCCTGCTATGACACCACTCAAACAGAAAATACTGAAATATCCTCCTGTTAAAGTAAATAAAAAAGTTACATTAAAGAGTTACAAACAGTGATTGATACTTTAAAAAAAATAACCTAGTAACTAAATTATTGTCCTGACCATATTCTTCAAATTGCTCTTATGGCAAACATCCACCCATATTAATCATATAGGTGCTCAAACACCAGTATTTATCAATACACATCAAATTAATGAAAATTATCTCTACCAGAACTTAAAACATAGAAACATTTTATCAAAATGACTTAATTTGGCATTCAATGACCTGAAAAGAGTTGATATACCATAAAACAAAACAAACATAATTATCAGAAAAGTGATTAACCAATTATATTTTTTGTATTATCTTATGAAGTTAATGATTCTGTGAAAAATTTCATGGAGTTTTGTAATTAGATATCTTTGAATTTAAGTGAGTGACACTTATGAGATTTATAAATTTAAACATTTATTTTTTGTGTAGATTGTTAGTCTTGCTAAATGATAATGCAGTGTAATTATTTTAATTCTCTAGCTTGAAGGACATTCTATAAATCTCATTAGTAATGTTTGGTTCAATGGGGATAGTTATTTTAGTAAAACAATTCATTATATCTATATTTTTTTAATTTTGGAACTTTAAATCCTGTATTAGTTACATCTTGCAGACCCTGGTTTCCAGCTAAATATTGTCTATTGTTAAAGACTTTCTTTCAATAAGAAATCTTCTCTTTCCTAATAAAAATCATCTTTTTAACATTAAAACGATCTGTTGGGTCCAATAAGTTTGGTAACTCTAAACTCTAATTCCCATTAGAAAATAATGCTAAGCCATCTCAATAAAATAATCTACCTTTTGTCAATAACAGCATAATTCTCATAATGATATTCAAATCTGCTTCCTTACTGGAAAGTTGTAAATGTAACAATGGATTATATGAAGAAGCTGCATTTTGATCTGGCATTTCCATGATATGACAGAAAACTAACAATGTCTGGTGGTATTGTAAGATTTTACTGGGTCATTCTGGGTTAATGGTAATGATGCTTTCTTTGGTCCTAAAACCATACCTGACTTAAGAGTCATCATTTAATGAAGATTTTGTTGGCCACACAGCTGTTGTTGTTTTGCTTGTTACTGATTGACTTTGAAAATCATTCAAATAAGTTGAGACATTTTTCTTATTGTTTTTATAATTGTACCTGTCTTTCTAGTTATCTATTGATATAAAAATCATTTGCTCTGGGTGCAAGATTAGTCTTTTAAGCAAATAAAGTTTAAAGTTGTTTATTGGTTAAAAGCAGAATCATGATTATATACAGAACCATACAGCAATGATCACATAGGAAAAGATTAAAGATCTGAAATGAAATGAATTCTACACCTTCTTTAGATCTATCTGATTACTATCTATTTTAAATGTTATATAATCTTCTAGTTTTGAAACATGAAACAACCCTCTCTTCATTCTTTTCATTTAGGTATAAAGACTTAAGGAGTATATTGATAATGATAGAAATTATTTTAATGAAAATATTTTAATTAACATAATAATTTTCTGTGAAACCCCACTGATAATGCTGGTCTGATTGAATTAAAATATTAAGTAATAAATGTTGGAACTAAAGTATAAATGAGTGTTTGTCACTTTCTTTAATCATCTGGACAGAAATGACAGTCAATGGCTTTTGATTCCTGTCCAGGAACAAACACCATCGAGACAGACTCCCTGCAATATTACAATGCATTTGGTCCTTGACAAACTGAATTGGAAAAGCTTGTGTAGAAATTGGCCCATTATACATCCTATGAGTTTGTTCTGTAATCCTCAATTTGTGTTTGATAGAAATTCTGTAAAGGGATGAATTGTGCCAGTTAGTGTAACTAGAAACAGTTGATTATAAGAGAAGAAATGTGAATAATTATTTTTGAAAATGAAGAAGAAAATTAAAATTTAGAAAAAAAAGAACAATAATTAAAAGCTGTTTGTAATTTTATCAGCTTCAGGAAAACTATCTTCTTATTTGGTGTTGTCAGGCAAGGGGGTGAATAGTCAGTGGGGGTTCTTGGTTTGGAAGAGGTTAATGGAGGTTGATTATAATTTTATTAATATTTATTACTTTTTAATGATTTTGCTGCAACTTTTGAGGTGGAAAAACAAAATATCAAAAACATAAATCTAAAATGAAATCATTTTTGTTTAGAATTATTATTATCAATTTCTTTCTTTTTTTTCTTTTTTCCTTATATTTTTTTTCTTCCTTTCTTTCTTCACTTTCTTTTTGCTGTTATTATTTTGCTCTTTTCAAGTTTATTATTATTTCTTCTTTTTCTTCTTCTTTTCCTTGCAATCATTTGTGCCTCCTATTAACTTGCCAAATTTAATTTGGATATTAAAAGCTGTCACTGTTTGCATGTGTACACCCAATCATTTCACTTTCAATGATCATCATCATCTCTAGTTTTGTTATGTTTACAGATATCATCATCCTCATCATTGCTAGGATTATTTAAATTCTCATTTATTTTGTGTCATCGTTCAGAAACCAGCAAAAGAAAAAATAACAAATAAAATACAAAGTGATTAAAATGGTCAGTTAAAATTTTGAAGCTCATTGATTCAAGTTGTTGGCTTGTAAAGAGCTGAATGAATTCGATTTTGCTATTCCTTGCCTATTTCAGGTCATCCTATTAGTAGTGATTTACTAAAGTTTGCATAGTTTGGTACAAGGCCACAAGCATAGAGCACCTAGTGAGAATTGAATTCCCTTGCAATGGTTTGTTAGAATAGCTTATTAACCATTACACCAAGCAAATTGCCCAGGTCATCTTATAAGTATCATATTTCTCTGTGTATAATGCACAAAAATTATAAAAAATCAGTCAAAATTGGAGGATAGCATTATATTACAGTGTTTTATTTACACTCTAGTATAAAACTATCCTCCAGTTTTGACATTTTTTGCTGTATTATGGTGACAAACAAATATATAGAATTTGGATTTTTATTATATGGAAGATTTAGTAAATTCAAACCAAATTTTAACTGTATAGTGAATTGATTTAAACTTTAATTTGTCATGAAAGAAATCAATTTATGCTTTTGATTTTTTTAAATCGCTTATGAAAAATCATTTTGTGTTGTCAGTCAGAGATTAGAGATTCTAGGAGAAAAGATAAAGAATACTCTCAGAAATTGGGTGTCTTTCTCTTTCTTTCCTATTTTAGAAAATAATGCATTATGAATATATCAATATTATTCTTCCCTTTTCCCATCACTGATAAGCAACAATGAACCATCTTTCATATAAAATGTATTTTTTAAATTTGCATTGATATTATGTTACTGTCTTTAAAAATATAAGGGGATACATATATTAGTGATTTTAACTACAAATAGTGAAGGATGCATTATATTTAAGATTGCGTTGTACACACAAAATATAGCATTCTAAAAAATCTGAATGAATGATAGTTTTGATATTCTAAAATACCTAAGTAATAATAATACATGCTAATATATGTAGAGTTTTAAATAATCAAATTATAATTACCAGTGT
The DNA here is from genome assembly GCA_023376005.1 of Doryteuthis pealeii. Taxonomy (NCBI): domain Eukaryota; kingdom Metazoa; phylum Mollusca; class Cephalopoda; order Myopsida; family Loliginidae; genus Doryteuthis; species Doryteuthis pealeii. The sequence goes on from CM042153.1 coordinate 47,800,194, forward strand.
GATTTAACTAAATTACTTACTAATTTCACTGCTGTAAAGATAGATGTATCTACATAGCATGTAATGATATGAGTTTAGAAAAGGTAAAAATGCTGCAGAAGTAATTTGAAATATCTACATGACTTATGGGATACATTCTTTAAATGAAAGAAATTGCTGAATATGGTTTGAAAATTTTAGAAAAGGAGACTTCCACTTAAGAGAATCACTATGAACCAATTGTGTTGGTGAGTTTAACAACAATCTGCTTTTATTTGAATTCAATAGAAATTGTGCTGTTATGATTGGAAAAATTGAATTCAAGTCATTCAGTAGCTCACTGTCATTTGCAAAATCTTAGAAAATGGGTTCTCAACAATTTGACAGAAGCCAACCATAAAATCACGAGTGGACATCTCCATATTTCTGCACAATCCTGAATAGTTTCCCCCATTTTTGGACAGATGGATGAGTGACAAAAAACGGATATTTTACAAGAATATAAAACAATGACTGGTTGATTAAAAAGAAAGAAAACTTTAAAAACTGCTATTAAAACCATTTAAATATTTTGAGATACTTTTAAGTTTTAGGTAAAACAGAGGTCTACAGTTTGTATTCACATTTCAAACAGAGTGAAATGTCACATAAAAAACAACTATGTACTTGCTCAACGGTGTCAAACACCAAAGCCCAAAGCCCAATTTTTTTTAATTAAAAAAAATGATTTTTAAGTTTAAAATTTTCTGTTAGTATATATTTCTCAAGGTTATGAAACAGTTTAATTTTAGTCAATAAACATATGTAAATAAAAAATTAGAAAAACAGATGAGGATTGAGGAGACAAGAAAATAGAGAAGGAAAAAAGATGATAAGATATCAAAAAGGAGAGGGAATAGGGGAAGGAGAGTTAGTTTCTTTTACTGTAGCCAAACTGAATCCAGTCAGCTCTTTACAAACCAACAACATAAGGCATAAAGTTCCAAATTTTAACTGATCATTCTAGTCACTTTTTTAAAATCTAAAATATTGTTTTTTTCTTTTGCTGGTTTAGTAGGATGAAAAAATGTTCACACAAAATAAATGGGGGTCTATCTATCTATCTATCTATCTATCTCTCTCTCTCTCTCTATATATATATATATATATATATATATATATATATATAATGAATAGTGAATGAAAAAATGAGAAAAGTATTTGCATGGAAAGGTGCTCAATGCTAATAAAGCAGAGCAGTTTTATAATTAATGTTGATATTATGATTTCACACTCATAACTTCAAGTTTCTTGGTAGTCCAATCATCAGATGAGAAGTGGTTGAGATGTCAAAAACCAGTCGTGAAATGGTAAAAATCAAATTGTTTAGCGTTTATATGCAGCGTTTTTCACGCGATGGGAAATGCAAAGCTAAAAATTGTTTTTTTAAACTGTGGCTTGTTTAACGTTTATGTGACGTGGATTGTATTCACGTGATGTAATGTCATGACGTTAAATTTGTATTTAAAAAACATTATAATCAAACAAACTTGCATTGGTGTTAATGCACGCGGTGTTCAGATGAATTTTTTTTTTTTTTTAAACTTATCAAATATATATGGCAGATCAAGGAAAAACGGGCAGAACACCTACAGTAAAATGGGAAATAATAAAAAAAGCCCAGGCATACAAAGGCGGACAACGTTGCGATCTTTGCTTAGAAGAAAAGTTGTGCATATTACAAAATGCAAGCAATAACTTATTAAATAAGAGAAGTGAACTCGTTTCGAAATGTAGGCATTTAAACAAATTTTTACTGTGTCACTTACCACCTGACCCTAATTGATCCCTGAATTTTCGCTCTCCTTTTTTTTTTTTTTTTTTTTTTTTTTATTTATTTATTTAAAAAAAAAAAAAAAAAAAAAAATTCATCTGAACACCGCGTGCATTAACACCAATGCAAGTTTGTTTGATTATAATGTTTTTTAAATACAAATTTAACGTCATGACATTACATCACGTGAATACAATCCACGTCACATAAACGTTAAACAAGCCACAGTTTAAAAAAACAATTTTTAGCTTTGCATTTCCCATCGCGTGAAAAACGCTGCATATAAACGCTAAACAATTTGATTTTTACCATTTCACGACTGGTTTTTGACATCTCAACCACTTCTCATCTGATGATTGGACTACCAAGAAACTTGAAGTTATGAGTGTGAAATCATAATATCAACATTAATTATATATATATATATATATATAGCAGATGACTGGTAAGGAGCATGTGGTAACATTTCTATGTAGCTTTCCTGGTGTACACACATGCAATCTTTCAGGAAAAAGTATATGGGGGAGTTATCCAAAAGATTGTTCCTAGTGTTTTCATCTAATCCATTAGCCATTTTCAAGGAGAGTTATAGGAAATCCTCATATCATTGTGTTGTTTTGTATGATAAATCTGTTCCCAAAAAGATTTCATGTATATGCACAAGAAAAGCTAAATAGAAAACTCACAACACACTCTTTGTCAGTCATCTTCAAGGAAACATGCATCAAAGAAGAAAATGCTGCCTGGATACACACTAATCATATATCTATATATACACACACACACACATATTATATATATATAATATATATATATATATATATTGAATGTAATTAAATGTAAGTTATTGCAGGTGCTGTTGAAATTATTTTCAACAATCTTAATTGCTTTCTTACTTTTATTCATATTATTGTAATACTATTTTTAAGATAGTTTACATTCTTTATCTTATGAAACAACATCATTTTCATTCTATGCATGTAGATAGAAAATCAGACAGATGTGGACCACTTGTTTTAGATTCTGTTTCTATACTAATTTTGGTATTGGTGTAATATTGTATTGTTTATAATGCATTTATAGCAGTCATCAATGCTCTTGGATGAAATAGTCAAAGTATAAGTGAAAGAAACTGTCGGTTAATATATGTGGAAAGGAGGCTGAAACTCCAAAAATGGAAGTTGCTTCTTTTTCAGCTTTTTTTAAAAGTATATTGCAGGCAAAAAATTGTTTGCATCACATTGTTTAATGTTTCCCACTTGAACCTTCTTCAGTTTGTTGTCCATTAAATATTCTTTATTTTATCTTTGTTATTTCACCTCATTATTCCTTTCTAACTTTCCTCTTCTTCTTCTTTCTTCTTTTTGGATCTTTTATCCTCTTTGTTCACCCTCAATTTTTTTGCTTACTTAATGCTCATGTTTTTCTCTTTTTCACTCACATAACTTCATATCAAAATGAAGGTGTGCTTAGTATAACAGATATCACCATAAGAAATTAAATTTGTCAACTGAGTTCACATCCTAGATGAGGCTGTTTGCATTTCACTTCATGCCAATTCCCTTGGGAAAGGCATGTATCTATCTGTTCTTCTCCCCTACCTACCTCAAATATAGATAGTTGGACATACTGGGTTCTTTAGCCATGGTTAGCCAACCAATCCAGGAGAAAGAAAACTCTGAATTGAAACCAGCTTTACTTCAATCTCGCCTTGTCATCTGGGGCAGAAGAATACACCTACAACACCTCTGCAGAGGGGTAAAATCTTTCCAATTGGGCCACTTATTGTCCGTGAGTAGTGATCCATGATGCTTAAGGACGGATCTTGGTAGCTGAGCAGTCCATGACCTACAACACTCCACTTTAGCCCTTACTTAGGCTAGACAAATAATCAATTGGCTGGTCATGTCAAGCCCTAGCACCTATATGATTGTCCCAACCCTAATGCTCTTATGGCAACCCCTTAAGCCTTTTTATCATATATGTGCTAGAAGGTGGTGGCTAAGGGTCTTAGTGTCCTGGGCATGATGTTAAACTGCATCTAATGGTGAAGTTCCAATTCTGGAGCTCTGGGGAGTACCACATCATTGCCACTACTCCCAGGTCTACTATGACCTGGAGTGGTTGGGTCCCCTTTATGGGTTGAATAGAAAAAACATGTTTAAAAATTCTGTTTGAAAAAAAATTTTGAATACCCATCAAGAACAAATTAAACAAAATTTCTTTAGCATAAAATAACCTAACAAGGGTTGACATGCCGTAAAATCTAACCAACCAACATTTATTTACTCCAATCAAAAACTGACCTTGCGTCGCATTCTACCCAAGGTGAAGGGCTTGGGTAAATCATATATTATTATCAGAACTCATTCTTTTTCATTCATATACCATATCTTTCATGTTTTTTCCTCCCTCAAATGATGACCTCAGTAAGCTCTGCCTTTCTCCATCTTTTCTTTATCAATTTTCTCACTATTATTTTTCTTTCTCTTTTACCTAATATCTCACTTCCTCTTTCCATTTGAATCTTCTTCTCCCCCCTCCTCCTCCATATTTTTCCACCATTCTGTTATTCCTTCTAATTGATCTACTTCTGTTTCTTTCATTTTTTTTATATCCATCTCATGTTATCCTTTCTTTCCTTCATCTTTCTAATATAAGTTTCTTTTATTACTCTCTTGACTTTTTCCATTCTATTCTCAATTTTTCTTCCTTTCCTATACATACCCAGTATTTTTTTCAACTATACAACTCTTTCTTTCTTAAATCCTTGCTTCTACCAAGAATGTTTCCAACAAACTTTGTTTCATGTTTATCTCATCTTTTACCTTTTGATCCTACCTTAATCTTTGAAGTGACTTTCACCAAGGCCTGACTAACCCTTCCCACTTCATTTCAAGTTTTCAAATTATAAGCCTTTCTCTTTGACCCCTGTTTGGGGATGAATCTATCATCTATGAAGGTTTATGCATGTTTTTATGGGATTGGTATATCAATCTACATGGTAGTTATGAATACACAAGTTGGCCAAAAATAATTCATCAGAACTCAACCTAGAAAATACACTTTTCTATGATGAGTTCTGAAGTTTAAAATAAACTTACTTTATCAAATACTGACTGTTTTTACCAATAAAAAAGAGATATAAATTAATTATACTAGAAATTATATAGATTAAAATTGTTTGTTTAAAATTTATGTCAGTTTATTGATTTTGATTTATATTTAAACAATTGGCAAACATTATTTAACACATTAACATAAAACTTAAGAAAAGTAGATGACTGTTTTGCATAAGGATGTGTTTAATTTTTTAAAATGTTTATGTATTTACCCAACCCCTCCACTACAGGCAGAATGCAACACAAGGTCAATTTTTAAGTATAGTAGTGCTAGTTTGAATTCAGAGTTCTCCTAGACTGGTTGCTTTACCAAAGTTAAAGAACCAAGTCTGCCCTACTATGTAATCAAAGCTGGGAGGTTAAAAGATAGATTCATGCTTTCCTGAGGGCATTAGCACAAATGGAAATTCAAACAGCTTTGTCTAGAATTTGAACTCTGGTCACTGTGTCCATATCCTAAGATGATAATGATTATGCCTCACACCTCTTTGCTTTTTATTTAGTCATTTGGATAATATTAAAATATTCACTGAACATCTATATCTATTTTTACATTACAGTATAACTCAAAATTTTAAAAAGTATATATCAAATATGAAAAAATAATTTTTTTGTATAGATTGTTAATTATTTACAAAGCTTACTTTGGCACATGGCCAGAAATATGAAGCACACAGTAAGAATCAAACTCATTAACAATAGTCTGTTAGTCTAGCTGGATAATTGTTTCTCCATAGTCTAGAATTTTAGAGTATATGTAAATAAGTACATAATATTATTTTTAAAATTGTCAATACAAACATTATTGATTTATGTATATGCATTCATTTTAACAGACTTTGAACCATTTATTCTGTTGAGAAATATAATGAAAAAAACAGAAAATTGTAAAATAATTCCAGGAGTTGAGTTTTCAAATATGAATTTAATCTTGGTTTTGGCTCTAGTAATTTTGGCATTGTTAGATATTGCTTTAAAATGAATTAAAAAAGACATTGCAAATTTTCCATCTAAAAATGTTTTTTCTTATGATTTTTAAATTCATCTGCATTCATTAAAGTCATTTAATGAATGCAGATGAATTTAAAAATCATCTAATGATGAAAATTAGCATATTCCTTATTTTTTTCTGTGTGTGTGCTCACGCGCATGTGTGTGTGTAGTTTTAAAAAATATGTTTAACAAAAAGCATCATAATCCTTGTTAGACCAAAATAAACAATGTCCTGTAATTTTTATATATTCAAATACTTTAAAAATGCTGTGCATAAGATTTTTTTATAACTACACAGTAGTTTTAATAACATGCGACAAAGTTGCTTTTTTTTTACATGTTTATTCATATAAACTACATGAACATAAGCATAAAGGACATTCTAAGTGCATACATCTACACACTGACAAACTTTTATTATGTATATAAATGTGTGTCTTTGTTACTTTCAGAAGAGTTTTTGTACATTAGAAGAAATACTCCAACTTGTGTAAAGAGTGTGATATATTCAAAAAATAGTTTATAATTATGACTTATTATATTTGCAAGAAAAGTGTTTATTTTTATCTATGCCCCCCGTCTCTCTTTTTAATCTGAATTTGTTGAATTCCTCAACATATGTACACATATATAGAGGTATGCTTGCCATAACAGTTATGATTGTAGGAACTAGAATTGGTGACTCCCAGTTTTATTCCTGGACAAGGCTGTTTGTGTTTCCCTTTACACTGATGCCTTTGGGAAAAGCATTAATCAATCTCTTCTTACCCCAGCTATAGGTAAATAGTAGAGCAGACTATTTGTTTGTTTGTTTGTTGTTTTTAGCCTTAGTAGACAAAAACTCTGAATTCAAACCAGTTGCATCCCTCTTAAAAATTGACCTTTTGTCACATCCTGCCTGTGGCAGAGGGTTTGGGTTAATATATATATATATAATATATATATATATATATATATACATTTTTCTTTTAGGCATATTTTATTAAAGATAACAGGCACAAAGTAAGTCTTTTATTAGTTTTTTTAATACATTTCTCCTTTTATATTTAGTTTGTCAGTGTAGAATTGAAATTATATAATGAAATTTCAACAATTCTTATATAATTCTAGTTCTGCACTGAGACACCAAATTCAAAAACAGGAGAAACTAATAAAAAGTATAATAATTAATAGACTTAAGTTGCCTGTTATCTTTAATTAAACATGCCTAAAAGAATAATTGCTGCCTAAGTATGCCCTCTTTAAAATATGTATATGTCTATTTAGGAAATAAGTATACCATAACTGTTATCACCCTCATCAAGTTCAAATCTTGAACAAGACCATTTGTGTTTCCTTCCACACTAATGCCATTGGAAAAGGCATGCGTCTTCCTCTTCTCTCCTCCCCAGCTATGGGTAAAATAAGAGGGAAGATTGGGCCTTAGTTAGGGAACCAGTCTAGAAGAAATAATTCTGAATTCAAAACCTGAATGGTGCACCATTCTTCTGTTATCAACTTATCCAAAATGTGTGGCTAGTCCTGCATAATAAACAAATGATCTGTGTAGGCATTCCAGTGGTTCACATCTTTAATTGAACAGTTGGGTTCTCATACATTTACATCAGTTGGAGAGTCCCTCATATATTTATATACATGTGATATGGCTTTTGTATTTATCTCTGTGTGTGTGTGCATTTATATATATATATATATATATATAAAATTCTTTTTCATCTTGGTTGAGTTTTTATTTTGACTGATATGCCCTTCTACTTTCCATTAATGTTTTATTTCTTTATTTTGTTTCCTTCTTAAAATCTACAGCAGGTTGGAGAGAAAAGGTTCTGATACATCTTTGAAATCGATTACAAGTGAAAAGGTAAGCTTAGGACAAACTTTCTGCTTATTTGTTACTTTGTTGAGTGCATCAGGAAAATACGACCATCAAATATGAACCATTCTCTTTTGAAGTGCCTTTAGATAAATGGCTTATGTTGTAACCTCTTTTTTTTTCTATTTTTTGCATCTCAAATTCATAGCATTCTTCTCAATACTTTACATCTCAGAATTGCTGAAGAAAGTACCCAGCTAATAGGTATATTCCTTTAAACCTCTTTCAAGTATTAATCATATTGTAAGTTCTATGGGTATAATAATTCCAAACTATCTATCAGAAACTCCAGAGATGATTTAATAGGCCTACATTACCATTAAATCTATAGTTTTCAAGCTTTTGGATATCATTAATCCAAGCCCCCACTAAAATCATCTCAACTATTTCTATTGTACCTTGTCAAAAGTTGTATACCAACCAATATTTAGCCTTACATTTTATTCTTGTATTTTTAACATATAATCATAAACACCCTGTCAGCAGAACCTAGGTTACATTGACTATATTCTCTCTACAGATATGTAAGGTGTCCATGGTATGGCAACAAACTGCATCTAGTGATGGGGCTCCACTTCTAGAGCTCTTTGTAGTGTGGAATATCTTTTTATCAGGATTACTCTCAGAGTCCCATCTCTATATCAAATAGATATGCTTGAAAATGATTAGTATTAGATAGGGATACTTAAAACCATACAACTGTGTGCTAATTATTTGTATTAGATACAGGTACTTAAAACCATATAACAGTATGCAAACAAATGATTATCATTGAATAGGAATTGTTACTTAAAACCATATAATTGTATCTAGATTATATAGAGTATATGGTTACAAATGATTATCATTAATTATTTGAAACCATATAATTACTTAGAAAAAACTGATAATGCTTGAGATACAGCAAAACTAACCAACCAACTAACCTTATAATCAAACCATGGAACTAATGCCATTGAATCTTTGATGACTTTCTATTAAAAAATAAACTGAAATGCTAAAAATCTAGAGACAGCAGTAGACTGGATGGTTCCATTCTCTCCCCTCTCCAATTTGTGGAAATTAACTCAGTTGGATAATATATATGACATAATAGTTAAAGGGGTAGTATAGCTGTAGTAGTCATGGAATGCAGACAGGATTTAATATTTTTTGACCACAGAATGATTATTGAAGCTGGAAAGATAGGCTCTCTATCTCTGAGGAATATATACCAGGATTATATGAATTCTGGACAGATATAAGTGACACATCTAAAGTGCAGTATGTGTAGGTGATGTAAGAACAGGACCACTGGTGATAACCACCTAATATATTACTGAACTTACTCAATTCTATGCAGCCATACACAACAAATACAACTCAGTTATAAGCAAAACTGAAAAGTACCTGAATAGATGGATATACCTATGCAGCAACTCAAGTACTTAGTAGACATCATGTCAAGTTCAAATTATATGTGTATATATATATATATATTGACTAGAAACTATCAAGATTGACCATGAAAGTAACAGCTTATTATGATGACTACTACCTTGGGGATATGCTTGTTATTCAGAGCTGTTTGTTCTGGTACTTATTGGGCAAAGCATAAGGAGGAGTGGATTCATGCCTTTCCCAAGAGTATTATGATATATAAATATAAGCAACCTCAATTAGATTTTATGTTTGGTTTTAATAATTTCTTCTCTCCCCTCTCCCCAGCTATGGGTTAAATAGTAGGACAGACCGGACTCTTTTGTTTTGGTAAGGCAACTGGTCTAGAAGAAAAGAACCCTGAATTCAAGACCTAAGGAGTGTTGTTCAGAAGTGTCTGTTGCACATTGGTGCAACAGACACTTATCAGCTTATCGAAAAACTGTAACTGGTTCTATACAGGTTTTCACTACTGTAAACAAATCATCTGTGTTGGTACTCAATGATTCACATCTTTAAGTGAACTGTTGGGTCCTCATATGTCAAGATTGACAAGAGAGTCCATCATACATTTATATACATATTATTTGGATTTTTTATTTATTACTATATATATAATATATATATATATATATATAATTTTGTGGCTATGACCCTATGCCTTCAAGGGTATGCAACATCTAAATTTTATTCATGTAGATTAACTTGCAATTTATGTTCATATGAATGAATACTAACTGGTAAGCACGATTGTTTCTACTATTATAGGCCAAATTCCCATAAATTATGCATACTATACAATGTTAATTGCAAAAAGATGATCAAAGGATATGTGTTGTAAAGTAAGATAATACAAAACAAAATCTGTGATCCATTGAAATTTCCTTATTATTAATGTATGACTTGTAAAAATGTGTGCTTTGAAATTTGAATATCAGCCGGCCTAATAATGGTTAAAATAATTATAAATTATATGCAAAACTTTTTTTACATCAAGACTGTTAAGAATATGTTCCTTGGAATATATATATCTTAAAATTATTATCATTGTATGTATGGTATTTTATTGTAGTCTGAACCATTTTAATTTATTAAAAAATAAACAACAGCAAAAAAACTTTTTTTCTTGTTGTATTCAGTTTTGCAGTCCACTTTATGAAAACAACTTCAACTGTGAGAGTTCTTATCCTTTGCCTGCGCCTAAAGGAGATCTTCCCGAAGGAAATATAGAAGGTGTTTTCAATATGCTTATCTACTTAGGTAAGTTATTTTTATTGGAGATTTTTAAAATACCTTTAACTTGTTCCAGTCTTTCATTTATAATCTTTCTAGTGCCAATGTCTTAACATTGCACTTTTGTAGTACTTGTATTTGTAAACAGTAAATTCAGCAAGAAAGGAATGGTTATTTTCTTCAAGTTTTAGTCACAAATTATTGGTATTGGGCTAGAGGTTATTAGGACAAATTAAGTAAGAGAATGCTCTTGTTAAAATAGTTTATGGAAAATATGTCAATTTCACCTGTGTTCCTGAAATCCAAAAATGAATATAACCTCTATATAGAATTTTATATAGTAAATTTATTTTCAAACCAAATTTGATTTTTTTTTTAGGGGGGGGGCTTTGGAGTTTGGTAATAGATAATGCCTAATAAAATCTGTTTTATTGTTCTATAAAAAATAATAAAATATGGGGTGTATATATTTATGGGTGATACTGTATGTATAAGAATATTTCTCACGTTTTTTCTTTTACTTTGATGTTTTTCTTGTATGTTTTTTACTCAAATGGTTTGAGCTGTATTTTTTTTTAATGAACTTCAGTATTCTATTTTAGCATGGTCAAAAAATAACCATTGTTTTTAGTGTTTTGGGTTTTTTCTTGTTCATTATATCTTGGCAGCTTTAAAGAAAAGGTACACACTCTGCTTTTAAATCAACTGTCCCTACTAAGGGTTCTCTGTAGAAACAAAAGGAGCTTTGTCTCTTTATTTAAAAAGTCTGAACAAGTGCAGATAATTGAATATGCATGAAACAATGTTTGATATTAAAAGACACAAAAAAAAAATAATAAAACTGAGATGTTCATATCTAAAAAAAAAATTGTTAAGTGGATTGTAAAATCAAAATCAGAAATCATAACATAAAAGAATTATATTTTTAAAAATTCTTTTCAGCTCGCAACGTGTACCACATTCCTGAATGGTTTCACCATGTTCTCATCACATGCCGAATGTTGCTCAGGAGAACTATGGAGAGTTACTTGGACTACTACATCGAACAGAAATTTATGCAGGTCTTGCAGGAAAACCGACTTATACACTACATTGAAATCATCAAAAGTAAGAAGAAATGATTTTTATCTGATTTTCAAAGATGACGAATTATTATTACTATTATGGATTGATGTATTCAGACTAATTACCTCATCTTGGTTGTTATAGTTACAAGAAGGCCAAAGGATACTATGTCTTAGACTCTAACTATAACAATCAAGATGAGGGGATTATTCCAAGTACCTTAGTGTATAATACAAGGAAATTAACTTTTATTTCTCTTTTGCCCACATTACTAACATACATTTATATTTTTGATTTGAGCTTAAGAAATAAATACTAAAAACATTTGTATAAATTGTCAGAAGTATTTTACAATTTAGGATCAGAACATAAAATGTTTCATTTTATTTTATTTTAAAAAACAACAATTTTCACACTGTCTTCTTATTTTACTAATTTATTTACACTTCATTTAAAAAACAAAACCCACCATTATGTCTAATTTTTAAGAATTAAAAATATACTCCTGTGAAAATATTGTCAATAACTTTAAGAAGTTCCCAAATTCAAAGAATTCTTCAAACAAACTGTTTAAATGACATTTTGACCAGTACATTCTCTGGCCTTCTTTAGGCGTAATATGCACCTCTTTAAGCAAAGAGTCTCTAGCTTACTAAAGAAAATTGGGGAGTATATTGGTTAAAACATTATGTGAACAACAAAAACAATAAGTTTGGCAAAATAATTTTTTGAATATTAATGACACCTTTCCAAAATACAAAGTAGAGATTCAATTGTCTGAACAATTTCTAGTATTCCTATGAAAAGTGTTTCTCTTGTTGCTTTGTTCTGTTTCTATTTCATATTTAATTGGTGAAGCAATGCAAAGCTGTCAGTAGTAAAAATTACTTGTAGCAGATATATTCCAACCTTGTCAAAATTTTACCTCAGCCCATAACAGGGAATATATTCATGTAATTTACAAATATTTTCCCTTTTTTAATTTTTTTTTTTACTGTATATGCTCTAAAAATGTTTCTGAGTAAAAAAAAAGAAAAAGAAAAAAATTCTTTTACTAAGTGATTTAGTGTTTGAAAGCATTTTCATCATTTCCAAAGAATCTTAAATGGATCCTACAAGCAAAGTGAATACCTTTGCTTGTAAAAATAGTCAATCTTTTTTCTTTTTCTTTTGCAAAACTAAATTCTTGAATATTTTCTAAAAAGGTGCTTCCTTCAAAGCAACACATCATTACAGGTATATGTAGGCAAAAGTCAATGTATTGATTTATAGATCAGATATTTGCAAAATAATTCTGACTTTACACTTATCCTACTAAAGGGAAGTTGAAATGTATGAAATTTTTCATGAAACACCTGATGAAAAATGGTCAAGATCAAAATGTACAGAAAAAAGTATTGCATCTTGTTACAAATCTGCCTATGATATAGATACTAGCAATGAAACCCCACAATATCATAAGTAGGAATTATTAAGCAAATGCTTTAAAACTTTCATTTACTCTAATGATTACATATTAAGTGACACAACAATTACTAAAACTATGTATTATAAGTGAATTGATATCAAATTTTATAGTATATCATATTATATCAGCTGCAGTAAATATGATATTACCTTTTTCAGTTTGACTTATACACAAATATTTGTTAAATATTTTATGTTCATGAGCTTTTCAATAAGCATTGCTCTTTAGATCTAATATGTTCTTTAGGGGTGAGACAAAAATGTCCAAAATTATTATTATGTAACTGCAGGTTATTTACAGAAATTAATATAGTTTAATAGATCCTATGTATCTTATTAGGATTGAAAGTGTTAATCTTTCTGAAAGGTAAAATATTTACTCTAAACATAGATTCTTAGGATGTTTAGATTTGGTTTCTAATATTATTTTTTTAAACTTAAATACATGTAATATAGTCTCCAAATATTTAATTACATGTTTTGATTACATTACATTTGATAATAAATAGAAAATAATGTTACTATTATTATAGCAAAGCTGAGCGAATCAATTTTTGTCTTCACAAGGCTTTTTACTGTTTAGTTTAATTATACAAAAGGTATACTAAATATTCTTAGTTTTAGGATTGGGTTATGTTTGAAAAAAAATCCATTTAAATTGATTTTAATTGATTAGTCATAATTTGCAATTAAGTAAAAAACTGACCCATCTCTCACTTGACATTCTGCCTGTCACTTTCACCTCTCTATGTATCTCTTGATTACCTCCTTATTTTATATGTTAGTTTCTCAGTGAACGTGGAGGGAGAGTGATATTGAAGAGTTATGAAATGTATTTGTAGGTTATGTTTCATAAACATCCAGCGGGCCAACATCTTGGCTCTTAATGAATTTAAATTTGGTCAAACATTCCTTTTATGATGTTATTGTTTGTTTTAAATTCTCCAGTTGTTTTATTTTATTTATCTATTTTTTGTATTTAATTTGCTTTGCAAACTCACTTTTTTCCCTAATCCAATTATCTAAGAACTCAATGGGTGACGTTTTGTCTAGTTATATATAAAGTTGGAGCAAGTCATCTTGGGAGTAACACTACAAGACTAGAAGTAGCTATATAAAGCTGTGAGTAGGCAAAACCAAATCATAAAACCAGAAATCGCGGAATATATTTCTAGTCTGCAAGAATAAGTGACAAAAAAGTAACCCATTAGAGTAGAAATGCTCAAAAGATCATTCACAGTAGCAGGAAAAATTAAACCAAATCAGGTTTATATTGGAGCTATGTAGCCAGTGACAATCATTGTTGAGCAGACTATAGAATAAGGACTGCCAATTTTGTTATTATAAGTGTATTTTACAAAATAAATTTAATCCTCCAATTGAAAAAAATTACCAAAAATTAGGAATTATCTGTTTAAATGAAATTTTCAGTGTTGATTAAAAGAATAGCATAATGAAAATATATGAAAAACTTAGTATTATCTGTGTTATTCGGACTATTGTCTCCATCTTCATTGTTATTTGTACAACGTTTCGGACGATATACCTCCGGCCTTCTTCAGGTATTTCTTGTCAGACTCGGGAACTTCTTGGACTCGGGAACTTCTTTTCGTATTCAGGAGCATCACAGAATTTTGAACCTAACCTTTATTTATTCCACGGGGGTATCCTGTTCTCATTCGCTAACCATAGCTGGGGTAGGAGTTGTGTTAATTATTATTTTTCTAACTGCTTCACTCAGGATTGAACTCGGGTACCAGAGATAACTATCATTTAGAACTGTTTTAACCTAACTGCCTAATCCACTCAGCCATGTGTCCAATTGGGCAATTGGGTGTGAATTTTGGGACTTATAAACCTAATGTCTTTATTTGGCTAGAATATCTACCTATTTTTACTTATATTGATTTTTTACCTAGACTCATATTGGGTGTTTTTTTTTGGGGGGGGGTCTCAATCTGATCTGCCTTCTTAATTATGGGTTCCCATATTGTATTCATTTCTATGCTAGGTCTACTTCTGTTAAGTAGACCTAGCATAGAAATGAATACAATATGGGAACCCATAACCAAAATTATGGAAACCCATGACCAAAAATTGTGTGTATTCCATCCCATGCAGCTGTGGCAAAGAATACAAAGGTGAAACATGCCGCCCACTGAAAGTAAGACTAGAAGAACATCATAAATAAGAACATCGAGGAGAAATAGAAAAGTCAGGTATGGCTGACCATATATGGAATGAAAAGGGAAACTATCTGCCTTATGGATGAAGTTAGAATAATAGATAGAGAAGAACATTGGAAGAGAAGACGCCTCAAAGAATCAGCACATATGATAGGCTGTACTGGGCTGTTAAGTAGACTAGCATAGAAATGAATACAATATGGGAACCCATAATTAAGAAGGCCAGATCAGATTGAGAAAAAACAACAATATGAGTCTAGGTAAAAAATCATATATAAGTAAAATAGGTAGATATTCTAGCCAAATCAAGACATTAGGTTTATAAGTTCCAAAATTCACACCCAATTGTCCAATTGGACACATGGCCGGATTAGGCAGTTAGGTTAAAACAGTTCTAAGTGACAGTTATCTCTGGTACCGAGTTCAATCCTGAGTGGAAGCAGTTAGAAAAATAATTAACACAACTCCTACCCCAGCTGTGGTTAGCGGAATGAGAACAGAATACCCCATGGAATAAATAAAGGGTTAGGTTCAAAGTTCCGTGATGGCTCCCGAATACGACAAGAAGGTTCCTGAGTTCGAAAAGAAGGTTCCCAAGTCGAGAAGGTTCCGAGTCCGACAAGAAATACTGAAGAAGGCCGGAGGGTAATCGGCCGAAACGTTGTACAAATACCAATGAAGATGGGGCAATAGTCCGAATAAGCAGATAATACTAATCTTCAAGCCTCATCTCAACATTCAGAGAAATATGAAAAACTTGTTGGCATCACAAATTAGCATCTTGTTTACCTTCAAGATTTAATTATTAATTGATTATTTCCTGTTGAGTTATTGATTATTGATCTCATACAACATCACTAAGATATACTAAATATAATAATTGTAAAAGCAGACCTTGTTCATTAAATTAGCAAATTACATTATAATATTTGTAATTTAGCTAATAGCATTTGCAAGCCAATATTAATTCAAAGTGAAATTTTAAACTTTTCTAATAATTTATGCACTACAATGAGGTAGATGAGTAAATTGCTGTTTTTGTCTGATGAGATTTTAAAATGAATTTCAATTTTGAATTAAATCATTTTTTTTATTTTCAAAATATATTTTTATTTATTTTTACAATGTAGAATATAATAAAGATTAATGAACCATCACTAAACTTACTCTATTTTTCATTATTTATAGTTTATCATATTTTCAAATATGAGATAGACAATTGAATATTTTTTTTAAATTGCAACTAATGCACTGGGTTTTTAAAAAAAAAGTTTTTAATGGATTGCTATACAGCTGGGATGAGTTGTAATATGCTAGATACCTTTGTAAGCCTTCATCTTATATTTATATAAATATATTATCTTGTAATATAAAACTAAAAGCATTTAAGTTGTATGACATTTTGAATATGTTTAGTGTCATTTGATTTTAAAAATTCATAAGCATTAAAACATTAATTTTTTCTTTCCTTTTCTTTGTTTAAGATGTTTTGTTTTTTGACACTGATCCACCAAGGTAAGTTTGCATGTTATATTTCATAAAAGCACCTTTGTTTTTATAAACATGGAATCTCATTAGCATCAATTTTTCTCCTGACACAGCTTTTTTTTTCCAGCTCAACTTCAATTAGATAGCACATCTAGGAAGCTGATGATTGTTTCTCTGTAAAAATGTTTGTAACTAGAGTTTGTTGAAGACAGATAATGATCAGTGACCATTGACTTATCTAGCTTTTATTCTTTGCATATACCATACAGGAAATACTTTTGATAAGCATTTTGTAGATGTTTATGGTTATTCATCATATCAACTCATGATCATATTTAGATCTCAAAATACAGCAATACTTTGAATAGTGTGGTCAATTTGTTTCAAAGTTTTGTCTGGACTGATCAAAGTTTTATTATAATGGATTTTAATATATTTTGCCCAAGCCCCACCAAAAAAAAAAAAGATAATAAAAGAAAAAATCAAATATAGTTTATTTAAAAAATTTTTGAATTAAACAATTTTTTCAGTTTGAAAAAACTTTATTTCCTAGAAATAACATTTCAGCATAACTGTATCACAAAACTTCAAGTGTTGCTGTACATTTTTCAATTTGATTGTTTTTGTCATCTGAAAGGAGAATATGATGGAAGATTTTTTAAAATTTAGTCAGGTGTGGAGGACATTTTCTCTTAAAAAAATTTTAAGAATGAAAACTTTTCTCATTGAATTTTCATGATATTGATTATAGGCTCTTTTTTTCTGTCATGTTGCTTAAAATAGATATTTGATAGATATTGATCACACATTAACTAATGCATGTCTAGTGGCTTAGTTTCTGCTCTTGGAAGAATCTGTTTGTATTTATGTTGTGCATGTTTTCATGCATTTATTTGCTATGGAATCAAATCAAATTTATCTTTGTAAAGAGACACAACTATTTTTTTAATCATCTGTATTCTTGGAATTCTTTCTACTCATTATTATTTAAATATTGTTGTCTTACTTATTAATATCTACGCAATTATGTGTATGAATATTATGTTTCATATCTGTGTGGTATTAAAATGACACACTATATAAACTAATGTTAAGTGTTGATGTTTTTTTGTGAGAAATCATTAATTTATGGTCTAGTGAGTTTTTGAAGCTAATCAAATAAAATTATGGCAACAACATACATATTGCATTAGGTATCTTTTGACACATTAAAAAAATATCCAGGAAATACTTGCCAACAATTTTCTGTCTTATGAAATGGTGAGTCAGTGTGCCAAAACAACTGTACATTTAAGACAAAATGTTTACTATTTATTATATCCATTAATGCAGAGTTTTGGGAAAAATGTCATATATTTTCATTTAACTATTTAAAACATTTAGGATAGAATAATTTTGTGTGAATATCTTTGACATGTTAAAGTTAGAGGAACAACTCCTACCACTTCCAATCATGCAGATTTTAATCTAAAGATTTAAAAAAACCTTTATCCAATCTTTGGTCTTAAATATTTAGCTTATACAGAGTTCATGTGTTTGAAACAAGATGGAGGCATATCCACTCTAGATGGTAAGCCTCTAAAATTAGTAGACCAGTTCTCATACCTAGGTAGTAATATCCCATCTACAGAAAACCATGTCAATGTACGCATAGGAAAGGCATGGACTGCTATAGACAGATTATTGATCATATGGAAATTGGATCTCACTGATAAGATAAAGTGAGAATTTCTCCATGCAGTAGCCATAATGGTGCTACTGTATAGCTGCACCATTTAAACTCTAATGAAGTTCTTAGATTAAAAGCTAGATAAGAGTTGCACAAGGATGTTGCATGATTAATCCTGGAAACAGTACCCCATAATAAAGCAGCTGTACAGTCACTTGTTCCCTATCACACAAACCATCTGAGTAAGATGAACAAGTGTAGGACTCACCAGTGTAGGCTGATCAGTAAAAACCTACATCAACCAGCTCTATATGGATTCTTGATGCTGTGCAAAAGACCTCCCAGGTGTGATGACTGATAGGGACGGTTTGTGAAAGTCATGCTGCCAGCACGATTTGATGATGATGTATTTTTAATTTTTAATTCCCCCCCCCCCCAGTGACACTTATCAACAAGTTCAATTTGATAATTTTGTTTGACTGGTGATCTACAGGATAGAAAGTGCTGAGGCTGGATATTTTTTTTAACTGTGAAAGTTTTTGAAACCCTCTTAGAAGATTATCTTCACAGATTGAGCTATCTACTGTTTTCAAGACATGAACGTAATTTAAATTCAAAGGGTAAAAAAAAAAAAAAAAAAAAAAATCAGTTGCATTTATTTTGAAACACTTTGTATGTGCATATAAAGATAATTTCTAAACTGTGAAATTGTTTATGACAACTCTCACTTCTATTTTTCTGAAAATGCATAGCAGCAGTAAGATTCATTTTCATCATTGATATTTAACTTTTTTGAATCAATTCTTATTTTTATTTTTGAATCAGCTTTCTTTTGTTCAGTTAACCACACACCCTTTAATATCCTTATATCTTGTCATTTCTGCTAGTGGTAATCCACCATTCCTATCCTACTGAAAAGGAAAACCTAAGTTAGAGGTGAGGAACCCATTAGCGTAATGGGTGTTGGGTGAATCAGTGAGTGACACAGGAACAAATCAGCAGGAGGAGAGGAACCGGATGTTTGGTGAAAAGAGTACATGTAGTAGTCAAGGAAAAGAGAACTAATCAATGATCTTATGTGGCTTTCTTACTTCCACAGTCAGTTGACAAAATTGACAGGTTTTAAAAGAAACAAAAGTAAGTGGTTCCTCTTTTTACAAGAGAGAGGATTAGTAGCCTTTTGTCTAAAATCTTCTTTTCCACCACACAAATATAGATTTTTTCTATGTATATGTTGTCACATGTGACGGCAGTTTGAAAAAGAATTAGACAAATACATTTCATGTCCAGTGGGAGAATTTCACTGACATCTTTGACAGCGGTGGTGGGAAGAGAGATTACTATGTGAGCTGATACAGTTGATACAAAAAAAGCAGTTGACTACTAACAACCACCTAGGGTACATGTTTACAGCTCACTTCCCACAGTTCTATTGACCCTCCTTCTCTCCTTACACACATCACTAGAGAGAGATGGGGGGTAATCTTGAAGAAAGGAAGAAGAGAAGAAAAGGAAAGGAAAAAGAAAGGAAAAGGGGAGACAACAACACCCACTTCTGATTACAATATGTGCATTACCAAAACGACCAGAAATAGAAGAAAGAAGAAAATCAGCCTCTTTTTATGACTGCTTTGATAGCAAGCACATGGGCTCAGCATAGCTGAGAGCAGTGAAAGTTATTGCTCATTTATTTATGAACAGGCAGGTATGAAGCAAGATGCCTGAAACCTGAAATAATGGGAGTTGATTTCATATAAGTTTGGCCCAGGAACAGGAATATTGTGTGGTTAAGAGTACCTACAATTTCCCAAACAGATACCAGCCCTTATACTCATCAAGGAGTACAAGTTAAGGTGTTGTAAAAAAAATGGTAAGAATATCAAGGACCAAGAGAGACTGTTATCTTTAAAGAATGAGAAATAAGAAGAGAAGTCAAGACAACAATCAGAGATCTCAGAGAGGCAAGCTGGCTAAGATGTTATCTTTACCAACGAATGAAGTCATTTATATTCCATACCATAATGCCAAAAAGAATGGAGTCTGTCAAAAAATGTGAAATCACATTTCACCACTAGTATATCCCTATCATGGGAGAAGTCATCGCATCTACTAATTATTGAATTCTTTGATGACCCTTCATATTTTCGACCCAGCATTTCATATGAGCTAAGTAGTAATTTGATAATTTCATTTGCTCCATTTTATAGTCTTTAATATGAAACAAATTGTTAGGACCATATGACCTTTAGGCACCCCTTTTGCTTTGCTGATTTATAAGTACATTTTTTCATTTACACCGTCAACATCCGGTTGTTTGTTAACAGACAATTTTTAGAGGGTTTTTTTTTTAAATTATAAAACTAACCCCTAACCCTAACCCCTAACAAACAACCAGATGTTGATGGTGTAAATGAAAAAATGTACTTATAAATCAGCAATGCAAAAGGGATGCCTAAAGGTCCTATGGTCCAATTGTTATAATACATTTTATACACATGCACTCACAACAGATATTTTATTTTCTATATTGTCTTGTAGATAAAACTACAGTCAAATTTATATCTATGTGTTTGATCTTCTTTCACTGATCATTTTAACATGTTTCTCTGTGTATATTGTGTGTTTCCCCATTGTCCTTTGCAAAATCTCCATTCGACCATTTTGAATGGAAAAACGAGCCAAAACCTGGACTTTTATTTTTTCTAATTAATTTTATATGGCCAGCAAATGCAATATCAGGGAGTCTTATTGCAGAATTCTCCATAGAAAGGTTATTCCATGCCCTGGTCGTAACATGAATATGAATATATGAATCCCAGTCTGGATAATTCAGCATGACTGTTGTTTGAGCTGACCACTTTTTGTGTGTGTGTGTATGTGTTTTAACCTTTTGGTCTACCCATGCATAAATACACACCATTTGAATGCATTTGTTGTCTGTTTTGTAAATTTCCTAGCCCTATCACATAGCTTACATACAACGTATATCTTGATCAGAAGGTGTGTGTGTGTGAGAGCCCCCCACCCTCTCACACACATACACCTTCTTCTGATCAAAGTAGTTTAAAGTTCAAAACCAAAAAACAAGAATGAATAAATACTACATGAAAAAAGAAAAAGATTTGTTTGTTAGATTGGGAAACATGGAATCATGACTGAATCCACATGAACATGTATTAGTGCACCTCAAATGGTATAATTGTTAGGAAGTTAGGGTAGCAAGCCATTGTTGGTGCATTTGATTATCACAAGGTGAAGCTTAGTAAATTACCAAACCAATATCAGAATAATAAAAAAGTGTCAGAGAAACAGTGATGTACACAGGAAAGAATCTCTGGACTTTCCAAAATAAAAGTACAATAAGAGGAATACAGGAAAAAAGAGAAGTAGAGGAAAATCAAAGAACATTAGCTTAGAATAATAAGATATATACTGTTATAGAAACTTAAGAAAGCCCAGATAGAACAACTAGAATACATCAAAGAACATACAGATAAAATCAGAAATTCTGTTGAAGGTAGACAATCACAATTAGCCACAATTTCTCAGATTCTGACTATTCATCATTTGATCATTTCAAACAAAAAATCTTTAGTTTGTAGATTTCTCTAAAGCATTTGACGCCATACACAAAGAAAAGATGGAGTAAATACTTCTAGCATATGGCCTCCCCAAAGAAACTGTTACTGCTGTAATGATGCTCTAGAAAGACAAAAATGCAATTGTTTGTTCACGTTATGGTGACACATTAGAATAGTGTGCAAACAAATAATTATTGTTATAGACAAGTTAAAAAAATAGGCAATTAAAAAATGCTTGTTATGGAACATTGACAATATGAATAGTTAAGATTGTAATCAAATATCTACAAATCAATCAAATTTTGGCATTAAATAACCCATAAGGGATTGATAAGGTGTTGAATAAACCAAATCATATTAAACCAGATAATGGTGTCCAGAGAGGCTTGACTGTTAAGACCCAAAAAGCAGACTGGAGGGACTTTAAAAATGAGCTTTACACTAATAAATAATAAAAAAGGCTTGAAAAACTGTGCCTGTACAAATAAAAAAAAACATTAAAAAAAAAAAAAAAAAAGAGTGAGAAGTAGTGGAAATGGCAGTCAGTGATTCTGTGGACATTGCCCTGAAGAAAGATTTTTCAGCTAAGTTATAAAGTGGATTGATACAGATTGTAGAAATTGAGGAGGAAATAAATGTAACTCTTTTGGAAATGAAGAATTTGAAGGAGCCAAACAAGTAAAGGGAGAAATCTTTATTTTTGCATAATGTGAATTAATGGAAGCAGAGGCTTCTCTTCCTCCCCCTTCTGATAAAAATGTAAAAATGAGAAAAGTCAAGAACCTGAAAATGTATAGAAATGGAGGAACTAAAAGAAAAGTAAGTGGATAGATGGCTTCTGCTACCAAGACCCTACGAAGGTCTTCACACAAGTGGAAGAAGCCAAAAAAGAACAGAAGAAAGCAGTGGTGGGTGAATCAGCTGGAAAAAAAACTGGATAAATAGCTTATTTTGAGGAAAAAGAAAAAAAATCCTGAGAATGTTGTATCCATAGAAATGGATGGACGAGATAAAGAAAAAGAAAAGTCTAAAAACTAGACAGGAAAGGAATTGGGTGAAGCAAAAAAGGATGAAGAGAAATACCAGGAAAGTAAGCAGGTTAACATTTTCTGGTGAGAGAAAAAAGAAGCTCTAGAGATTTAAGGTAAAAAAAAAGTCAAAGTTGTTGCTGAATAAAGTTTGCTACAGAAAGATGGAAAAACTTATAGGGTGTTTAAAATGCAACCATCTTTTTGACACCTTTTATTTAGACTATTTTAACTTCTTTGTAATCCTGAAAACAGCAGTTGCAGGCAGACTAATCTGCAAAGTTATATTTTCCAGAATTTGTCTGTGTGAGCAAATCAAATGCTTGGACACATAATCAAGAATTTTGTCAGTTAACAAAAATGTTCTATCTGTACATGTCTAATTTCATGAAATTTATCAACCAAATATTACATCATCAACTTTTTGGGTGGGAGGCATGTATGGCATAATGGTAATTGTTGTAGGAAATTGATTCAGTGATCTGAGTTCAAATCTTGGATGTTGCTGTTTGTAATTCATTTCATATTAATGCTCTTGGAAATGGAATGAATCTATTCTCCCCTCCCCAACTATGGGTATATAGTAGGGCAGACTGTGCTCTTTAGCTTTCATTCTAGAAGTAAAACTCTGAATTCAAACCATTTGTAATCTGTTTAAAAATTGACATTGTGTTATATCCCGGCCATGGTGGAGGGATTAAGTTAATACAAACTAGTTTGGAAATATAGACTATGGAAATTTCATATTAAATTCATCTCTCATGCATTTATAAGATTTACACATGAAACATGGTTGTCCTCAGAAAAAGACATAGCTGACAATCCACAAAGGAATGGGTGCTCAGATGAGTCTAACATATAATCCAATTATTTCAACTGCTATTTACTGTTGCTTCTGAGCACAGCATTGTCATGTGACTAATATTGTCGCATAAAATTTATATAGATCTAAATTCTCTCCTTTTATCCTCAGGGGTTGCATCCTTTATGAATATTTCATAAACTCTGGTAATATTCCTGTACTTCACACAACTAAATGAAAATGAAAGAATTCAATTTCTTTGTTGTTGAATAACCCAATGGTGCCACTTACAAGATAAAGAGTTGTATTCAACATCCAAAAAACAATATCATCAGAAAGAAAATCCTCCTCTTTATAGGATTATTCCCATCAAAGAGATCAGAATATTTCCTCAAGTGGTTCAAGAATTTCTCAGAGAAAAATACCACTTACAAGAAAAATTGTTACCTATTGAAATATAACTATTAAATTAACTTTTAAAAGAGAAAGATTTAACTTGAAATTTTGTTTAGTGAAAATGAAATCAGTGAAAGTGAAACAAACTGTGAATCTGGAAAACATTAGCTGGTGTTTGTGGAGCAACCTGTCAGCCTATGTAAACAAAAAAAGCATGTGATAATATGCAACAAATATGTCACCATGGACAACAAAGCAACAAATTGTTGGTTGGTTGGTTTTGTGGCATTTCTATTCTTATTGGCTTATTTAATAATAAATTTAGTCATTTTTAAGCAAATATATGGTTTCAAGTAACTAATAATAATAGACACTTGTAAACAATTATAACTTCAAATAATTCTTAATAGAAGGAAATTTGCAGTAGTATACCTATCTGATACTAATAATTCATACACAGTTGTATGGTTTCGAGTATTCCTATCTAATACTAAATTTTCAAACAGATCTATTTGACCCTAAAAAGCACTACTGCTCTGCATCAGAGTGAGTCTGTGAATAATGGCAATAAAAGAGTGACTCCACTCTCCTCCAGAACCTCACATAACCAGGACACCCTTTGTGTGTGTGTAGGGGGATGTCTTACCTCTCTGTAAGGAATGTATTCCAAGTCTTGCTAACAGTGGAAGAAAAGAATGAGAAATCATGAGGAAGAAGGTAGCAGTTGTTATATGTTGAAATCTTAAGCAGTAGTGTGGTTGCCAAAGTAACTTAAGGTGGGTCTTATAGGCATTGAATAAATCAGTGATACAGGAAAACTCAGCATTTGGTAATTAGAAAGACATTTCTGTGAAGTAATAGCTGATGAAAAGGAAAATCAATGATATATGTGGCTTGTGATCACTTCTTCAGGCCATTAATTTGATGAAATCAACAAAATTGGAAGAAATATAAGTAAATGTTTTTTGTTTTTTTTTTCATGAAAGATAATTAGTAGCCTTTTTTCTAAAGATTTCTTTTAAAATGGACATTTTCAACATACAATTTATAGGAATTCCAGTCCACATAATTTTGTGTGGCTGTTAGTTGTCTTTTGAGCTTATCATTTCTTTTTTTTTCTTTTGTCAATCACACAAACTGTAGCATTTGTTTGTATTTATTTTTCTTGTTGGCTTCCTAGCATTGGCTATGCTCTTTCTTTACAACATATATCTATGTCATCTTAAGAAGAAGGGACATTCTACTATACTTCTATCACACTGAGGAGGCATGCTTAACATAACAGTTATTGTTATGTGAAATGAAATTATCAATCTGATTTCAAACCCTGGATGAGGCTGTTTATGTTTCACTTCCTTCTAATGTCCTTAAGAAAGACATGAACCCATCTGTTCTCCACCCAGTTATGGGTAAATAGTAGTGCAAATTGGGTTTCTTTAGCTTTTTTAGGCAACCAATCCAAGAAAAAGAAAACTCTGAATTCCAACCAGCTGTACTCTGCTTAATAATTGACCTTATGTCACATCCTGTATGTGACAGAGCAGTTAAGTGAATACATACTACAACACTTATAATACAAGTGTTTTAGAAGAGAAAAATGTAATGATGTTGTGCACAACATTTTGTGTCATTTTGACCTTTGAAACATCAAATGCTAAAGTAGCATATCCTAATTATGCACGAGAAAAAAATTATAAGGCCAATTATTTTGAACCAATGTAGGATTTAATTTTTTTTTTTAAAGAAAGAAAATACCTTTAGGTGCCATTTACAGGTGACTATGTTAGTGTAGATAAAGCCAGTATGATTCAATTGATAACATTATCCTCCTCCATCATTCAAGAGAAGATAATACTGGCTGTTTATTTGACAACCATTAAACTCAATGTTACATTACATACTCTTTATAAAATTGATATTATCAATAATTACAAATGAATAAGAGGAAGTACTCTATAGTTAGCATTTAATAATTATCTCCCCTAAGAAATTATAATGATCAAGGTGAACATGATTGATTGATTGATTTTAATGGGATGTCAATCTGTCTAGGGTTATTTTCAGCCTAGATAGTAGGGAATCATGTACATTGTACATTGATATTTATATTTTTTGTCTACTTGTTGCTTAAGAGTTTTTGGCACACAGTTATATGATATCAAGTCTTCCCATCTAATACAAATAATTTGTACACAGTTGTATGGTTTCAAGTATTTCTATTTAATATCAATAAATCATACACAATTATATGGTTTCAAGCAACTATTCCTACTTAATAATAATCATTTGTTTGCATGCGGTTATATGGTTTCTAGTAATAATAAACAATTATAGTTTCAAGTTACTATTCTTAATACAAATAATTTACACAGTTATATGGTATCAAGGGTTTCTATATAATCTAAATAATTTTCAGCCTATCTATTTGACCCATGGGTAAGGCCCTAACAGTTACTATCACTCTAGTAATGGTAATGAAATGAGAATCCACACTCTCCAGAGATGCAGAACTGGAGCCTCACTACCAGATGTTGTTTAGTGTCAAGCCAGCAACACCCCTTTTTTGGGTGGGGGTCTTACCTCTCTGCAGGGGATATAGCATACTAGGCTGATGCAAACACAGGCTTACACTATCAAGTTGTAAATTACAAATGAAATTTGTTATTCTTTAAATCAGAGTATTTTAAGATGATTGTGCTATAAATTATTTGCTACAATGTACCATTTCTGCTTTGTTATGAGGAAATACAAAAATCAAATTGTTATGATTTTGTATGACTGTTAGTTGCCTTGTTTTTTGACTTTTGGCAAATCATATAAACTAGAGAGTTGTGAATAGATATGAATCTGTTAAAGTAAATAGCTTATTGTATTTATTTTATAGTTAAATATGATTTTTCTGTTATGAAGTTATGAACATACACATATTTATTTTTTGTTGATATAATACAAGTTCATTTATTTTAACACATTTTGTGGAGATTTCAAATTTTCAGACGTTGTTACATTAAACTTTGGCTCATTTTACACAAAAGTAAGCCTTTTTATAAAACTTGATTCTATCAAAATTCTTTGGCCTCCTTAAAATCCTGGCTGATATAACAGACTATACATCTTCCCACTTAATAGAAATAAATAAAAAAAAAAAAAGAAGATTATTTCAATTCTACTCAATAATGAAATCTCTTATACTTTTTGTTAAACAAAAATTGTGTCTGTTTGTCCATGGTTTGGACTTTTGGGATGAATGTCTTTTCTTCTTGGGCTCCTTCCACATTGAATAAGGAAGGCATTTTTGTGTCTATATTTTGCAGTTAAGAATTTTTTTTATTAAGACGCCATTTTGGAAGTTCTTTTTATAACACTTAATCTTGACTAAATTACTTCCAAATTCAATAATCTAATTTTAGGACTAATTTCCTCTGCAGGAAATTTCAATTTTTCCATTTTTCTATAAATATGCTGTCTAAAAAATGATTTCCTAAAGTCAGAAAAAAAACATGAAGGAATTTTAATTAGGTGAAGGAAAAGATTAAATTTGAATCTTTACAAAAGAGTTGTTGTTTTTTTCAAAGCATTACCATATAGAGAGATAGAGGAAAATGTGGCCTTGTTAAAACATTTAAAGCCCAGTCAAGTTTAAACAAGTCTTTTATATAGACTCACTCACTATACAATATTGGTATGATGGTTTCTTGGTTTAATAGCATATCAAGATTATATAATGCCAAAGCCATCCTTGTTGAAGGACAGTAATGGTACTATTTAATCCATAGCTGTGGGGGATAAAGGGGTTCATACCTGTCCTAAGGTTATTAGTCCGAAAGTGAATGTAATAGTATGACTGAAGTTCAAACTCTTTACTAAGATGTTACAGTCCGGCATGTTACCCATCATGCCATGGCAGGAAGGGGCAATATAGATATGAATCAAGAGTTATAATCCTTTTGGAAATATCTTAGAATGATTCTGGCTTTTTTTGTTGAAATTGTAAGATTAAGATACTTTTTCACATCTTGACAATAATTTATGTATTTCATAAACAGTGCTAATAAGGAATTATCCTTTTTTTCCATATGTAAAATCAATTCTGAAGATCTTTATATTGAACACCTCAAATCCTTTGAAGAATGCAGTAAATTCACAATAAATGTAAAGTGATAATAACTCTTTCCAAATCAGATCTTATTGTATTCATTTATACTAGTTAAAATCCCACTCTACAGACCTAATTTTGTGGTTAGATTATATGAATATGAACATTGTGCCAGGGTTAATGTTACTTTTACAAAAAGTTTTCCTTCTCCTAGACTGGTTGTCATGCCCAGGTTAAAGAGCCCAGTATGCCCTACTATTTACTCTTATGCATACCTTTCCCAAGGGTATTAGTACTATGTGAAATGCAGACAGCCATGTCCAGGATTTGAACTCTTCTCACTGTGTCCATTTCATATTTGAAACCATATAAATATGTGCAAATTATTGGTATTGACTTAGAATATTTGAAACCAAATAACTGTATACAAACAGATGACTATTATCATTGAATAGGAAGAGACACTTAAAACTATATAATTGTGTATAAATTAGTATTAAGAATAATCACTGGAAGCTATAATTGTTTACAAATGATTATCAGTTACTTGAAACCATATGATAGTTTTAAAAATGGTTTGATTTTGGCATTAAATAACCCAATAAGGGTTGATATGCTGTAAAATTTACAAACCAACCAATGTAAATCTAGAACCTTCTTCTAGTGTCTTAATAAGTATCTTTTCTGTTGCCAAGTATATCACAAATTTATCCGGATCCAATTTTTATTGCATCAATAAACACAAGCAGAACAGGGAACTATATTTTTATGCAGACTTATAATTTAATAAATGTTGTCAAGAGGTGAATGTTTATGGCCACCTGGTGGTCATTGCTTGTTCTATAAATATAAACACACCATAAATATTTTTAAATTTAGATTTTCTTGTGACTGGAAAAAAATTAATAACTTTGGTTTCTGGCTAAGAAATTTCCAGCTAGATGTCTATAAAATGATAATAATTCCATTTAGATAATATAACCGACAGACAAGTAAAAATTTATTTTTGCATTATACTTACATTAGAAATTGAGACTCTTGCTAACAATTTTAAATGTTTTGGAAATTTTAGCAACTAATATGCTAAAATTATTCTGTAGAACCTGATTAGGTACAAAACAAAAGCAGCAATTATGATGATTATGTGCCTATTTCTTTGGGGGTTCTCTTTATTATCCTGATTCTGAGCATTTCTTATAATAAATCTTATAATTTCGACTGCACCTTTTTAATAATTCCACTGTCTCATAATAGTTCTTTCAGTTAATGTATGAAATTTATATTCAAATGTAATAACTATTATTGGATAGAAAAATAAAATGTATATCAAAATATATATAAAATATATACTTTTCATTTACTAATCTCTTAATTTTTTAAACTTCTGAATATGTTTGGCTATGTATAATTGTAAAATGATTGGAATGCTTTGTCACATGGGACAAATGGTTTACTTCTATCCTTGAATCACTCAGATTATCATTTTCTTTTGTCTTATCACAATCATATAATTAACAATAAAATATAGTTTATTCTTGATTTATATATGTACAGTACTTGAACAAATACATAATCTAATTCTTATCACTTGGTCTTGAAAGCTAAAAACAGAAACAGGAACCAAATGTTATTGCAATCAACATAACAAGGGATTTAGTAATGTTTTCTGGTTCTAAATTTCACTGGAAAATGTGTTTTGTCCTTGTTCTTTTAAAATTTCGTTAAGAACTGATTAAGAAGATTGAAAAGGTGCACTTACATTCCTTGTTGCATAATGTGGTGTAATGCTTACTGTCATGGAAATAAAATCTGTGAATAGTAAGAAAAACTAAAGCCTTTAACCTTGATACAGCAACTGGTCTAGAAGAAGGAAACTGAATTCAAACCAGCAGTAGTCTTCATAAAAGAATTTGATTTGTATTGCATCCATGACCAAGGGGTTGAGTAAATAAATAAATGGCATTTGGAAGAGTTACCAAGAGTTATTTGAATTCCCCTTGCTCAAAATTCTTAATTGATTTAAAAGTAAAAGCAAAAAAATAAAGATAGATAAAATAATTTATTCAAATATTTATGACAGTAGTTTCTAATTTTTTAAGGATAATGTTCTTGAGTTAAAAAAAACTCTCAAAACCAAACAATTAGAAGCAAATTGTACTTGTTCAAATACTTATGATTGGTCTTTTATATATTCTAGAGAAGCAGAAGAATTGTCAGATTTTTCAACAGGAGCATATTGTTGATTAATCTAAAGTTGGATGTCATCATTGATATTTGGAATTTGATTTTTATCCATGAACTTAATATAATTTAAACAAAGAAAATAGAATTCTTCAACCTGTCTTGGTCAATCTAAACCATCAGTGTTCTTGATGAAAAAGAAAAGTGGAAAAAAAAAAACAAACTCTATTAAAATTTATATGCAAATTGAACCTCCTTTGAACGTTCATTTCGCAGACCAGTTTGCTTAGGTAGTAAGTTTGAAATTCATTATTTTGCTCTTTTGTCACACTAAGTTTAGCTAACTAAATAACTATGCACACATAAATTTGCATTATGAGACTAAATTAAAGATATAGAAATATTGGTGTTTTATGTATTCTACAGAAGCAGTTATATTTTGTGTTATATTTGATGCATTCAACTTTTAAATTGTATTTCTACCTCTTGTTGTTGGACATTGAAAAGATTTGAAAACCTTATAATGTAATTAATGACTACTTGTTCATTATGTAGATTGCAGATTTCAGCATGCACAATCTGAAATTGGATTAGAAATGAATATAAAGTTTTCTGTGGTTCATGTTCTGTACAAATGATTGCATGCTCAAATAAATCCTAATCAATATCCTAATAAAGTATAGATTGATATATTGGTTAAAAATATATTAGCCATAAGAGCTGGTCTCTTCAATCTCGTTTCATTTTTTTTTAAGCTTTTTCTTTTAATATTTGCTTCAATGTTGTGTTGAAACTATGATATTAATTACTGGATCTAATAGAACAGATATTAATTTGGATCTTAATAAATGTTACTGCACTCAGTGATGAATTTTATGAGTGCATTAAAATTCTAATCAAAATTCATTCTTCTATTCTCTTTCATTGCACCAATGCTAAAATCTTGCCAACTTTAAATTAAAAGATGAAAGACCCCTGTTTCAAAGTAATGGAAGTTATTGTATATTAGGATGCTTAGATGGTGTGTTAGTTTTATAGGAAAATTATGTATTCATTATTAGATCAAACATGTTTTCTGATATGAATTGAGTATATGAGGAACAGCATGTATTCAAGAAATAGAGCTGATTTACCAGTTTTGTTAAGATTAATTGTGTAACTGATACTAGTTTAAGGAGATTTATATAGTAACTGTCAGTTAGTTTCTGGTTTAGAAAATATAGTAGCTAATTTTGACTTGATGCTGAACTTTTTTGTGAAGTTAATGGATTTTGATTAGATTTGTGGAAATTATCTTTTTTAATAACAATTACCATTGGTGTCAATTTTTAACTGAGAACAAAAATTGTAAATTAGATGTTGTTTAGTCTAAGATTATTTTTTGTCTGCTAGCCTTACCATATCTGCAATCCAAATCTTGACCTCTGACCTTTTGTAGACTGCAGCTAGTATATTTAGTTTTGTGGTAATGGCCTTTTACAATCTTTTCAAGAAATCTATTTATTTAACAGTAAGCTTGTAATTAGTTGAAGAGTGTTGATTTATCTTTAAGTGGAAGCTCTGTAAGGAAAACTGGGCTAATCTGACTGACATTTTTATGAAATTGTTGTTTTGGTTTATCTGTATAAGATGTAAATGTTTTGTTTTTCTGGATTGTATAAACAATTTTGAAATCTATTTTAGTTGTTCATTTCTTTTAGTTGGGTCTGTACCAAGTGATTAGTACTCAATTATTGGATGAATGCATCATCTCAGTTCATTGATTTTTATGGCACAGCAACAAGCTGAAAATCTTGGATTGCAGTCATTTGTTGACTAATCCTAAATTACATTACAACAATAATTTGATTTTAAAATTTATTGTTTTTAATAAAAAAAGATAATTAAATTGTCCATGATCATTTCAGGTTATTAGAGCATTGGTGAGTAAGTTAAGAAGCAAGCAGTTTTCAACAAAAAAAAAAATGAATTTTAAAAAAATTCTAAATTTAAAAACAATTTATTTTTTGTCTTTTTTTCTTTTGCACTTTCTTCTTTTTAGTTTCTACACTGCTTATTTGCCATTCCTCAAAAAAGAGAAAGTAAACATTTTTTTGTTGTTTAATACCAGCATTTTGGTTTGATATTTATAGGATAAAGTATTATTCATTTCTTCACACCAATATCAATTTTTTTTGCTAAGTTTTATTTTAGAGTTGTTTTGTAGAAAGAAATTTTATTGTATACTTTATTTCAATACGTGAAGACTCATTTATTACAGAAATATATTGTTAATTAAATACCACCAGAATACATATGTGGTATAAAGAAAAAGCATTCTATCTTATGTTCTATTGAAAAATAATATAACAGACAAAATAGGATCTGTTTTATGGCTGTATATATTTTTGGTATTACACTATTTATCTGCATAGAACATACTTTTTCTTTTCTTAAAAAGTTTCCTTTAAAAAGTCCTAGCATGTTACATATAAAAGTTTTTTTTTGTTTTTTTTTTCTAATTCTTTCTTTTTTTTTTTTCAATTAGGTAATTTTTACTTGATTTTTCTAATTTGAAATTCGGAAACACCAGTATTTTTTCAATGGGTGTATTCCTAATACCCATGTAGCATAAAAATTCAAATTTTGAAAAAACAAGCAATTTACTTGCATTTAAATATAATCTCTTTTTTTCTTTTCATCCCAAGATTAGGGTGTGTGTTATACATTGGCAAATATGATGGTTATACATTATTTGCATAACAGAAAATAATCCCAGCTGAAGTTAAGAATAATTGTAGTCCTTATATCTGAACAATTTTATTTTATTTACTTATTATATTTCTACTATAATCTATTATAAATGAAAAATGAAATCTCTTTTTTGGCAAAATGTTTAAATTTGTTGGAATTTATTATATAATAACTAAAAACAAGAATAATTATGTATGAATTGTTTTTTTTTCTGTCTAAGACCAAGAGTGTAGTATCTGTGTGCTCTGCCTAATCAAAGTGTCTCTTCCAGGCATCTCTGGACATAGCCTTTTGGGAAGGATCCAATAATATATGTTCCTCTTCTTCAGGATATATAAAATATTATAACAAAATTATAAAAGTAATATATATATATACATAACAGAAAAATTACAGAAACACGCACAACCTATGTATATATATATGTGTATATATATATATATGTATATCAATATATGTATTGATCAAAGCCTGAAGAAGATACCAGAATATCTGAAACACGTGTTGCGTATGTGAAATAAAAAGAATAAAACATTTTTTCTGAGAACGATACATTTTGCGGACCTTCTTCTTTTTTTATAATATATATATATATATATATATATATATATATATATATGTGTGTGTGTGTGTGTGTGATTTTATAAAATAGTAAATGTATTAAACTATAAATATTTTAAATAGCAAAAAAAAAAAAAAACGAAACACTCCATATAGAGTTTTATGAGAAAATTATTTACAAACAAAAAATCATCCTATAAATTTGTCCTAGCTTAAACTTTAAGAACTGTAAACTAAACTGGCAAACTAAACCAGATGGAGTTTTATGCATGTGTAAAAATATGTTTTAAAAAATGTTTATATTTTTTTTTAATGCAGAAACTGTTTACAGTTGTTATTTTTTATCACTAATATATATATTTAAATTAAATGTAGTGAAGTAATTAGTAGTTAGTGGCATTTTGTTCATTATTTAAACAATACACATTCATCAATAAGTTTAATTTTATTCTGTATTTAGATTATTAAAATAACTTTTCAATTTTAATTTATATAAATTTTATTTGGTTCTTTAAAAATTGATAAAGTTATTCAATTAATTTAATGCTTACTTTAATAAATATGAAATTTATTAAATCTCTTACAAAATAAATTAAGAGTGTAACAACATATATTAAATTCATTCATTGATTATACAAACATATTTTGAATAAATTTTATAAAGGGTTGTTCTTTATTTTATGTATTAATGATATTGAGTATAGATTAGATACTCATTGATAAACTTGATTAATTCCTGACAGTCTTGGGACGTAAGCAGTGACATAGTTTCGGTTACAGAAGAATAAATACCAAATCTCCATTATATATAGATATATTTATGCAGCTTCAAATCAATACAATTTTGACCAAAGATTATTAATAAAATTTGTAGCAGTAGTAGTAGTACACAATACAAAAAACTTTTTTTAATTGTTTTGTTAATATTAATCTTTGGTCCAAATTCTATCAATTTTGAAGCTTTATATGAAGCTTTTTGCTATGTATTAGCAAACTGGTCACATTACTGAATAATGAGAAATTCCTTTGTCATTGTAGCATGAAACCTATTTACTTTGTGTTACCATAACAACAGAATGTTTTATTACTTTGTGTTGAGACCAGGTTTTATAAATATAAAATATAACTGGAATTTTTTACATCTCTACATCATCTTATATTTAGATTTATTAAGGAAATGAATGAATAGGATAACCATTTTAGTCTCTTTAAAACATTGGCTGTGAATTGATCCTCTTTTCTCAAATATCAAACTAAAATCTTGTTTGTTTTTTGTTTTAGTTTTGTTTTTCTTTAAATTTTTTGC
This sequence comes from Doryteuthis pealeii, assembly GCA_023376005.1. Lineage (NCBI taxonomy): Eukaryota > Metazoa > Mollusca > Cephalopoda > Myopsida > Loliginidae > Doryteuthis > Doryteuthis pealeii. The sequence continues at coordinate 47,835,185 of CM042153.1, forward strand.
TTTGGGTGCATTAGATATTTTTATCACAATTTTCTTCTGCACTATTTTCAGAAATTAATAAATTATATTAACAAATTTCAAATAGATGAATACAAAGAATATCTGATTGGTCACTTATTGATTGATGTATAGTTATGTTACCATAACAACAAGATAATATTCATGCATCTACAGTAAATATATGAAAATATATTATTTAGTTTCTTTTCTGGAACAAAACATCTATGAATTTTTTCACAGCTAGTAATTTGTGTATAAGGAGGCACGTGGGCTAGTGGTTAGAGTCGTGGAAAATGGACTCGTCGATTCGAGTTCAATTCCTAGACGAAGCTGTTGGCATTTCACATAGCTAATACCCTTGGGAAAGGTATGAATCCATATATTCTCCCTCCAGCTATGGGTTAAATAGTAGGGCAGACTGGGCTCTTCAGCCTTGGGTAGGTAACCAGTCTAGGAGAGGGATAACTCTGAATTCAAAATTCCTGAGGTCGGTCGTTGATTGGGTTTGTGGCAACCTTTGATGCACCAATTCTTTCCTATCGACTGTGCCAAAAAGTGTGGATGGTCCAACACAAGCCTTCACCACTATAAACAAATCCCTGTGTGGGAGTTCATTGTGTGTATGAACCCTCATACGTCGAAAATCGATGGGAGAGTCCTTTTATATATATATATATATATATATATATATATATATATATAGTGATGCTGATAACATTTTGATTTAGTGTATCCTGGGACACACATATTTGCTTTGAATGAGTCCCCAGTAAAATTTATGGATCCCAACTAAAGCCGTCTAACTCCTACCTTGTAACCTATCCTGTGTAATTCATTTCTAAGAAACTATTTAAATGTATTTACAGTTAGCTTGAAATGGTGAGGGAAGAAAAAAGAAAAATACTGGGATGCAATGTATACAATTTTACGGCATCTTTTTAGATTTTTGTGCATCAGGGATGCAGGATGTGTACCTATCAGCATCTGTGTGTGTGTGTGTATATATATATATATATATATATATTCATACATGTGTCAAATTGTGGCCAATTAAGAACCATGTAAGTGTCTTTTTTTCTTTTGTTTTCAAGAAATGCAAAGTTAGTAAAGAAAGATTTTAGGAAACCCTTCAAATGCCAAACTGTCTTGTTAAGTTATAGTTATGAAGTTAAATTACTATTTTCCAATTCTATATATTTGAGAATGAGGAAGAACAAAGAGATGAAAATGTATTCCCTTTTTCAATTTATATGTTTAAGTGTGTGTGGGTGGATGGATATTTAATGTTTGTCATTATAATGTATTATATATGTATAACGATGTGTGTGTATATGAAATATTCATTAGTCTATATGTAACTTGTTATCATGTATGAATTTTTACATATATATGTATCTATTTTATTTTATTTATTTTTTGTTAATGTATAATTTACCATTTAAATATTTTGGAGTTTTTATATTCATAATATTTGTCATACATTTTGTTATTTACTTATGTGTGTTTTTATATATAAACTTATTGATATATGCATGTGTATCTATATGCGAATGATTATGTATCGATATAAATATATTATTGCATGTATTTATATGTATGGAGGTAGACTAATGGTTAGTTTGCAATAATGCCTTTGGGAAAGATATTGATTCAGTTTTCCTTCCAGCAGTTGGTGCCTTTTAACTATGTAAAGGCAGTCCAACATAGAGGAGGAGAGAAAAAAAAAGGAATCAGAATGAGACTGGAAATTTCATTTCTTAAAATAGTGGTTCTCAAACTATGGACAGTGGACTCGTGTTTGGTCTATGAATGGAAAATCATTTGAAAAAGATAAAATGAAAAGAAAAATTGGATAAAATCAGTTTTGCTGAAGTAAACTTTTATTGCCATACTATAGTAAATAGAACTTGCGTTAGAGATCCATTCAATGTGTAAGAAAGCCGAGTGAATTTAAATGCAGTTGAATATGAAAAGTTTATTGACTTCACTTCAGATTTCCCTTTACAGGTAGCACCATCACTTTCAAAATTCTGGCATACTATGACAAAGAACTATCCAAGAATATCTAGAATAAAAGTCTATTAAATTAATTCTTCCCTTTCCAACTCAGCTGAATTTTATGCATGTAAAACTATTAAAAAATGCAGATAAGAGAATTAAACCAGTCTTCTAAGAGATTTGTAAAAATAATAAAACAGTATTCTTCATTTCATTGACTTTTTTTTTTTTAGAAGTATGAGGTACCCAGTGACAATTGAACACACTAATAGTTTGCTTGACTAAATTGCTAGCCATTATATGAGAAGCATCTAAAAAATAACTATAGCTAAAATTTGGCACAAGTTGCAAGTATAAAGTTCTTATTGAGGATTGAATGTATAGCTCTAGTAATTGATCTGTGGGACTTTTCCCTTTATATATCTATATATATCTATATCTATATCTATCTATCTATATATATATATATATATGTATATATATATATATATATATATATATATATATATATATATATATATATATAATCAAATAAGATAAGATGTAAGAGAAGTGCTCAATGCTACTGTGGCAGAGAAAGTCTGAAACCAAAAATATCCAGATTATTAATTCTTAAATTCCCTTAATTGTGTGATCCATATGAAACTTTAATTAACTGGACATTAAGAGTATACAAATCAAGAATTAGACAGAATATTTTTCATATGTTTTAAACAGTAAACCAATTATCAATAATGAAGTGATAAACAGTTTATTGCAACAACCTGTCATGAAAGTCCTGAATACTTCTGCTATACTTGAAGTGAAGAGAGCCATCAAGCAGTTATCAAATGAGAAGTCACTCAGATATGGTGGCAGCCTTCTTGTGGATAGACTCACTGGCCTTAACAATCTTAACTGGGCAAAAGATGTGGCCCCCCAACAATTTAAGGATGCAGCAATAATCTGTCTCTACAAACACAGGAGTCATAGGTGAGAGCATGGTAACCACAAAGGTATATCCATGCTTTCTGTGGGTGGCAAACTGATCACATATGTGATTCTTGATAGACTCAATGGTGTCCTTGACTCAGTGCAATTTCCAGTCAAGGCAGGGAACTAATATTATAATCTGCTTTTGACAAATCCAAGAGAAGCCTAGGGAGCATAATAGAGAGATGTCACCTTTATGGATATCTCAAAGTCAAGATAGACATTTATAAATCCATGGTCCTTACCTCTCTCTTCTATGACACTGGAGACTTTATCGCAAGCATATAAACAAACTTGATACATTCTACTTGATACATGAATTGTTTATACCAGTGGAATGATAAAAGCAGGAACAGGAATTGCAACATTTCTGGCATGGAAATATTCCTAATTAATATTCAGCTGAGATGGGTAGGTCACCTGATATGGGTGGAGGATACAAGGCTTCAAAAACAATTATTCTATTGCGAACTTAAGAACAGTCTCTGTCCTGTGGGTCATCCTCTACTTCAATATAAGAATAAACTTAAAGTTAACCTTAAGCAATGCAATTTTGACATTGAGACATGGGAAAAACTAGCGGAAAACCAACATGAATGGCATAAAGATTGTTTTATGAAAATGAAAACCTTTGAGAAAAAAAAGGTTGAAATACTGTTATCAATTATATGCAAGCCAGAAACTCTTGTTCCTCTGGCAAACGGACTGTGACTCGCACTTAGGCAATTCTTGTTCATCATTAAAAAGCACATGATAGAGAAATATATATAATATATATATATATATATATATTATATATATATACTAGTTTCTGAAAACTTGTGAATTTAAAAGAATTTTTAACCTTTTTAATATAATCACATAATCAACACAGAAATTCTATAAGGTTTTGAGTATATCTTTTTAAAACATCAAGAGTTATTTAGAGAAAACATGTTTGAGAAACACTGCTTTAGAAAACTGACCTGCTATTAAAATTGATGCAGCCTAATACTCCACAGGGAGCCTTATACTTTAAGTTAATGATTTATATGTATATCATAACTTTTACTCTCTCTCTCTCTCTTATATACATATATACATATATATATATATATAGAGAGAGAGAGAGAGATAGAGAGTTTGGATTTTTTATAAATACATTCAATTGAATATTTTTGACTGTTACTTTACAGTAATATATATATATAGAGAGAGAGAGGGGTAGGGAAAGAGAGAGATTTTATTTAAAGTTATTCTTTTAATGCTTCTATAATGCCATTCTTTTCTAACTTTGCATTTCTTGCAGCCAAAAGGACAAAAATACTCTTGTATGGTTTTTAATTGTTCATTGTCTGAAAAGGAAAAGTACATAGAAAAAATGTCTTTTCTATTTCTTTCCATCAATAACCAAAAGCTAAAGAATTGCCAATTATTCTAACCAAAATCACTCTACACAAGGCTTCACATTTATAATCAGAATCCTAAAAAGAAAATTAAATGTTTGATTATTTGCTGCCATTTCTTCTCATGCTTTCATTCTTTGTCATTATTGTTAATATTTCTCATCACTGAATATTGTCATTATTTTCATTATTATTTTGTAATCTATAGTAATTATTGCTAGTATCCAACATTTATAAAATTGCCTGAAATTCTTTTTCAGATGATTTTTTTTTCTATAAGATATATTTTCATGCCTTATAATAGAAAATTATTAATGTGAATATATAAAAAGATATATTAATAAATTTGGATCTAGTTATCTGTAGATTCCAAGATGCACCCTATTCTTGAGTATTGGTGACATTTAAATGACAGACCACATATACTAGGTATATCCAAACAAATTTTACTTGGAATTCAACAGCCTATTTTTAAGAATTCATGACTACTCTTATACCAGATCAAGATTGGCTTGCATTTTGGTGTTAATAACTGGTTATTTAATAATAAAGACACTAAAATACAAGACAACATAATAAGTGGATATTTAATAATAGTAAGTTTAAATTAAAGCATTGATAGTATTGGATACAAGGTTGATGCTACTTTTAGTCTAGAAGACGGAGAACTTTTTTTTTTAAAGTCTAAAAAAACTGACATTGTGTCAAATCCTTCCCATGGCCGAGGAGTTGGATAAATACATACAATGATGACCGAGGGGTTGCAACTCCTCCTTGCTCACCAAGATATATATTAGATATAGGCTCTAACCAACTATACAAATGAAATGAATTAGACACAAGAATTAGAGCTTTAACCTGTGTCCTTTCACTTTATTCTGTGGGACAGCAAGTCTCCTCAGATCTCCAGAACTCTTCTAAGTATCCTAGCCAATTTTAGCAGTACTGTGGTCTGGATGCTCTCAATTCTTCATCCAGTCTTTTTCCAGGGTCTTAGGAACTATTTTAAGGACTCCAATTATGACTGGTATCAACATCACCTTTTACAACTTTCAGTTCTCTCATAGGTTCCACATATTTGTCAAGCTTTTGGCATTTCTTCACTTTCACTCTGTGGTTTGCTGGAGTAGCAAAATTCACTAAATAACACATTTTTTTCTCCTCATTAATTAAAGATAGGTGTGGTTTTCTTGTCTATATTGGGTCATCCATTTATATCTCAATGTCCCAGAGAATCTTATATGTTTCATTTACTATGGCATATTTTGGTTTGTGCATATGCCATTTGTCAGTATGGACAAATTTCAGTCACTTACACAATTTTTTTTTTTTGTACATTACTGCAGAAATTTCTTTAGTAGGCTATTATGGACAAGTACCAGGAATTTATTAATGAGCTATTTCAGTTTATATTGCAAAATATTGAGGAAATCCCTATAATGGTGGAAGGTTAGTATCTCATTCATCTTTGGTCCATGTAGGCATTAATGACCTAGAAACTAATTTTTGTTTATTTTATTCTTTTATAAAAGAATAAGCATACCATTCACAAGTTTTATAGAAATTGAATAGAATATTTGTATTAATGGCAGTGGTGTGAGGGAAAGAGATCAATCAAAAACCACTCCATTATTCCATTTTTATACAAATAATTTGATGTGAATATATTTTTAAAAGATCTTTACACTTTTAAAGCTGCAATAAAACAAAACTGAATGTATTAAATCTATGTATTCATGTGCTCTAACAAATAACAATTTTGCCTTTGGTTATAATAATAATAATAAAGGCAAATGACAATGCTTCATTTATGCATTGTTTATTTTTTGTTTTTCCCTTTATTATGTTTCTGGCAATATGCAGGTTAGTTTAAAATAAAGAAACAATTTGATTTTGGGAATAAATTGCATATATATATATATATATATATATATATATATAAACCAAATTGAAAAATATATATTGATATAGAAATCACAGTTTTGCTATTTCAAATCATCAGGAAACTAAGTCATATCTGGCATTTTTATGAACTTACTTTCATTTTAGTTTCTAATAATTCAAGCTTTCTATATATATATATATATATATATATATATATAGATATATAGATATATATATATAGATAGATAGATAGATAGATAGATAGAGTATGAAATAGATATGAATAGAATTAAATAAATGAATGGAGATTTAAACAGAATAGGAGGAAGATAGATCAGAATGGCATTAATGGATGAATGGCCACATAGAAACTGAATTAGACAGATTAGAGTAGACTGGCAGAGATGGATGTGTGTGTGCGTGTATATATATATATATATAACAACAGACATATATATAGAGACTGGCATAAATAAACTCCAGTTGAATGATAGAAACACACTAAGATGTCTAGATTGATTATAGTTTCTTAAAGAGAAATAATAATGTATATATTATTACATAACAGATATATGGATGGAGAGATATAAACAGAAAAAGATAGATAGAATCTTGTATGCCTATACCTGTATGCTTCTATGTATATTCTTTGTTTCAATTATTTATGTAGTTTTAAAATTAGACTTTTGTATGAATAATCAATTAAATTAAATAATTACCAGTAGTTAATTAGTAAAAGCAGATTAGTCACTTTTTATTTTCACAAAGAAATCTAATATATTTTAATTATAAAAATGAAAAGTGTCTGTATAGAAACTGATGAACAAGACATAGCAGGAAGAAGAGTGAAAAACATTGATTTAATTACAAAGTTGCTAGATTGGAATAAATGTACTTTCATCATACATTTTGTCACAGAGTTTAAAGTGTTAATGAAATACTTTAATGATTGCTTGCATGAACTAATGAAATGCTGTTCTTTGAATTGGCATATACGTAATAATTATCTCAGTTCACTTTTCTTTATTCAAACTTTGATGCTTATCAGATGGGTATTATATTTGTAGTAAATAAAGGAATATAGAATGAAAAAGGAAAATTCATCTTTTTTAACTAAGTTCAATTAACTAATTATACTTATACGTATACAAAAATGAATGATATCCTGGGTAAGAATCAAAATTGCAGTTCAGTTACCCATCATTGACTCCTAGGTCCACTCTGACTCAGAGTGGTAGCACCTTTTAGGGTTCCATCTATTGGTCAGGTAGATCTATTTGAAAATTATTAGTATTCATATACTATATAAGTGTATGCAAATTGAGTGTATTAAGAATATTTACTTGAAGCTAATATTGTTTACTAAGGATTATTATTATTAATTACTTTAAACTATATAATTGTATAAATTATTCGTATGATAGGAATACTTGAAACCATCCACCTTATCAACAGGGGTTAGAATATGCTATATCTCTTACTGATGGGTAGGAACCCCCTCCCACCAGAAAAGGTATATCTTTCATATGACACTAAACTGCATCTGATGGTGAGACTCCAGTTTTGGAGATCTGGAGAGTGTAAAAACTTCTTGAGAAACAACTACATAAAAAATGTACAATAAACATGATACCCTAACTTATAGACATAAAATAACCCTAGCGAGGTTTACATACTATCAAAATCAACTAATCAATCTATGTGTCAATTATGATATCAAGCAAGTATTCCTATCTAATATAAATAACTGTGTATATACAAATGATTATAGACAAATAAAAAAGTGTAATTCAAAAAAAGAAATGCAATGGACCATTGAACATATAGTTATGATTACAATCAAGCATTTACAAATCATTCAAATTTCAGCATTAAATAACTCATATGCTGTTATACAAATAAACCCAATATTAATGAGATCATCATCATTCGATCATGCTGACATCACAGATTCTCTTGACTCTCTCTCACTACCTGTCTCTATTGGTTATCACTCCTGACATTTTCTTGGTAAAAGATCCAATGTCCATACATAGTTGTTGTGCACATCTTTGCTGGTCAGCCAATACTGGTTTTTCCATGAGTTGGTGTCCACTGGAGAATGTCACTTATGAGTTTATCCTTACTGCTCCAGCAGTGTCTAGTGTGTTTTGTTCATCTTACTTGGGGGGGGTGATAGTGGCCATACAGCTGCTTTTTGTGAGGTGCTGCTTTCAGGATTTGTTTAATACAGTGCACATCATTCTATATGTTTCTCCAAGCATTTTGTTAAAGTCCAAGTGGTTCAGCCACACACTAGTACTGATATGGCTACAGCTTTGAAGAATTTTCATTTTATCTTATTAGAGAGATCAGATTTCTATATGATCAATAACCTTTCAATAGCAGTCTATACTTTTCTTATGCATATATGGACATCAGTTTCTCTAGATGAGATATATTCTACCTATGCACGTGAACTGGTCTACTAATTTCAAAGGCTTGGCATTTAATGTGAATATGGCTCCATCTTGTTTAAAACACATGAACTCTATTTTAACTGAGTTCACATAGTCCAATACCTTTTGCTGCCTGCTCCAGGCTATGGCGCAGAGATTTGGCTTGGGTAGAACCAAATAAGGATTGAAATGAATAACCCTCAATACAGAAAACCTAATCAAATTGAAACCTGTTCAATATAAAAGTTCAAATTGGCAAATGACAGAAACTATTGTCAGTAGAATAACTGGTCTCTGAGTAGCAGACATTGACACTTAAACTTTTCTAAATATGAAAATTATAAATTTCAACCTTATTTTTGAGTAAATTTTATGCATTT
>CM042153.1:47856741-47904532 GCA_023376005.1 Doryteuthis pealeii
CCTTTATATATATATATATATATATATATATATATATATATATATGAAAAAAGAATAGACATATAAGCACTAAAAATCTAGGCCATCAACAGAGGATGTTTATTTCATGACTGTTTCCATTTCAAGACTGAAAGGCTTATGAACACCAAGTGATTGACTTAATAGTGTGAATGAGGCTTGAACTTTATCCTGATGATTTGACAATACAATTTACAGTTATTTATGTATAATTTCAAATGTAGAATTAATATATACAAAAGTATTGGACACATGACATTTTTAAAACTAAAAAAAAAATTCTATTATTGCTACTAACTTCAAATAGCGGAGAAGAACTTGCTTCAATCTACCAAAGAGTTGGATTTTTCAACATGATAATTTAAAAAAATACTGTAGTGAAACTGAGATTGAAAATTAAATTAGGGTTTTAGAAGGCTAAGCTGGTCACCTGAACTAAATCTTATAGAATATCTATAGAAAAAGTTTAAATTTTATATTCATCAAAGGAATCTCCAAACCTTGATAAATTTTCAAGTAATTTCTCAATAGGAATGTAATAAAATTGGAGTATATTTCTGCCAATTATTTTTAATATCTGACAACCACTATAGCAAATGAGGGGCATGCTAATGAATATAGAATACTGTTTGATTTGTGTCCAAAACTTCTGTGTTCTACTTACCTAGTATATGTGAAGTATTTACTATATTCAGGTGAAGTATGAAATTAGCGCAATAATAACATTCATTATTTTCTAAAGTAAACTTTATAATACCATGTGTTCAATAATTTTGCCTGTCATTGTATATATATATATATATACTCTTTGGGAAATAAACTACAAGTTGCTATTAAACCAATCTACTTTGTTATCTTATCAAACTTGTAGGTGTGGTTAAAATGAAATTCACCTCCTTTTTCAATTCATCTGTTGCTAAAAATCTTAATATCTGAAAAAATCTTGTGATAAAACTTCCAAATTGGCAAATCTGTAGTGGAAGCTTATTAGACATAATATCCATACTGAATACATTGAAGGCTTGAAATAAATGTTTGATTATATTACATGACACTTTTTATATAGTTAAGGTACAGTTGGAGAAGCGCTGATTTAAATCATTTAAGACTCATAAAGCTTAAATTATTAAATTTAAACTAATTTTAGCTTAGTATGGCATAGTGTCAAATAATGGAGAGAAAGTGGTTAAAAAAATGTTACCTTTAAAATCAGCATTTGAACACCATCCATGGACACTGAGGGGTAAAATAAAACTGCTACAAGACAGGCCTACTGAAATTCTAATTATTTTTGTTATTTGCTTTTATGATTTCAACTAATCACTTTGTGTAGAAATTATTTTAAAGCATAAAGACACAGCTGAAATTAAATTTAATAAAGAACAAAATTCAATCACAATTTTTTTCTTTGCTTTCAATAAAGTTTTCTATTTTATTCTTATTAGATTCATTTATTGCTGTCTCCTCTAGAATTATGATTAATAGCATTTATTTAATATTGTCATGTTTATTCCCTATAAATTTCATCATTTTGTATAAGAACAATTTCTATACCACCCACTTCCAGTGGTACTATATATGCAGGGGGTATAAACTGACTTTTTCTCTTAAAGAAAAGATGGTGGAATTTATGTAAATGTAAATTTTATGCTATAATATTAATTACAGGGTAACACTGTCCTCAGAGAACATGTTTAAATACAAAATGTTATTAAATGTTAATATTTACTTCTTTTAGCAGTTGAAATTAATCCATCATGCACTATTCTCATTCAGGTACAGGTTCTTTTGTACTGTGCTGGTTATGTTGTTTTCTAAAAACAAACATGGTTAACATTTATTTAAAATAAAAATCCTTTAGATGTATGAGAGAGAAATTTGATATGAAATTTCCCTGGTTTTATACTTCTCCAATAAGTTGACATTATTTCATTTGATAAATTTCATGAGACTGAGCATGTACAGGATTCGAAGAGCTCAAGATGGCCACTTTGTTAGCTGCCAAAGTGTTCAAAGATGTTTCTGAGCATTTTATGGACTCCCCAAGAAAATATTTTAAAAAGATATCTTTAAAGATTGTGGATATAAATAGTTTGTCAAAATGACATTTACATTCCTTATAATACACCGTGTGTGTGCTACATGTACATGCACACACACACTCACACACATACACACAAATATATATATATATATATATATATATATATAGATAGAAAGAGTGAGAGAGAGAGAGAGATTCTTTTTAAAATTCTCTGATAAATACATCCAACAAACAAACATAAACAAAATTTTCTCTCAGTTATTGAAAACATTTGACAAGGTGCATGTGATGTTCTAATATTCTAATTTATAAATATATTTATAAAAATACTTGATATGTTTACTTTATTTATTTACCAACCTTATATCAAAAGATGAAGTATTTATTGATTTGGATGTGTACTGAAGTGGAGGCATCCATGGTTATTGTCATAGGAAATGGACACAGGACATGGCTGTTTGCATTTTACAAAGTGCTAATATGATTCAGAAAGGTATAAGCACAACTATTCTCCCTCCAGCTGTGGGTATATAGTAGAGCAGAATGGGCTCTTGAATATTGGTATGACAACTGGTCTAGGAAAGCTCTGAATTTGAACCTGTTAAACTCCACTTAAAGATTGATTTTGTGTCACATTCTACTCATATGGAGGGGCTGGTAAATACATACTGAAGTATTATCATTTAAAAAAAAAAATTTATCAAAACTTACATTACTTACCTATATTACACACTGGTTGTCAGATGGCATTATTAAAAATCGAATACATAGAATTATTTTTAATTATCCTAACTTTAAAGTTTAGGATAATTATTCTTATTGAAAAAGGATAATATTAACTTGAATTTAAAAAAAAAGAGGTTTCTAAGCTCCCTTCAAGATAAAATAGATTCCCTCTAAATGGCTAGACACCTAGCTATGACAGAGAGGGTCTAAGTGTATATAGGGAAGGAGTAATTAAATAGTGTCAGATGGGCACACCCTCTTACAGCAAGGTGGACAGTGAGACATGAAGAGACAGTTTCCACTTGAAAATTAGATCTGTCAGTTTAAAACATTTTTCAGGTTTAATGCTAGCAAGTCCTGAAAGCATCATTGAAGTTCATGCAAAAGATTTAGCAGTACAGACAGAAATAGGGTGAATTATGATAAGATATTAGTATTTATTTCTTTATAATATACTAAATCTGTCATTTGAATGTTGAGCCATCTACATTGTAAATCATTTGTTACAAAATCAGTCAAGAAAATGTATAAAACTCTTTTTCAATATGAAATATTTAAGTATTGATTTAAAAAATGCATTTCTCTATGAAATACCACATTTTATCATATATAATTGTTTTCATAATATCTTTTTACATATTTATAACTTCAATAAATTTATAATACATGAGTGTACTGTCAGAAATGGTGGCAATATTTAAATGATTTTACAGTTTCATCATATTTATAATTTGTAAAAATATTGTGATGTGCATTATGATAAGAGCTGATTGTTCAGCATTTTGGCTTGCTCTGTATTGTCTTGTATATGTAACTCTTGCAGCATGTCATCTACCAACATCTCCTGTAGATCACCTTTTATCATGGAAGTAAAAATGATTTAAGACATGAATAAATTATGGCATCTTTTTTTCTTTTTTTTGTCATTTCAAATTAATAGAACATTCTATACATAATACATCACTGGAAAATTTCATGCTCACTCTAGAATAATTATAGTTTTATCAAATTTATCACCCTCTTGGAAGCACTTAGAATACACTGTTTGCATTCCCTGCAGAGGGGTAAGACCTATAAAAATTATACACTCTCTGTCTGTCTCTATATATATATACATACACGCACACACACACTGCATTTCAAATTATTAATGAGTTGACATTTTTTCCATTTCTCCAAAAATTACCTGTCGGAATTTAACAAAATTTTTCCAGTATAATGGGAATATATATATGCGTAGTCTGTATGCAAATGATATTGTTCTGCCCCACAGGAAAAAAAACAGTGACCATTTGCAATATTAACATGATGTAGGAGTGCTTCAAACTGTACACAAGTGTCATTATGATCATGAAATTATGAGTTGCAAATGTAAATTGACCCTTTTTGAGAAAGATATTACAACATCTGAACTTTCCAAAGGCAAATCCACTTTAGAAATATCCAAAATAATTGGAAGATATCTCCAAACTGTGAAAATATTTGTTGCAGCTCCTACAAATGTATGTAAGAGGGCCTATAAGGGTCGCTCAAGGGTTGTTTTCCCATGTGATTTGTCAAGTATAGAACTTGAAGGTGTAAATAACCCAGGCCTGACCAGTGGAGTACTTTTCAGGAGCATTGAAGAAACAACAGTGTCCAGAATTACTATTGTCTCAGTAAAAACGTTCAGACATCAGTGAGACCAGTGATAAAACTTCAATTAACAAAAGTACACTTACAAATGCATTGGGTGAAGGAGAACATGGAAGTCGATTTCTTGAATGTTCTGTTAACCGATGAAACTCGTATAACATTTGATGGACCTGATGGTTTGAGCTAATGCTGGTTTGTAAATGGATGTGATCATAACCAAGGTGCAGATTTATTATTATTTGGGTTAGGTATTATTGGAGGTATCATGGAAGGACTGTGAAGAGTACCTGATGGTATGAAAATAACCACAGATGCTTATATAATCTTCCTCAAAGAGCACCTGGAATCTTGGCTAAAAGTAGCAAAGTATCACCTTCAGGAGAAGCATCATATGTATGCAAGATAATGCTCCTTCGCATTCAGCACATAAAACTACAGAGTACATGTAAAAGTTAGGCTACTGTGGACCATGGAAGATGAACCAGCCGACCAATTCTCCAGACTTAAACCTAATTGAATCTTTTTAGAGCATTTTGATACAATGTGTTTATGAGAATGGATGCCAATTTAGAAGCAAGGATAACTTGTGGCAGGCAATAGTAAATGTATCATGTGAGATTACATCAGAGGAAATCCAGAAATTGACATGTTTGATAGAACAGGTGTTATATAACGTAATATACCCCATCGTGGAACATATACATCAAGAGAGAGTGGACTCGTGTGATAGAGAGAGAGAGCAGATACAGAGTTGAGTCTTATTCTTCTTGTTACGTCTAGTTGCCATGTTTCCTCCTTCTTTGGGCGTCATGTTGTCTAGTCTCCTAACTGCTTCTTTTTCTAAAGACTTCTTCTAAAGGCTAACTCTTTTTTAGTCATGCAAATTAATCAACTCACAAGACTTTTATTTTCTTGATCAAGATTTATTTCTGCCCATGTTCTTATTCGCCGTGTGGGAGAATCAACCTCACAGTGGCACGTCTACCCTGCGTCCATCTCTGGTTAAAACTGATTTCCTTACTAAATGAATCACGTGATGTGTGAGATTCCTGCCTCTGGGGTCAGGTGGTTATAACCGTCCTAGTAGTTTTCCATTCCCTGATCTGAAAAACAATGGCCCCTTAGAATTCTCACTACAGGATCCATCAACAACCCACGCCACAACACAAATTATGTAACACAGGGCCTTTAGCAAGTAATTTTTTTAAAAAAATCATAAATCTCTTATTTACTAACTCCACTATCTTTTTTGAACTTGATTTTATTTTGATTGAATTTCATCTTACTGTATGTATCCATAAATTCTGTAAATAAAGTAATTAAAGGATTATTTTCTTTTTTTACATGGGTTTTTATTACACATCACTAATAATTTGAGTAAATTAAATAAATGAGTAATGACCATAACTTTTGTTCCATTTTGTAGAACCTTACAATTTTTACAGAGTAGGTGTCTACATATCATCATCATTCTCTGATTTTGTTCAATTCTAACGAGTAGTCTTTGGATAGGATGGAAACGTGTCACTTTTTTAATAATTTGAAATGCAAGCCTTACATTTAAATAGGTATGCCCGCCTAATTAATTAATTATTAATTAATTAACTTTCAAAATTAGGTACAACTTCAATTAACCACATATTCTCCCAAATATATATATATATATTGATAAAACTTTTTACCATGGACCATTTATAATGGTTTTGGGATGTAAAAATATTTTTGCACTGCATTTCTTCAATAAGTGCTTTTGAAGTCATTTTCAGAATAAATAATCTTCATTTTGGTCTTATGGTAAATCAGTTATGGATTTTGACACCAGCCATTTGGATATAAACCAATTTTTATCTTTTGTTTTCTCTTTCTTTTATAACTCTTACCTAAATCTGATTATATCTTCATAGACACACATTGACTTTTACAGGTTATTTTTAATGTTCTCCTGCCAAGAATAGTTTGTCAGAAGCTTTAAAACCATGATTATTATTAGAAGGAAATTAAGACAAAATATATTTATTTGAGTAGTATTCTCTATAAAAGACATCATGATTTCATTTTGAGTTCTTACTTGCCAACAAAAATGGAAGAAACTTTAAAAATGTAGGAATATTTAAAAATAGTCTGTTGAAAGATGTAACAGAGATTGGTTTGATTAGAAAATCCTGTGATATAAATATTTATGACTGGTTTTATGGACTAACAAAGAAGAACACAAAGTGACACTGAGAAGAGAAAAAACTGAAGTGTAGAATTTTATAGAGAGGAAATTAAAAAGTAAGTAAAACATCAAGAGAGAGAGAGAGAGAGAGAGGGAATTAAATAGTGTTGTGTACCTTGTCATTTTCTCATGATGAAAATCATTGTTGTATTTGAATTGTTAGAATTCATTGTTTTATCTTAATGGTAGAACTTTTGATCCCTCTGTAGTGAAACCAAGTTGCATGACTATAAATTCACATTGTGTTTTATATCGAAGTAGATAGGTATACATGTATGCATCTTTTCTTTCTTTCTTTCTTTCTTTTTTTTTTTTTTGTTGTCTTTTTGCTCCTTTCTTTTTCACTGATACTTTATCCCTTTTTTTTAAACTTTTATTTTCCAATTATTTGTACAAGTTTGATGTGTTGAAAAGTCTTTTTTGAAATTAAAAAAAAGGCTGCCCTTTCCTTTCACTTCATAGCATAATCACAAAATGTGTCTCCTGTTTTTAATGAATTTACTTATTGCTCACTATTTTATCTTTCTATAAGATATTCAACAATTGTATGATTATTTCTCTGAATGTTTGAGATGATTAGTATTATCTGCGTTATTCCGACTATTGTCCTCATCTTCATTGTTATCTGTACAACATTTCGGCCGATATGCCCTTCAGCCTTCTTCAAGTATTTATTGTCGGACTCGAGAACCTTCTTTTCGGACTCAGGAACTTTCTAGTTGTAATTGGGAACCTTCTTGTCGTAATCAGGAGCCATCACGGAACTTTGAACCTAACACAGCGTTAAGCTGTGTTAATTCTATGTTACTGCTGCAATCTAGAGATAACTGTCACTTAGAACTGTCTTAACCTAACTACCTTATCCACTAGGCCATGTGTCCAATTGGACAATCCAGTGTGAATTTTAGGAACTTATAAACCTAATGTCTTGTTTTTGGCCAGAATATCTACCTATTCACTTATGTATGATTTTTTTTACCTAGACTCATTTTTTTTTTTTTAATCTGATCTGGCCTTTGTATGATTTGTTTGTTTAGTTTACAAAGGAATCATTATCATTTTTATAAGATTTACAAAGGAATTATTATCATTTAAATAAATAGGAATATATGTACAACCTACAGTCAGGATTAGAATAATATAATGATACTGAAGATAAAAAGGAACACATTATCCTTCTGAAATAAGGTGCATAATACTGACAAGGAGTATCATTATTTGGAGCAAGGAAGTTGAACAAGCCAGCATCATATATTGGCTTGTCAACTGTGAATAAGCTGGGCAAGGACAGATTTCAACACTATGTAGTTTTCTTCACAAATTCCTCTAGGTTATGACTTGAAATTGCCTGTGTATTTGGTGTATATAATGCTGCTGGAATGAATTGGCCTGGTAGGGCTATTTTCTGTTCTATTTTCTTTTTCCAAATAAAGGAATTGCTTTCTCTTTTTTCTTTTTTTTTCTTTTGGATTATACACCTAACAATGATAACTGAAGAATGAATCAACAGAAATGTTGTTAACAAAATCAAAAATGCAAAAAAGAGATTCAATTACCAGTTTTGCTGGCATACAAGATGCACATTTAGATGGGGGAAAAAAAATTGCAAATATTACCATGCGTCCAATAAAATACAAACCTGTCACTCCCTTACACCTAATTGTGTCTGTAGCATTTATATGTTACTGGTCAGATATTGAATTTCTGACACATTTTCTAAATTTGGTTAGAAACAAGGTTCTATTGCTTTCTATTCAATTGGTAGATGCAATAAATGATATGCAGAGTTAACGTGACTTTTATGTCTCTTCATATGATCAACAAAGATTCTGATAATGTGTTTTTACATAAGTTTTCTTACCTCTCATACAACTTCCTGTTTTGCTTCCACATAAGAAAGTCACTCAGCAGAAGAAAGTCAAAAAGGGGAATAAAATATTGGAAAAAAAATGTGAGAAAATCAAAAAGAAAAGATTTTCCTTTGCTTTAACAAAAATGTCAAAACAAGCAAATATGTTATCAGAAGAAATTGGAAAGTCTTGGAACTTGACATTCTATAGAAACATTACAATTTCAAATTCAAAGAAACATTACTTGAAAAAAAGTTTTTTTTCATTTTGACACCATTTTCTCTGATGAGATAATTTTTTTCAGTCTTATTTATTGAAACTGAAAATATATAATAAATAACTAATAGAAAGGTATTGATGAATGCAGTTATATCTTAATTTTGTTTTATTGATCATTCTTATAGTAGAAATAATTGATCATAGGCATCATAATGCCATTAAAAGAGATAAATATGTCTATCTGTCTGTCTGTCTGTCTGTCTGTCTCTCTCTCTCTCTCTCTCTCTCTCTCTCTCTTTTTATTTATATATATGGGAGTAAATATGGAAATAAATCCGACAATATTAAGAAATTTGAAAAACAAAGTGTTCCAAAAAGAAGATGAATTTATTTATCGATGCTTAAATGTTTCAGTTTATTTAAACCTTCATCAGGTAGATTATGGGGTGAAGAAATTGATGGATGTTTTGTAGATGACAAGAGTTAGAAAAATATTTACAAATATTTTTCTAACTCCTGTCATCTGTTTAAATAAACTGAAACGTTTAAGCGTCGATAAATAAATTCATCTTCTTTTTGGAACGCTTCATTTTTCAAATTTCTTAATATATATATATATATATATATATATATATATATAATAGTGGAAAGAGTTGATATATTATTAATTTGAAATAAAGATACTGAAATAGAACAGTGAAATACTATAATTAGTAATATTAAATTCCTAGAATATAATCAGAATTAAATTTTAACTGTTTTTCATTATCTATCTTATATAATTAGAATAAGTATTGTTATACAGAGATGATAGCTAATAAATACATAAATGAATAGAATGAACTGCATGCGGCAATAGAGAAAAAATATGAACTAACATAGCGCATTATTATCTGAAAAGACATCAAGTTAGGGTCCTGATGAGATCATATAGATCAAAACCATGGTAGACCCATAAATCTTTTCCACTATCACTACTATCATCATAGCTTAATGTTTATAATATATTGAGCACTTTTGAATAAATTGCTAATGCCACTGCAACATGAAGTAAATTTACTTTCAACAGTCATCTTTCCAAATTTTCAATTCACTTTTTTTTATTCTGTCCATGAAGAAAGTTTCAAGTTTTTGATCCAATTATGCACATCAACTTTAACTTTCAATTGCCTCTTTAGAGTTTTAAACAACCAAAAAGTCTAGTGGCACAAAATCAGGTTGTACAGAGGGTTTGAAACAAGTATAAATTTTGGTGGGTTTACCATGCATGCTGTTTGTTTTTCATATTAGAAACTTTTGCCTACTCATCTTACCAAAATGGGAGGATATTATGCTTCACTCTTAAAATGATAAAATCAGCATAGTTATTGTCATTTCTAAGAAGATAAGATCAAAACTTATTCCTTGGATCAACATATATCTCCCTAACACTTCTACCTTGACATGTATGTTTTGTATATATTCATCTTCTTCAATATATCTACCCTGTTGACAGGTACTAAAATATGCCAACTACATGCCTTCCAATAGAGTAAACTCATACCAAAATAAAGAGTCCTTGATATGATCTTAAACTGCATCAGGCTGTAAGATTCCAGTTCTGGTATTCTGGAGAATGTGTAGTCACTTATTTATTGCCATTACTCCCAGGTCCACTCTGACCTATACTGGTAGTATCTGCTAGGGTTCCATCTATGAACCCATAGTTTCCTTTTCCCTCATGTTTTATGAATTGCCTTATTTGGAGAACAATTACTGCATAAAACATATGCAAGATTAGGTTGAAATCAGTCAAGAAATCTGGCTCCCCCAAAAAACAAAAAAGCAACATTAAATACAAAACTTGTGTTAATTAATAGAGATAAGCATCATTTCTTTATAAACCATTTTTTTTTTTTGCAAAATTTGTTTGTTTAATTCAGTTCCATTTTGTAAATGTTTTTTTCCAGGAATTTTTGTTTATCTCATGGAGATCAAAATCATCATGAAGGCACCAAATTAATCCTGGATATCTTACAACAACCCAAGCTCAACAAACAGGTGAAGTATTCTCTGTTACTTTTTGTTCAATCATTGACTTTTATAAATTTTAGAGATGAGTAAAATATATTGTACAATCAAAAGATTCATAGACATTTTCTATGCAAAGCCAAAAAAAGGGCCAAATATTTAAAGGGATGAAACTGCTTCTAGAACTTGTCTTGCTTAAAACACTTTTTGAAAGTTGTCCTCTTTTAGCATGTTTGACATTTTCTGGATCTCCCCACTAAAATAAAAATGTCAATCCCTTAGTTTGAACTTTAACTTGGGGAAAATAAAGAACTCTCAGGTAGCCAAATCCAGTAATTAGGGTGGTGTGGAGTGACCCATTGTTGAAGCATCACAATTATCATCACAATTCAGGTCGTTTGTGCCAAATATTCTTACAGATTCCTTAAAATAGTACAGTAGAACTTACATTGAATATCTGGCCCTGTTATTGAGGGTTGGCCTGACTGTTCTTCATCCTCCAGTGATGTTCTAACACTCGAAGTGCAAGTACCACTCAAAATGCCTTACTTGCCTTGTTGCATCAGTATCAGAGGCTGGCTTCAACATTTCAAGTGCCAATTTTCTGATTGATGTTTGCTCTTTGCTTAATTTAAGATCTTTCCTGAAACTGAAAATCAACATGTAATTGTGGTCACAAAAAATGTGTATAACACAGTGCCAAATATTGACTGCATGATGCCATATAATATGCTGACTCACAACAATTATTGTGCACTTCCTGATGTACTTATATGATTATTCTGTGCATAGTTTGGCCAAAAGAAAGACAAGTCTAAGAATATTTTAATTGCATCATGTATGTGTCAAAAACACTGAAGTATAGATGAAAATTTATTTTGTTTCATCTTCAATTTCTATTACCAATTATAGATTCTCTTTTATCTAAAAAAAAAAAAAGAGAAAATATGCTAATATTTTTAAAATTATTAAAAAATTACAAAATATTTTTATTGTGATATTTAAAAACTTTGTTTACTCTGCCTTTCCAAGTTTGGTATTAACCTAAAGTTGACTTTTTCAAAACTTTACCTGAGCTAGAAAAATGAAAGTGCAAAATACATTCAAACTTCAATTCTGAGCTCAAACATGTTTGTTTGAAGCTATAACCATCATCATTTCATTAAAAGGTTATGAATGGTTGCTATATTAACATTTTATTAATAATATCTGACATAATCTCTCACCCCCAGGCTTGTAATATCAGTAAAATATAGTAAAATAATACTCAACTTGAAATATCGGTTTTATGAGTTCAAAGCATAAATATATAACTATATGATTTTAGCAAAAATACTAGGTTCAGTTATTGTCATTATTTTCTCAGTGTTTGTATATTTATTATTATAATTGCATTATGGCCATAAAATTATTGGATTATTTACATATATCTTTGTATTTTTCTAGGATCAGAATGTTTTCAAAATACTAGGTTCAGTTATTGTCAGAAATATTTAATTATTTTCTCAGTGTTTTGTATATATTACTTTTATTATTAGAAATAATTGCATTATGGCCATAAAAATTATTGGATTATTTACATATATCTTTGTATTTCTGTCTAGGATCAGAATGTTGCTCATCCGTCCAAGATCAATGTTGTGTATCTGTACATTGCCTATGATAAAAAAATATATCACTCAGATCACAGTATTATTCTGTGTGTGCTTTGTAAAAGGTATAACAAATGTATGGATATACCTTTTTGCATTTTATATATGCATTTTTTAACATATCTAAGTTGCAATTCATTAATATGAATTATTAATATTAATATGAGAGTTCTTTGAGTAATTTTGGTTTTAGTGTGCAAGCAAAATAGAGTACATTGCTGTCATAATATCTTGTATTAACTGAACCATGTAAATCCTATGGGTTAATTCATGTACACAAATCATAAACTATCACTGCATTCTACCATTTTTAATTGCATCAGTATGATATCTGCACATGGAAATTTAATGTACGCTTTTTAAGTATAGCCATTTTTTATGGAATTAAAAATAATAAAAACAATTATTGATTACAGTTACAGTATTGCTGTAGTATTTCAGTAAAAGCAATAGTGTGTGCTTTCCTGCAACAGGGGAGAGCTGGTATGCTAAGAATTAGTTTTATCACTTGGTTTGCCATCTAAGGGTTTAGATTTTATTTAGCTATATCTATACCTTTCCTACCATTAGTGTGACACATACCAAATCCCAAGGATGAAGGTAGGTAGGTTATTACAATGTAAAATCTTTAGCTATTATCATGCATTCTAAATTTTTCTTTAACAAATTATTTTAAAATATTATTAATTTTGTTTTAATTTCAGCTGAGTTATGTTCTGCTTGATATCATCATCCTTGAACTTTTTCCTGAACTGAAGGAAACTTACAGTCCAGACACACGGCTTCAGGGTACAGATTAAAACACATCATAGTACAAAGCATGGGTTAATTACTTTACTTGGTAAAGTAATAAGAAAGAAAGAAAGAAAGAAAGAAAATACCTCCAAATGATTTTAATCCACTCAGTGAGTAATCAGCCAGCCAGTGGTTCCAATTCAAAATCATTAACCGTAAATGATGTGAATTTTCTTTGTCCCCACTTATTTTCAGGTAACATATTCCTGCAACTGACACTCTGCAAGTCAAATACAATTATTCTATTTTCTTTTTTTTATGTATGTATATGTGCTGGAATCTTGGGGTTTTTCTTCTATTTGCAGTGCATTTAAAATAGGGAAGTGACATTTGTTATTTGACCAGTAAAATGATGCACATAAAATAAGAAGAAAACAAAAATCAATGAAAGAAACATTTTCCCCAATTCTGGAAATATTTCTTATAATATTCATGTCATAATCAATCATGGAAACAAAACAGCCTTCAGCCCTCCATACACCCCACAACATTTCCTCAGTAAACAATTCTTGCCATCATTATTTGGTAGTTCACATCAGAATAATATTTACGATGCCAAAGATGTTGACTCCATAAGGTTGAATGCCAAACAATGTTTTTTCTTTTCTAAGAATTTGACTTTGGCTGAAGATTTCATTTTAGACATTTTTTTAATGGATTAATTGATAAAATCTCTTTGTTTGAAAATGAACCAAAAATGGGAGCTTATCTACATTGCTTTTTATTACATTTCAATCAAAAAATATCCTCTTTTTTCTATAGATTATTTCTCTTATTTTTAGAGATTTAAATATTGCTCTATAAATTTCAACTGCAATTATCTCTTGAAAGCACATTTATTTGATAACTTTCAGGCATTCTAGAATCAACATTTAAATTGGTTGTTATTTAGGGATATAAGGTGATAGAAAATTGGGGAAAAAAAAGCAGTTTTGCCTGTTTTTACAGAGAAGCTTGTCTGAAATCAATTTTCAGGCTAATATTCATCCATAATTAGAATTAAGCATCAATATTATCTAAAGACCACAATGGGAGAAAGTGTATATAGATGAGTGTGTGAGTATACAATGGAGAATATATCGGATATAGAATTATGTTTTCATATTAGATAAGTTTTATACAATTTTATTGAATCATCACTTTGATTACATTTACATTTAAACAAATTTTCCCACCCCTTTAATTCTGTGGAAAATATTTTGAGCCTGACAAGATGTTTGGTTAATTCAATTATATTATACGCAATGGCCTTCATCTCAGTTTCACTTAATACAAAATCTGCAGAGCAGGTCTCTGTTAGACTATGCAACAATCTTATCTTTATATTCCCTTGTTAAAACAATATTAATTAATATCGTAGATATATGTCTATAAAAGTTTTATGGTGCTTATCACCCCTCCTACTTCTCGTTGTATTTCATTTATTATATTATTAACAAAAGCTGATGATGATGATGATAATAATAATAATAATGATAAGAAGAATAAAGAAGAAGAACAACAACAACATAAGCATAATAGTTTCTTTAAATAAATTACCATTAGTCTCTTTCATTCTAGTTAAATCTTTCTCTTTTATTATTCTTCCCATTTCCCAGCTCTCTCTCTCTCTCTCTCTCTCTCTCTCTCTCTCTCTCTCAAGCCATTACTGTGGTTAAAGATTGCAGTATCTATTTTTTTAAGTACTCAGTAATTGGTAGGGAGCAGTATGACACAAAAATTAAAGCCACATCTTGCTTGGCTATTATTCAAAGTATTTTTCAGTTATTAGAATAATTTAGTGAAGGAGGTTCTTGGACATCATGCAATAATACTTTCTGAAGAATATCAGCTGAGCTTCTTCAAAATGTATTATCATCTGAACACCCTTTTTTTCAGTTTGTTATATACTGAAAAATACTTTAAATAATAGATAAAAATGTTTTTATTATAAGTATTCAAAATATTTGCTATAGAATATCTTTAACATTGAAAAAATTGATTGAGTTTCTTAAGCTTCCATCAGAATGTTTTTTCATTAGCAATATATAATCTTCTTTAAATAATGGTACCATTAAATTTTACTAGTGTTCAATAATGTAATTAGGTATGAATGCATGTGTGTATATATATATATATATATATATATAGGTCAGTAAATCTGTAGCCTGAATTTTGATCTGAAATTTTCACTGAATTAAGTGCATTGACAAAGAAAGAGATTATATTATATTGTGCAAAATCAATGCCTTTTCATGATTAAACTACTCAAACACAAACTTCAAATTACTTAATTTTCTTCTGTTTTTGCAGAAGTGTTTTGTTTGATTCAAGCCTGAATAGAAATTGTCCAAATGTTTCTTTCAATCATCAGTGATCATTTTCAAGGGTGAAATTGAGATGTTATTGTTTTTGAATAAGGGAGAATTTGTGTTTTGGTGTGTTACAGATTTCAATTCATATAGAAAATGTCACAATACATATAAGCCATTTGTGATAATATGTAGGATGAATTTACTTGTTAACTATATTGATTATACAAGTTTTTTGAATGAATGCTAATTTATTTAATGTAGGTTATATATATATATATATATATATATATAGAGAGAGAGAGAGAGAGAGAGAGATTAGATATACAACATGCAGAGTCCAAATAATGAAACCAATTTTATATCTTTGATGATTTAAAAGACTAAGTTATATTTTGTTTGTGTCAATTGTCTGTCTGTATCTGCAAATGAAGCAATTTATATCCTTATAAAAATGAGACAAGTAATTTCTCCTTTGTTTTCTGTTTATATGAAAATATAACTGACAAGAAAGAAAATTAGAAGTGGCCAATTAAAAGTTTTGCAGCTTTTACAGTAAAACCAAATCACTACAAAAAATATCAGTTAAGATATGTCTTTTGAATATAAACATTTTCCTTATTTTTATAGTGTTTCTTTTCTTTGTTTTTATAGTGAATCCATTCTGATTGATTCTTATTTGTTTCTAACATTTAACAGATGCTGTATATTGTCAAGAACAGGTGTTTCCATTAGATAAATCTATTTAAAAAAAGGAAGTTAAGTGAAATGATGGCCATTTTGAATCATCTTGTTGTATTCTATTAGAAGTGAATCAATGTATAATGGCAGAGAATTGAAGTTGTAAAGAAATAATCAAACAAAATGCTGTTTTATTTTCAAAATTATATAGATTAATCAAGAATCATATTCCAGAAATATAACATATTAATATATATATATATATATATATATATATATATATATAATGTATGAGAAAATGAGTGAGAATTGGTTTGAAAAACTTATAAATATTAAATGAATTGTAATTTTGAGATTTCTTTTTTCTACTTTTACACATTTCTGACTTCTTAAATATTTAATTGTTTTTTTCTTCTTGTTACAGTTCATTATTTTTATTATGAAAAATGATAAAATAAATCAACATTTCTAAATAGCGAAAAACTGAAAAAGAAAAAAAGCCAAAATATATAATTTTTTTTCATCAAAATAGTTTTTATCTGAAGTGTATATATGCCTTTTACTGATGCTGGAGTTTTTCTTTAATAAGAAGCAAAAGTTCAACTTATAGAGAATGTTTAAGCTTTGTCAATTTTTAAATTATTTTTATTATCTTTTAAGAGATTTTCTATACATATAATTTATAATGAGTACAGTTGTAATAATGCACAGAGCATGTATTTTATTGCAGGTTGCTTTCTTGATATCAGCCAATAAGCAATTTGCACATCAGGGATTTTGGGGGTATTTTATTGAGATTTAAAATGTTTCATTAAGACTTTGCTGTATAACTTTAAAAGAAAACTAGATAACAAGCAAATCCATTGAGTTTTATGATGATACTGGTGCACATCCATTGAGTCAATGATGATACTGGTGCATCTGTTTATAGGAATGAATTTAAATGAGTATTTCATAGATATCCACATTATTGGGTGATTTTAAAAAAAATGATATTCAGCACAAACACAGACACCATAAAATTATCAGTTAGTTACATTTTGGACTGAAATAGCTTTATTCTTTTAAGTTGATTTTTTTTTAAATGTATTACATACAGGCATATAAATATAATTTTAATAACATATGAAGAAATTGTTATTAAACTCAAATATGGATGGCAGTTATTAGTTGCTTTAATGATGATGATAATTGTATCCATTTGAGTAAATTAAATGTTATTGGTCATTAGAATTGTTTTTTATACTAATTTCTTTATTCAGCCCATATATAATAAGTGTAACAATAAAAACATTAAGTATTATAATAATTTTCTTAAATTCTTCCTGAAGTGTTTGCTTTTTCAATCTTTAACAATTGCCTTCAATGATTATGAAGTTCATGCCCTATTTGTAGAATATATATATAATTATTTTAATATGAATAAATAAGTGGAAGTAGTCTATAATTAACACTTATTAGTTATCTCCCTTGAGAAATTATTATGATTGGAGTGAGTGTGAATGCAGATGCTACACTGTCTTTGGAAAAATGTTTTATTTCATAATTAGAGCATTGAATTGTTTTTTAATGCTATAATGCTAACAAAAATCTCATAATGATATGCTAATTTTATTGTTACTGTAGCATATATACAAAATTTGATCATTAAAATAATTAATACTACTTTAAATGGACAGACAAATAACACTAGGTAGCACAAATTTTGTTCCAAGATAGTATGCATTATTTCTCATTTGCTTATGTTTTGAAAGTTTAGGAAATGTTCTTTATTTCCTTCAAACTTTGCTGTTGTGTGCCCTGTATAATGAAATTCAAGAATCAACCTATTTTTATGTAAAAATAGGCAAATTTGCACAATTTCATTTATATAAGGTCTGAATATCACAATATATGAACCAAAATTTACATGTATTTTATACTAAAGTTATAAAAAATGAGCAAAAATGTTTTGTTAATTGTCGAAAATTTTCTGTCAGCTACTCAGCTCTAAATCTACCTGAAATGATTTGAAAAAATAGGTAAATTTTAAAATTTCATTACCAGGTCATAGAAAAGTTTGATAAAAAAAATAGGTCTTTTTCCATTTACTTCAGGAATAAGCAATTAGAAAATAACAAATAAATGCTAAATTAGAGAAAAGTTCTTGTTTTCCAATTTAATAGACATTTTTGTGGAATAATGACCCTAAAGGTGAAACTGGAGTATTAAAAAAAACCTTAATTAGCCAAAGAAGTACTTCTGGGAAATGTTAATTTCTCATACTAATTACTAATTTCAATGATAGAAAATTTAGATAACAATAAAAATGTGCCAAGTAGACTCTCAAACAATTTGTATCAGAAGAATGAATATTCTTATATCTGCTAGATATTTATTTAGCTATTGATGAATTCAGGTTATATCATATTTAAGGACCTTAGACTGTTACTTTAAATCATTTAAAATAAAATAAATGATAGTCCCAGTACTTCTACTTTAACATATAATAATTAATAATCTAAAAATAATATTTATTTTTATTTTTCCATCTATTTTTTTTATTGTCTTCTCACTTTTTCATTTTGTTTTTAAATCTTGAAATTGTTCTCTTAAGAAATTTCATGGAAAATGGTTGTCTATAAAAAAAAACAACTTATCTAGCAAAGTAACACAAATAAAAACTTCAATCAAGGTTTTTTTATTATTAATATATGCGTCTATATGATTTTTATTATTATTAACAAGGGTTGGCATTGGCAGCAATAAAGCTTTATGTCTAGTCAAATACTATTTAGAATATCCATATTATGATTAAATGGAATTAAATAAATAGATAATAGGAAGTAGTCTATAATTATCCTTTGATAGTTATCTCCCATGTGAAATTATAATAATAAGGGTGAGCATAAATACAGACCTCTCCCATATTATTATTCACTTGCAGACTGTTTTGAAAATTACTTTATTCCCTACTTTTATTATAAATTGTGAGAAAAAATCAACATTTTTAAATAGAAAAAACTGAATAAGAAAAAAAAGGCCAAAATATGTTCTTTTTTTTTTTGGGTTTTTTTTTTTTTTTCATCAAAATAATTTTTATCTGAAGTGGTATATATGCCATTCAAATTACTCTTTAATAAAAAGTAAAAGTTCTACTTATTGATTTAGTGAATTTTTAATTTTTGTCATTTTAAAACTATTTTATTGTCTTTTAAGAGATTTTCTATACATTTAATTTTTATATATTTAATATAATGAGTACATTTATAATAATGTACAGCATATGTTAGTTTTTTATCACTATTATGATAACAAAAATCTAGACTGCTATGACAGTTTTGATATATTAAAGTAATATACTTACAAAATGGAATCAAATATAAATTCTCTCATTTGGGACAGTTTTCACTAACTTCATTAATTTCTACAAAGAGTTTACAATAACAGAATTAATCATTGCAACAATAATTTTAATGTCTGAAAAAAGCAATCTAAAAATCAAATATTAATTTTTCTACAAGTATATTTATGTTAAATCAATACAGAATAATAAAATTTAGGATTCCATGTCTTTTAATGTTTGATTTGTAAGTCAGTCAGATTTATTTTTATTTTTGGATAATTAAAAGGATATCAATTAGAAAAATATAACAATAGTGTCTCTATAGGACCTGATATTTCATAATGAGATTAATGTTCCTGACAAAATGAATTCAGAGTTTTTTTTAAACATACACAGGGTGTTTTAAAAAAAAATTATGCAACGGTTTTTTTTTGCCCCCCCCCCCCCAAAAAAAAAAAAAAAAAACAGGTTTTTTTTTTTAAATCCAGTATGCAAACCAAATTTTGTAGCTCAGCATCCAACCATTTGATCATCCTTACCCATTTTTATAAGATTTATATTCAAAATAAGTCTGAAGAATATATTCATCCTTGGAAGAACACTTTGCATAATAGTTATTGTCATAGGAAATTAAATTACCTTTCTGAATTCAATTCCTGGATCAGGCTGTTTGCATTTCATTTTGTGCTTATGCCTATGTGAAAGGCATGAATATATCTGTTCTCCTTTCCTCAGCTATAAGTAAATAGTAGGGGACTTAAGAATTAACCATGTGTCACAGCCTGACTGTGATGGAAAGGTTGGGTATATACATACATTTATCCTTGAAAATAACATATCTGACACAACACAAAGGAATGGATGTTTGGCTGAGACTAGCACATAATACAATCATTTTAACTTTTAAATGCTATTAACTCTCAGTACAGTATTGCCCTTTGACTAATATTGTAGCATAACATTTATGTGTACGTAAATTTTATTTCTCTTATGCTTAGGGTTGCATCCATTATGTATACTAACAAAAAAAAAAGCCCACACTTTGGGCGGTATAAAAGATATTGCCTGAGGGAGGTTGGAAAAATTAAATAAAATTAAATAAGATAAAACGTTTAATATTTTTAAGAAATCAATTACTTACTTAAAAAGCATCATATTCACTCCATTGAGATGTTTGTTTTTTATGACATAACATTTTTAAACTTTCTGATTTAATTAATCAGATTCGTATATCTTTATAGAAAAATTTTAAACTTGTATGAGTAAAATATATTTTGTTTGGATTTCATATGAAATACTGGCAACTGAGAAAAAATAAATTTCCCTAATATATTTAGGAAAAAAACTATTTTAAACATAACTTCATCTAAAGGTGAGTAAGTATCAACATTTCATGAAAATTTGACTCTTAATAGATTTTAATAGAATATCTTTTTAAAAGTCTGTAGGCTTAACTTGTATTGGCCACATTTAAAATTCAATTGTGTGAAAATGTAAACATTGTTTCCTTCATAATTTTCATTATTTCCATAGACTGAAAAAATTAAAAAAAACCATCAGGAGTTTTATTTTTTTAAAAATGTTTGTTCTTTATAATGGTCCAAAAACTTTGATGATCATATTAACCGTTATTCAAGTTTCATTATGTTAAATATGAGGGGGTACTTTTACACATCGAATTGGAGGTCCCTATACAACAGCCAGCAACGTAAAAAATTAAAATAAATCATTCAATTATTGGACATGCACAAATGACTAAATGGATAGAGTTAAACACACACCTTTTCAAATTTAATGTTGAATGAGATCGTATGAAAATTTCTTGTTTGTAAATAATTTTCTATACATTAGATAACTTGAATATATATTAAAATGAAAAAAAAACTCTATAAATCAAATAATACCGGGCATGTATTTATTAAAACTTGTTTTAAAATGCAGTGGACCATCAAGTGTTGCATACTACTTTCTAAGTTATATATAATTTAATGTTGTTCTTGATTTTATGTATAGATAATATTAACTATGAATAAATACTCATTGTTAAACTTACTTAATTCCTGAAATTACTGTGACATAAGCAGTGACATAGTTTTGATTACAGACAGATACCAAATCTCCATTTTATATATATATATATATATATATAACTGAAAAAGTAACAAATTACTGAAGGCTTGGCAATTGCACATTTGCTTTAGAAAATATACTGATAACTATAAAAAATAATTTTAATTGGATGTAATTATAATTTAGAAACAATAATTTTTGCGTCATCTACTTTCTTTAATGATATTTCTTGTCTATTTAAGGTCAAATAGCTGGTTGGATGTTTCTCTTAACCTATTAGATTGTTAAGGTGCTATGTCAAGCAATTCTCCTTCACAGCTCCATTCAAGGCAATAGATTTTCTTTTTTTTGGTCAGTTTTATGTCATTTCATCCTTTGTTGGGTTAATTTATGCCGAAGACAGTTGAACAATTTTGTTCTCCTATTATATACAGTACAAATATGTATCTTTACAATCATTTTAAATAGGTAAATACTTTATTATCTCAATTATGTTTTAAGAGCAAGTGTTGTTCAAAATCAATTTAAACATTATCTCAGATTTAACAGATACTTGGGAAGAGTGTCAATGAAGAGTGATGCCATACTTCCCTAAGCTCCAGAACTGGAGTCTTACCACCAGATGTAGTTTAGTGTTTGTACACTGTACATTGTATTAAGAGTATTTACGGATTCGAAGGATCCCTTATTTCTCTATAGTTGAAGGAAAATTGTCGGACAAAGAAGGAACAACACAAAAGTAAATGCAGACACCTGTATTGACATAAAATTACATAAATTGTTGCAAATTTAATGGTATTGCTACCAGACTTATCTGTGGAGGGATTTCTTGTAGTACTGGAGATAACACAGTTTTCTTCTCGTCGGTGGGAACTGTAACTACCACCGACGAGAAGAAAACTGTGTTAAGACGCTTCGTCTCGGTATTTGTTCTTCTTTTAGTCAGTGTGCGGTCGTACCGGCCTTTCTGTAGTATGCTGATACGATACCTTAGACGGAATCTGGTTGTAAGGTTCTTGTGATAAAAGGACCCTGTTTTTGGGGTAAGTAAGTGAGAGCGTTTCTTTGACGTCTCTCTCCAGTAATGGTTCTTCGATAAGTAGCCCTGTTTTTGGGGTAAGTGATGAAAGCGTTTCCTTTGACATATTTCTCTAGTAACGGTTCCCTGATAATAGGCCCTGATTTGGGCTAAGTGAGAGAGCGTGTCTTTTGACCTCTCTCTCCAGTAACAGATCCTTGATAAGTCACGTTTTGGTATTTGGCACCAACATACGATGTTGGCATTCGACCCTGGCGGCAGGGGAGATAATTAGTTATGGAATTTCCAACTATTTGGTAGTGGAGTCTTACTCCTCTGCAGAGATGCAATTGCAATTGATGTATCCTAGTTTCACTGATAGAGTGGTTAAAAGTAATAGAGGTTATTTGGCAGTGCTTATCTCCTCTGTAAGTAACATGAAACTGATTGTACTGGGTTATATGGTAGCAGTCTAAAGGATTCCACCTGCCCTGCTATTTACTGTGAATATATTGTGGTGAATGTAGATTCATTAATTATAAGAGCATTAGAATATAAACTGTCTTGGCCAGGGTTTGAACATGTTTTACAATTTTTTTTCTCTGTCCTGCTCTCACACCATACATGCACACTTCTATCATGAAAATGTTTTCTCTTAAAGTAATTAAATAAGCATCAGTAACATGAATATTTCAGATATAAAACAATGTAAATCTTCTATTTTAGTTTTTGTCATTTCACATTGAATCTCATTATGTGTAGAATTAGGTGATCTCTCCACATCTTCTGTTGAACCAAGTTGTTATAAACTAGGAATAAAGTTAAGTCAATAAAATTCTTTTTCATTTAATGACAGATTTATTTTATCTACTGGTTTTCTCTTTCTTCCTTTGGATATGAGTTGGTTAGTATGAATTCAGACCTCACATTACATAAATTTGCCAATATTTATAATTTTCAATTACAGAGCCTCTCCCCAACCCCTAACCAATTAAGCTTCTACCTAAGTTTCATTGAAATCAATAAGAGTAGGTGGGCCAAATGCCACAATCAACATTCACAAATAATAAGTTTGATTTTAGTACCCACCCTCAACCTGCAACAAATCTATGCAGCTGCATCAGAAGTAATTTGCCTCTTAATATGTTATTTGTAATTTTGGCTGTGGATGATTTTGCAAGTTTAAAGATTGACTGCTATAGACATTGAAGTGTGAAATGCTCAAATCAACATTGAATATCCTTGCCTGTTGCATACCCTACAATCAAGAAAAGTACTATAATATTTTAGGAGTTCAAACAGTAGTCTTAAAATTTACTAAACTTTACTTAGTCTGACACAGAAACTTTCATTCAATATATGAGTTTTTTTTTTTTTATAAATCCTGTTTTTTAGTATGAAAATGCTAATAAAAGTGTTTAAAAAAAAGCTTTGAAATTAAATTTTTGACTTCAATCTTTTCCAGTAAATTGAAAAAAATGTTGTTTTCTTTTAAGACTTAAAATTACATGTGTTGCAGAAGGTGACAAACTCAGATTTATATTTTCATTAATATCCCACTTTTAATCAAATGGTTCTTCATTATTGAGGCTAGTGAGATTTCTGTCCTGATACCATCGTTAGGAAGAGAAAAAGAGTTCCTTAGGCATATTTAGTATGGTTGCCCAAACAGGCTAAGAAAAACCCAACACCCTTTAGATATGTCTTTTCTTTTATATATCTAAATTCCAACACTTTAACTAACTCAAAAGCCTCATTTTCCATCAGCATTAACCAACAGGCTCATAATTCCAACCCAATGTTTTCATTATTTTATTCTAAAATTTTCACACCAGAAATAATTTGGCCTTTGACCACTAGCTTGTCTGTCATCAAGCAGATGTTGAAACCAAGGCCAATTGCATTGAGTGTCCAACTATTTTATTCAGACTGTTCCTAAGTAGTCAACCCTTTAAATCTTGAAACATACTCATTGCTTCAATCATCTGCAGAAGAGACTAATGTTTCAAGACTGTATATCAGGTTTGTCTTGCTTGTCTGTTAGTTTTTTCTTGCATCCCATCCACCAACTAGAAATTCAAAATAATCTGAAACGTTTGGCCCTGAGCATCCCCCTAAGTCGTGTGATTGGAGAGCTGGTGAGAAAATATGTGATAGTTAAAAGTGAAATATTTATTAGCAGAATGAGTGCATACCTGCAAAATGTTATATTCTAAAAACAGAACAAACATAGACCAAGAATACTTGGATTTACATCATTGGGCCTATGTTAAATTCATCTGTATGATACTTTTTCAGACTCAATTTTCCTTAAGAATAAATAAAATACATAAAAATTAATGATAAAAGATTTTGAAATTTGAAAAACAGTGAAAACAAATTAAAAATGTATATACAGTACAATAAGATATTTACATTAAAAATTGTAACCAACATTCTTTAAAAATATGACTAAAATATATTTTTAGTGTTCTTTAAGTGATAGATATATTCTTTCACATGTTATTTACATTAGTTTTTTCTCATTTTAAGGCACTACATCCAGTTTATGTAAAAAAAGCCACAAAAGTAAACAGGTAATGTTATGGCTTTTGGAAGTAATTAATAACATAGGATGTGGGTATGACTGTATTTTAACACAAAATAGATATAAATATATAACAGTGGTATGAAATAGCTATTTTTAGTAGCTTGTAACCACATCTAATTAACTTTGTAAAATAAAATTATTCAATTTTACTACTGCATTAATGTTTTTTTTTTAAATATTCATATTCAGTGATTTTGAATTTTTTAGAATATCAACATATTTTGCAGGTGCACAATCTTTTTACTGATCCATATAGGATATTATATATAATATATATATATTATATATATATATATAAATCTTTAAATATTTAGATACAGTCTTTTTTTATAGTTAATTCAAAATTGTTGTTTTCTTTTAAGACTTAAGATATTTTGAAATTCTACAAGTTCCAAGTGACACTAGCTTAAAAAAAAAAAACAGAACAAAAACAAAACAAAACAAAAACACAAAATAAAACAAAAAACAAATGATTTTAAATTGTGCTATATCTTTGATTTGAGTATTTTTTGGTGGGCAGTTTTTTTGTATCTCAGTGTTACTTAGAATATGATTCTCGACAAGCTGATTTAGATAAAAAAAAAACTCATATTTAACAAAAAGATATTAAATAATTAAAACTGTCTTGGTGCAAAAGGCAGCCACAAGCTAAGGAGACCATATGTGCCTGATATCAATCTCAATAGTTTGTTTGGGTTATCTTCCAAAACTTTTTCTTCTTCTCACCTGTAGACATTTACAAATCTGCAAGTACTGAGTCTGTCTGCTGTGTCGAATTCTAAATGGAGGTCATGTACCAATGCTAAAACAATGTTTTTGCACTCTCTTTTGTCCAAGTTACCTACCTATAGATTTATCTCCCTCCTTTTTGTCTGCATCACCCACATTCTCTCTCTCTCATCTCATCTTTTTCTCATGCGTATTCACTCATAGAAGTAAACAACTACCTTATCAATAGAATTTCTACTGCTTACACTTAAAACCTTTTGCATTTATAAAATGCATAATTCATATGCATTCATCATAGATTCTATAGAAATACTGATGTAAAAACAAAACACATTTTGTAAATTGTCCATTTATCTTATAGGAACTTTCTATCTCTGTTGACAGAGAGCCAATTTTTTTTTTTCTAACTTACTTATTAACTAGTGTAGATTATTTACATATCTATTGGCACCTAACCATTATTTTCTATTTCTTTCTTTCTCTCTCAACATTCTAGCATTTTCTCCTTTCTTTGGCATCTCTTTGGGATCTTTTTCTCTTTCCCAGTTTCTCTTTCCTTCCAACTTATTCTCTCTTTGCTTTCTTTTCATGTTCTTTCCATGTGTCAACTAATGAGGGAATTTTCATTACTTTAAAGTGAGACCAAGTCACATATAAAGTCACTTTTTACTTTACATATAAATGGATTATTTTAAGAATAGACAAAAAGAATTATTGGTCTGTATTGGAATTATCAAAACAGAATTTTCTATATATTCTGCTTAACCAGGGCACTCCAGTTATGATCAGGCTTTGTTGATTTTGTTCATAGTTAGGAAGTACCAGATTCATGTCATGGCCATTTGTGTAATTATAATATATTTTTCTCTTTTCTGTGATGACAATTGAGTTAGATCAACAAAGTGGAAATTTGAGTTGGCAATAAAACCTCAGCATTCCAACTTTCAATGGAAATATATTTTGTCATTCTGTTAGTTTTTGTTCTTGGCATGTATTTCTGTTGCAAAAAACAAAGCCAAAAACTTTATGCAGGCTTGGTAAGAAATTGAAAAAAGAAAATCTTGAACTTAGGACAGTATATATAGAGCTGTCAGGCAATGAGTCAAAAAACTACAGAATACAAATATATTTCCCATTGAAATTGAATGCTTGAGGTTTTATTTGCAACTCAAATTTCACTCTTGTTGACAAAACTCAAATTGGTCATCAACAGAAAAGAGAAAATATATTATAATTACACAAAAAAAGCATTGACATGAATCTGGTACTTCCTAAACTATGACATAAAATCAACAAAGCCTGATCATAACTGGAGTGCCCTGTGTTAAAGGCAAAGAATATATAGGAAAATTCTGGTTTGATAATTCCAATACAGACCAAATCTTATTTGTCTATTCTTAAAATAATTCCATTTATATGCTAAAGTAAAAGTGACTTTATATGTGACTTGGTCTCACTTAAAGTAATGAAGAAATTCCCTCATTATGTTGACACATGGAAAGAACATGAAGAAGAAAGCAAGAGAGAAAAGTTGGAAGGAAAGAGAAACTTGGGAAAGAGAAAAAGATCCCAAAGAGATGCAAAGAAAGGAGAAAATGCTAGATGTTGAGAGAGAAAGAAAGAATAGATAAATTAATGGTTAGGTTGCCAATTAGATATGTAAATAATCTACACTAGTTAATAATAAGTTAGAAAAAAAAATTGGCTCTCTGTCAACAGAGATAGAAAGTTCCTATAAGATAAATGGACAATTTACAAAATGTGTTTTGTTTTTACATCAGTATTTCTATAGAATCTATGATGAATGCATATGAATTATGCATTTTATAAATGCAAAGGTTTTAAGTGTAAGCAGTAGAAATTCTTATAAGTAGTTGTTACTTCTATGAGTGAATACGCATGAGAAAGATGAGATGAGAGAGAGAGAATGGGTGATGCAGACAAAAAGGAGGGAGATAAATCTATAGGTAGGTAACTTGGACAAAAGAGAGTGCAAAAACATTGTTTTAGCATTGGTACATGACCTCCATTAGAATTCGACACAGCAGACAGACTCAGTACTTGCAGATTTGTAAATGTCTACAGGTGAAGAAGAAAAGTATTGGAAGATAACCCAAACAAAACTATTGAATTGATATCAGCACATTATGGTCTCCTTAGCTTGTGGCTGCCTTTTGCACCAAGACAGTTTTAATATTTAATATCTTTTTTTAAATATGAGTTTTTTTTTTTTATCTAAATCAGCTTGTCGAGAATCATATTCTAAGTAACACTGAGATACAAAAAACTGCCCACCAAAAAATACTCAAATCAAAGATATAGCACAATTTTAAATCATTTGTTTTTGTTTTATTTTGTGTTTTTTTGTTTGTTTTGTTTTTGTTCTGTTTTTTTTTTTTAAGCTAGTGTCACTTGGAACTTGTAGAATTTCAAAATTCTAAGTCTTAAAAGAAAACAACAATTTTGAATTAACTATAAAAAAAGACTGTATCTAATATTTAAAGATTATATATATTATATATATATATATATATATATATATATATATATCCTATATGGATCAGTAAAAAAGATTGTGCACCTGCAAAATATGTTGATATTCTAAAAATTCAAAATCACTGAATATGAATATTTAAAAAAAAAACATTAATGCAGTAGTAAAATTGAATAATTTTATTACAAAGTTAATTAGATTGTGGTTACAAGCTACTAAAAATAGCTATTTCATACCACTTAATATATTTATATCTATTTTGTGTTAAAATACAGTCATACCCACATCCTATGTTATTAATTACTTCCAAAAGCCATAACTTACCTGTTTACTTTTGTGGCTTTTTTTTACATAAACTGGATGTAGTGCCTTTAAAATGAGAAAAAAACTAATGTAAATAACATGTGAAAGAATATATCTATCACTTAAAGAACACTAAAAATATATTTTAGTCATATTTTTTAAAGAATGTTGGTTACAATTTTTTAATGGTAAATATCTTATTGTACTGTATATACATTTTTAATTTGTTTTTCACTGTTTTTCAAATTTCAAAATCTTTTATCATTAATTTTTATGTATTTTATTATTCTTAAGGAAAAATTGAGTCTAGAAAAGTATCATACAGATGAATTTAACATAGGCCCAAATGATGTAAATCCAAGTATCTTGGTCTTATGTTTGTTCTGTTTTTAGAATATTAACATTTTTGCAGGTATGCACTCATTCTGCTAATAAATATTTCACTTTTAACTATCACATATTTTCTCACCAGCTCTCCCAATCACACGACTTTAGGGGGATGCTCAGGGCCAAACGTTTTCAGATTATTTTGAATTTCTAGTTGGTGGATGGGATGCAAAGAAAATACTAACAGACAAGCAAGACAAACCTGATATACAGTCTTGAAACATTAGTCTCTTCTGCAGATGATTGAAGCAATGAGTATGTTCAAGATTTAAAGGGTTGACTTACTTAGAACAGTCTGAATAAAATAGTTGGACACTCAATGCAATTGGCCTTGGGTTTCAACATCTGCTTTGACAGACAAGCTAGTGGTCAAAGGCCAAATTATTTCTGGTGTGAAAATTTTAGAATAAAATAATGAAAACATTGGGTTGGAATTATGAGCCTGTTGGTTAATGCTGATGGAAAATGAGGCTTTTGAGTTAGTTAAAGTGTTGGAATTTAGATATATAAAAGAAAAGACATATCTAAAGGGTGTGGGTTTTTCTTAGCCTGTTTGGGCAACCATACTAAATATGCCTAAGGAACTCTTTTTCTCTTCCTAACGATGGTATCAGGACAGAAATCTCACTAGCCTCAATAATGAAGAACCATTTGATTAAAAGTGGGATATTAATGAAAATATAAATCTAAGTTTGTCACCTTCTGCAACACATGTAATTTTAAGTCTTAAAAGAAAACAACATTTTTTTTTCAATTTACTGGAAAAGATTGAAGTCAAAAATTTAATTTCAAAGCCTTTTTTTAACAACTTTTATTAGCATTTTCATACTAAAAAACAGGATTTATAAAAAAAAAAAAAAACTCATATATTGAATGAAAGTTTCTGTGTCAGACTAAGTAAAGTTTAGTAAATTTTAAGACTACTGTTTGAACTCCTAAATATTATAGTACTTTTCTTGATGTGTAGGGTATGCAACAGGCAAGGATATTCAATGTTGATTTGAGCATTTCACACTTCAATGTCTATAGCAGTCAATCTTTAAACTTGCAAAATCATCCACAGCCAAAATTACAAATAACTATATTAAGAGGCAAATTACTTCTGATGCAGCTGCATAGATTTGTTGCAGGTTGAGGGTGGGTACTAAAAATCAAACTTATTATTTGTGAATGTTGATTGTGGCATTTGGCCCACCTACTCTTATTGATTTCAATGAAACTTAGGTAGAAGCTTAATTGGTTAGGGGTTGGGAGAGGCTCTGTAATTGAAAATTATAAATATTGGCAATTTATGTAATGTGAGGTCTGAATTCATACTAACCAACTCATATCCAAAGGAAGAAAGAGAAAACCAGTAGATAAAATAAATCTGTCATTAAATGAAAAAGAATTTATTGACTTAACTTTATTCCTAGTTTATAACAACTTGTTCAACAGAAGATGTGGAGAGATCACCTAATTCTACACATAATGAGATTCAATGTGAAATGACAAAAACTAAAATAGAAGATTTACATTGTTTTATATCTGAAATATTCATGTTACTGATGCTTATTTAATTACTTTAAGAGAAAACATTTTCATGATAGAAGTGTGCATGTATGGTGTGAGAGCAGGACAGAGAAAAAAAATTGTAAAACATGTTCAAACCCTGGCCAAGACAGTTTATATTCTAATGCTCTTATAATTAATGAATCTACATTCACCACAATATATTCACAGTAAATAGCAGGGCAGGTGGAATCCTTTAGACTGCTACCATATAACCCAGTACAATCAGTTTCATGTTACTTACAGAGGAGATAAGCACTGCCAAATAACCTCTATTACTTTTAACCACTCTATCAGTGAAACTAGGATACATCAATTTCAATTGCATCTCTGCAGAGGAGTAAGACTCCACTACCAAATAGTTGGAAATTCCATAACTAATTATCTCCCCTGCCGCCAGGGGTCGAATGCCAACATCGTATTGTTGGTGCCAAATACCAAAACGTGACTTATCAAGGATCTGTTACTGAGAGAGAGGTCAAAAGACACGCTCTCTCACTTAGCCCAAAATCAGGGCCTACTTATCAGGGAACCGTTACTAGAGAAATATGTCAAAGGAAACGCTTTCATCACTTACCCCAAAAACAGGGCTACTTATCGAAGAAACCATTACTGGAGAGAGACGTCAAAGAAACGCTCTCACTTACTTACCCCAAAAACAGGGTCCTTTATCACAGGGAACCTTACAACCAGATTCCGTCTAAGGTATCGTATCAGCATACTACAGAAAGGCCGGTACGACCGCACACTGACTAAAAGAAGAACAAATACCGAGACGAAGCGTCTTAACACAGTTTTCTTCTCGTCGGTGGTAGTTACAGTTCCACCGACGAGAAGAAAACTGTGTTATCTCCAGTACTACAAGAAATCCCTCCACAGATAAGTCTGGTAGCAATACCATTAAATTTGCAACAATTTATGTAATTTTATGTCAATACAGGTGTCTGCATTTACTTTTGTGTTGTTCCTTCTTTGTCCGACAATTTTCCTTCAACTATAGAGAAATAAGGATCCTTCGAATCCGTAAATACTCTTAATACAATGTACTGTGTACAAACACTAAACTACATCTGGTGGTAAGACTCCAGTTCTGGAGCTTAGGGAAGTATGGCATCACTCTTCATTGACACTCTTCCCAAGTATCTGTTAAATCTGAGATAATGTTTTAAATTGATTTTTGAACAACACTTGCTCTTAAAACATAATTGAGATAATAAAGTATTTACCTATTTAAAATGATTGTAAAGATACATATTTGTACTGTATATAATAGGAGAACAAATTGTTCAACTGTCTTCGGCATAAATTAACCCAACAAAGGATGAAATGACATAAAACTGACCAAAAAAACAAGAAAATCTATTGCCTTGAATGGAGCTGTGAAGGAGAATTGCTTGACATAGCACCTTAACAATCTAATAGGTTAAGAGAAACATCCAACCAGCTATTTGACCTTAAATAGACAAGAAATATCATTAAAGAAAGTAGATGACGCAAAAATTATTGTTTCTAAATTATAATTACATCCAATTAAAATATTTTTTATAGTTATCAGTATATTTTCTAAAGCAAATGTGCAATTGCCAAGCCTTCAGTAATTTGTTACTTTTTCAGTTATATATATATATATATATATATAAAATGGAGATTTGGTATCTGTCTGTAATCAAAACTATGTCACTGCTTATGTCACAGTAATTTCAGGAATTAAGTAAGTTTAACAATGAGTATTATTCATAGTTAATATTATCTATACATAAAATCAAAGAACAACATTAAATTATATATAACTTAGAAAGTAGTATGCAACACTTGATGGTCCACTGCATTTTTTAAAACAAGTTTTTAATAAATACATGCCCGGTATTATTGATTTATAGAGTTTTTTTTTCATTTTAATATATATTCAAAGTTATCTAATGTATAGAAAATTATTTACAAACAAGAAATTTTCATACGATCTCATTCAACATTAAATTTGAAAAGGTGTGTGTTTAACTCTAT
Source organism: Doryteuthis pealeii (assembly GCA_023376005.1). Lineage (NCBI taxonomy): Eukaryota > Metazoa > Mollusca > Cephalopoda > Myopsida > Loliginidae > Doryteuthis > Doryteuthis pealeii. The sequence goes on from CM042153.1 coordinate 47,889,352, forward strand.
CCATTTAGTCATTTGTGCATGTCCAATAATTGAATGATTTATTTTAATTTTTTACGTTGCTGGCTGTTGTATAGGGACCTCCAATTCGATGTGTAAAAGTACCCCCCTCATATTTAACATAATGAAACTTGAATAACGGTTAATATGATCATCAAAGTTTTTGGACCATTATAAAGAACAAACATTTTTAAAAAAATAAAACTCCTGATGGTTTTTTTTTAAATTTTTCAGTCTATGGAAATAATGAAAATTATGAAGGAAAACAATGTTTACATTTTCACACAATTGAATTTTAATGTGGCCAAATACAAGTTAAGCCTACAGACTTTTAAAAAGATATTCTATTAAAAATCTATTAAGAGTCAAATTTTCATGAAAATGTTGATACTTACTCACCTTTAGATGAAGTTATGTTTAAAATAGTTTTTTCCTAAAATATATTAGGGAAATTTATTTTTTCTCAGTTGCCAGTATTTCATATGAAATCCAAACAAAATATATTTTACTCATACAAGTTTAAAATTTTTCTATAAAGATATACGAATCTGATTAATTAAATCAGAAAGTTTTAAAAATGTTATGTCATAAAAAACAAACATCTCAATGGAGTGAATATGATGCTTTTTAAGTAAGTAATTGATTTCTTAAAAATATTAAACGTTTTATCTTATTTAATTTTATTTAATTTTTCCAACCTCCCTCAGGCAATATCTTTTATACCGCCCAAAGTGTGGGCTTTTTTTTTGTTAGTATACATAATGGATGCAACCCTAAGCATAAGAGAATAAAATTTACGTACACATAAATGTTATGCTACAATATTAGTCAAAGGGCAATACTGTACTGAGAGTTAATAGCATTTAAAAATTAAAATGATTGTATTATGTGCTAGTCTCAGCCAAACATCCATTCCTTTGTGTTTTGTTCAGATATGTTATTTTCCAAGGATAAATGTATGTATATACCCAACCTTTCCATCACAGTCAGGCTGTGACACATGGTTAATTCTTAAGTCCCCTACTATTTACTTATAGCTGAGGAAAAGGAGAACAGATATATTCATGCCTTTCACATAGGCATAAGCACAAAATGAAATGCAAACAGCCTGATCCAGGAATTGAATTCAGAAAGGTAATTTAATTTCCTATGACAATAACTATTATGCAAAGTGTTCTTCCAAGGATGAATATATTCTTCAGACTTATTTTGAATATAAATCTTATAAAAATGGGTAAGAGATGATCAAATGGTTGGATGCTGAGCTACAAAATTTGGTTTGCATACTGGATTTAAAAAAAAAAAAAACCTGTTTTTTTTTTTTTTTTTGGGGGGGGGGGGGCAAAAAAAACCGTTGCATAATTTTTTTTTAAAACACCCTGTGTATGTTTAAAAAAACTCTGAATTCATTTTGTCAGGAACATTAATCTCATTATGAAATATCAGGTCCTATAGAGACACTATTGTTATATTTTTCTAATTGATATCCTTTTAATTATCCAAAAATAAAAATAAATCTGACTGACTTACAAATCAAACATTAAAAGACATGGAATCCTAAATTTTATTATTCTGTATTGATTTAACATAAATATACTTGTAGAAAAATTAATATTTGATTTTTAGATTGCTTTTTCAGACATTAAAATTATTGTTGCAATGATTAATTCTGTTATTGTAAACTCTTTGTAGAAATTAATGAAGTTAGTGAAACTGTCCCAAATGAGAGAATTTATATTGATTCCATTTTGTAAGTATATTACTTTAATATATCAAAACTGTCATAGCAGTCTAGATTTTTGTTATCATAATAGTGATAAAAAACTAACATATGCTGTACATTATTATAAATGTACTCATTATATTAAATATATAAAAATTAAATGTATAGAAAATCTCTTAAAAGACAATAAAAATAGTTTTAAAATGACAAAAATTAAAAATTCACTAAATCAATAAGTAGAACTTTTACTTTTTATTAAAGAGTAATTTGAATGGCATATATACCACTTCAGATAAAAATTATTTTGATGAAAAAAAAAAACAAAACCCCAAAAAAAAAAGAACATATTTTGGCCTTTTTTTTCTTATTCAGTTTTTTTCTATTTAAAAATGTTGATTTTTTTCTCACAATTTATAATAAAAGTAGGGAATAAAGTAATTTTCAAAACAGTCTGCAAGTGAATAATAATATAATTGGGGAGAGGTCTGTATTTATGCTCACCCTTATTATTATAATTTCACATGGGAGATAACTATCAAAGGATAATTATAGACTACTTCCTATTATCTATTTATTTAATTCCATTTAATCATAATATGGATATTCTAAATAGTATTTGACTAGACATAAAGCTTTATTGCTGCCAATGCCAACCCTTGTTAATAATAATAAAAATCATATAGACGCATATATTAATAATAAAAAAAAACCTTGATTGAAGTTTTTATTTGTGTTACTTTGCTAGATAAGTTGTTTTTTTTATAGACAACCATTTCCATGAAATTTCTTAAGAGAACAATTTCAAGATTTAAAAACAAAATGAAAAAGTGAGAAGACAATAAACAAAAATAGATGGAAAAATAAAAATAAATATTATTTTTAGATTATTAATTATTATATGTTAAAGTAGAAGTACTGGGACTATCATTTATTTTATTTTAAATGATTTAAAGTAACAGTCTAAGGTCCTTAAATATGATATAACCTGAATTCATCAATAGCTAAATAAATATCTAGCAGATATAAGAATATTCATTCTTCTGATACAAATTGTTTGAGAGTCTACTTGGCACATTTTTATTGTTATCTAAATTTTCTATCATTGAAATTAGTAATTAGTATGAGAAAATTAACATTTCCCAGAAGGTACTTCTTTGGCTAATTAAGGTTTTTTTTAATACTCCAGTTTCACCTTTAGGGTCATTATTCCACAAAAATGTCTATTAAATTGGAAAAACAAGAACTTTTCTCTTAATTTAGCATTTATTTGTTATTTTCTAATTGCTTATTCCTGAAGTAAATGGAAAAGACCTATTTTTTTTATCAAACTTTTCTATGACCTGGTAAAAATTTTAAAATTTACCTATTTTTTCAAATCATTTCAGGTAGATTTAGAGCTGAGTAGCTGACAGAAAATTTTCGACAATTAACAAAACATTTTTGCTCATTTTTTATAACTTTAGTATAAATACATGTAAATTTTGGTTCATATATTGTGATATTCAGACCTTATATAAATGAAATTGTGCAAATTTGCCTATTTTTACATAAAAATAGGTTGATTCTTGAATTTCATTATACAGGGCACACAACAGCAAAGTTTGAAGGAAATAAAGAACATTTCCTAAACTTTCAAAACATAAGCAAATGAGAAATAATGCATACTATCTTGGAACAAAATTTGTGCTACCTAGTGTTATTTGTCTGTCCATTTAAAGTAGTATTAATTATTTTAATGATCAAATTTTGTATATATGCTACAGTAACAATAAAATTAGCATATCATTATGAGATTTTTGTTAGCATTATAGCATTAAAAACAATTCAATGCTCTAAATTATGAAATAAAACATTTTTCCAAAGACAGTGTAGCATCTGCATTCACACTCACTCCAATCATAATAATTTCTCAAGGGAGATAACTAATAAGTGTTAATTATAGACTACTTCCACTTATTTATTCATATTAAAATAATTATTATATATATTCTACAAATAGGGCATGAACTTCATAATCATTGAAGGCAATTGTTAAAGATTGAAAAAGCAAACACTTCAGGAAGAATTTAAGAAAATTATTATAATACTTAATGTTTTATTGTTACACTTATTATATATGGGCTGAATAAAGAAATTAGTATAAAAAACAATTCTAATGACCAATAACATTTAATTTACTCAAATGGATACAATTATCATCATCATTAAAGCAACTAATAACTGCCATCCATATTTGAGTTTAATAACAATTTCTTCATATGTTATTAAAATTATATTTATATGCCTGTATGTAATACATTTAAAAAAAATCAACTTAAAAGAATAAAGCTATTTCAGTCCAAAATGTAACTAACTGATAATTTTATGGTGTCTGTGTTTGTGCTGAATATCATTTTTTTAAAATCACCCAATAATGTGGATAATCTATGAAATACTCATTTAAATTCATTCCTATAAACAGATGCACCAGTATCATCATTGACTCAATGGATGTGCACCAGTATCATCATAAAACTCAATGGATTTGCTTGTTATCTAGTTTTCTTTTAAAGTTATACAGCAAAGTCTTAATGAAACATTTTAAATCTCAATAAAATACCCCCAAAATCCCTGATGTGCAAATTGCTTATTGGCTGATATCAAGAAAGCAACCTGCAATAAAATACATGCTCTGTGCATTATTACAACTGTACTCATTATAAATTATATGTATAGAAAATCTCTTAAAAGATAATAAAAAATAATTTAAAAATTGACAAAGCTTAAACATTCTCTATAAGTTGAACTTTTGCTTCTTATTAAAGAAAAACTCCAGCATCAGTAAAAGGCATATATACACTTCAGATAAAAACTATTTTGATGAAAAAAAATTATATATTTTGGCTTTTTTTCTTTTTCAGTTTTTCGCTATTTAGAAATGTTGATTTATTTTATCATTTTTCATAATAAAAATAATGAACTGTAACAAGAAGAAAAAAACAATTAAATATTTAAGAAGTCAGAAATGTGTAAAAGTAGAAAAAAGAAATCTCAAAATTACAATTCATTTAATATTTATAAGTTTTTCAAACCAATTCTCACTCATTTTCTCATACATTATATATATATATATATATATATATATATATATATATATATTAATATGTTATATTTCTGGAATATGATTCTTGATTAATCTATATAATTTTGAAAATAAAACAGCATTTTGTTTGATTATTTCTTTACAACTTCAATTCTCTGCCATTATACATTGATTCACTTCTAATAGAATACAACAAGATGATTCAAAATGGCCATCATTTCACTTAACTTCCTTTTTTTAAATAGATTTATCTAATGGAAACACCTGTTCTTGACAATATACAGCATCTGTTAAATGTTAGAAACAAATAAGAATCAATCAGAATGGATTCACTATAAAAACAAAGAAAAGAAACACTATAAAAATAAGGAAAATGTTTATATTCAAAAAGACATATCTTAACTGATATTTTTTGTAGTGATTTGGTTTTACTGTAAAAGCTGCAAAACTTTTAATTGGCCACTTCTAATTTTCTTTCTTGTCAGTTATATTTTCATATAAACAGAAAACAAAGGAGAAATTACTTGTCTCATTTTTATAAGGATATAAATTGCTTCATTTGCAGATACAGACAGACAATTGACACAAACAAAATATAACTTAGTCTTTTAAATCATCAAAGATATAAAATTGGTTTCATTATTTGGACTCTGCATGTTGTATATCTAATCTCTCTCTCTCTCTCTCTCTCTCTCATATAATATATATATATATATATATATATAACCTACATTAAATAAATTAGCATTCATTCAAAAAACTTGTATAATCAATATAGTTAACAAGTAAATTCATCCTACATATTATCACAAATGGCTTATATGTATTGTGACATTTTCTATATGAATTGAAATCTGTAACACACAAAAACACAAATTCTCCCTTATTCAAAAACAATAACATCTCAATTTCACCCTTGAAAATGATCACTGATGATTGAAAGAAAACATTTGGACAATTTCTATTCAGGCTTGAATCAAACAAAACACTTCTGCAAAAACAGAAGAAAATTAAGTAATTTGAAGTTTGTGTTTGAGTAGTTTAATCATGAAAAGGCATTGATTTTGCACAATATAATATAATCTCTTTCTTTGTCAATGCACTTAATTCAGTGAAAATTTCAGATCAAAATTCAGGCTACAGATTTACTGACCTATATATATATATATATATATATATATACACACATGCATTCATACCTAATTACATTATTGAACACTAGTAAAATTTAATGGTACCATTATTTAAAGAAGATTATATATTGCTAATGAAAAAACATTCTGATGGAAGCTTAAGAAACTCAATCAATTTTTTCAATGTTAAAGATATTCTATAGCAAATATTTTGAATACTTATAATAAAAACATTTTTATCTATTATTTAAAGTATTTTTCAGTATATAACAAACTGAAAAAAAGGGTGTTCAGATGATAATACATTTTGAAGAAGCTCAGCTGATATTCTTCAGAAAGTATTATTGCATGATGTCCAAGAACCTCCTTCACTAAATTATTCTAATAAACTGAAAAATACTTTGAATAATAGCCAAGCAAGATGTGGCTTTAATTTTTGTGTCATACTGCTCCCTACCCAATACTGAGTACTTAAAAAAAATAGATACTGCAATCTTTAACCACAGTAATGGCTTGAGAGAGAGAGAGAGAGAGAGAGAGAGAGAGAGAGAGAGAGAGAGAGAACAGCTGGGAAATGGGAAGATAATAAAAGAGAAAGAATTAACTAGAATGAAAGAGACTAATGGTAATTTATTTAAAAGAAACTATTATGCTTATGTTGTTGTTGTTCTTCTTCTTATTCTTCTTATCATTATTATTATTATTATCATCATCATCATCAGCTTTTGTTAATAATATAATAAATATGAAATACAACGAGAAGTAGGAGGGGTGATAAGCACCATAAAACTTTTATAGACATATATCTACGATATTAATTAATATTGTTTTAACAAGGGAATATAAAGATAAGATTGTTGCATAGTCTAACAGAGACCTGCTCTGCAGATTTTGTATTAAGTGAAACTGAGATGAAGGCCATTGCGTATAATATAATTGAATTAACCAAACATCTTGTCAGGCTCAAAATATTTTCCACAGAATTAAAGGGGTGGGAAAATTTTGTTTAAATGTAAATGTAATCAAAGTGATGATTACAATAAAATTGTATAAAACTTATCTAATATGAAAACATAATTCTATATCCGATATATTCTCCATTGTATACTCACACACTCATCTATATACACTTTCTCCCATTGTGGTCTTTAGATAATATTGATGCTTAATTCTAATTATGGATGAATATTAGCCTGAAAATTGATTTCAGACAAGCTTCTCTGTAAAAACAGGCAAAACTGCTTTTTTTTCCCCAATTTTCTTATCACCTTATATCCCTAAATAACAACCAATTTAAATGTTGATTCTAGAATGCCTGAAAGTTATCAAATAAATGTGCTTTCAAGAGATAATTGCAGTTGAAATTTATAGAGCAATATTTAAATCTCTAAAAATAAGAGAAATAATCTATAGAAAAAAAGAGGATATTTTTTGATTGAAATGTAATAAAAAGCAATGTAGATAAGCTCCCATTTTTGGTTCATTTTCAAACAAAGAGATTTTATCAATTAATCCATTAAAAAAATGTCTAAAATGAAATCTTCAGCCAAAGTCAAATTCTTAGAAAAGAAAAAACATTGTTTGGCATTCAACCTTATGGAGTCAACATCTTTGGCATCGTAAATATTATTCTGATGTGAACTACCAAATAATGATGGCAAGAATTGTTTACTGAGGAAATGTTGTGGGGTGTATGGAGGGCTGAAGGCTGTTTGTTTCCATGATTGATTATGACATGATATTTATAAGAAATATTTCCAGAATTGGGGCAAAATGTTTCTTTCATTGATTTTTGTTTTCTTCTTATTTTATGTGCATCATTTTACTGGTCAAATAACAAATGTCACTTCCCTATTTTAAAATGCACTGCAAATAGAAGAAAAACCCCAAGATTCCAGCACATATACATACATAAAAAAAAGAAAAATAGAATAATTGTATTTGACTTGCAGAGTGTCAGTTGCAGGAATATGTTACCATGAAAATAAGTGGGGACAAAGAAAATTCACATCATTTACGGTTAATGATTTTGAATTGGAACCACTGGCTGGCTGATTACTCACTGAGTGGATTAAAATCATTTGGAGGTATTTTCTTTCTTTCTTTCTTTCTTTCTTATTACTTTACCAAGTAAAGTAATTAACCCATGCTTTGTACTATGATGTGTTTTAATCTGTACCCTGAAGCCGTGTGTCTGGACTGTAAGTTTCCTTCAGTTCAGGAAAAAGTTCAAGGATGATGATATCAAGCAGAACATAACTCAGCTGAAATTAAAACAAAATTAATAATATTTTAAAATAATTTGTTAAAGAAAAATTTAGAATGCATGATAATAGCTAAAGATTTTACATTGTAATAACCTACCTACCTTCATCCTTGGGATTTGGTATGTGTCACACTAATGGTAGGAAAGGTATAGATATAGCTAAATAAAATCTAAACCCTTAGATGGCAAACCAAGTGATAAAACTAATTCTTAGCATACCAGCTCTCCCCTGTTGCAGGAAAGCACACACTATTGCTTTTACTGAAATACTACAGCAATACTGTAACTGTAATCAATAATTGTTTTTATTATTTTTAATTCCATAAAAAATGGCTATACTTAAAAAGCATACATTAAATTTCCATGTGCAGATATCATACTGATGCAATTAAAAATGGTAGAATGCAGTGATAGTTTATGATTTGTGTACATGAATTAACCCATAGGATTTACATGGGTTCAGTTAATACAAGATATTATGACAGCAATGTACTCTCATTTTGCTTGCACACTAAAACCAAAAATTACTCAAAGAACTCTCATATTAATATTAATAATTCATATTAATGAATTGCAACTTAGATATGTTAAAAATGTGCATATATAAAATGCAAAAAGGTATATCCATACATTTTGTTATACCTTTTACAAAGCACACACAGAATAATACTGTGATCTGAGTGATATATTTTTTTATCATAGGCAATGTACAGATACACAACATTGATCTTGGATGAGCAACATTCTGATCCTAGACAGAAATACAAAGATATATGTAAATAATCCAATAATTTTTATGGCCATAATGCAATTATTTCTAATAATCCAATAACTGAACCAGCAACATTCTGATCCTAGACAGAAATACAAAGATATATGTAAATAATCCAATAATTTTTATGGCCATAATGCAATTATTTCTAATAATAAAAGTAATATATACAAAACACTGAGAAAAATAATTAAATATTTCTGACAATAACTGAACCTAGTATTTTTGCTAAAATCATATAAGTTATATATTTAATGCTTTGAACTCATAAAACCGATATTTCAAGTTGAGTATTATTTTACTATATTTTACTGATATTACAAGCCTGGGGGTGAGAGATTATGTCAGATATTATTAATAAAATGTTTAATATAGCAACCATTCATAACCTTTTAATGAAATGATGGTTATAGCTTCAAACAAACATGTTTGAGCTCAGAATTGAAGTTTGAATGTATTTTGCACTTTCATTTTTCTAGCTCAGGTAAAGTTTTGAAAAAGTCAACTTTAGGTTAATACCAAACTTTGGAAAGGCAGAGTAAACAAAGTTTTAAATATCACAATAAAAAATATTTGTAATTTTTTAATAATTTTAAAAATATTAGCATATTTTCTCTTTTTTTTTTTTTTTTTAGATAAAAGAGAATCTATAATTGGTAATAGAAATTGAAGATGAAACAAAATAAATTTTCATCTATACTTCAGTGTTTTTGACACATACATGATGCAATTAAAATATTCTTAGACTTGTCTTTCTTTTGGCCAAACTATGCACAGAATAATCATATAAGTACATCAGGAAGTGCACAATAATTGTTGTGAGTCAGCATATTATATGGCATCATGCAGTCAATATTTGGCACTGTGTTATACACATTTTTTGTGACCACAATTACATGTTGATTTTCAGTTTCAGGAAAGATCTTAAATTAAGCAAAGAGCAAACATCAAATCAGAAAATTGGCACTTGAAATGTTGAAGCCAGCCTCTGATACTGATGCAACAAGGCAAGTAAGGCATTTTGAGTGGTACTTGCACTTCGAGTGTTAGAACATCACTGGAGGATGAAGAACAGTCAGGCCAACCCTCAATAACAGGGCCAGATATTCAATGTAAGTTCTACTGTACTATTTTAAGGAATCTGTAAGAATATTTGGCACAAACGACCTGAATTGTGATGATAATTGTGATGCTTCAACAATGGGTCACTCCACACCCACCCTAATTACTGGATTTGGCTACCTGAGAGTTCTTTATTTTCCCCAAGTTAAAGTTCAAACTAAGGGATTGACATTTTTATTTTAGTGGGGAGATCCAGAAAATGTCAAACATGCTAAAAGAGGACAACTTTCAAAAAGTGTTTTAAGCAAGACAAGTTCTAGAAGCAGTTTCATCCCTTTAAATATTTGGCCCTTTTTTTGGCTTTGCATAGAAAATGTCTATGAATCTTTTGATTGTACAATATATTTTACTCATCTCTAAAATTTATAAAAGTCAATGATTGAACAAAAAGTAACAGAGAATACTTCACCTGTTTGTTGAGCTTGGGTTGTTGTAAGATATCCAGGATTAATTTGGTGCCTTCATGATGATTTTGATCTCCCATGAGATAAACAAAAATTCCTGGAAAAAAACATTTACAAAATGGAACTGAATTAAACAAACAAATTTTGCAAAAAGAAAAATGGTTTATAAAGAAATGATGCTTATCTCTATTAATTAACACAAGTTTTGTATTTAATGTTGCTTTTTTGTTTTTTGGGGGAGCCAGATTTCTTGACTGATTTCAACCTAATCTTGCATATGTTTTATGCAGTAATTGTTCTCCAAATAAGGCAATTCATAAAACATGAGGGAAAAGGAAACTATGGGTTCATAGATGGAACCCTAGCAGATACTACCAGTATAGGTCAGAGTGGACCTGGGAGTAATGGCAATAAATAAGTGACTACACATTCTCCAGAATACCAGAACTGGAATCTTACAGCCTGATGCAGTTTAAGATCATATCAAGGACTCTTTATTTTGGTATGAGTTTACTCTATTGGAAGGCATGTAGTTGGCATATTTTAGTACCTGTCAACAGGGTAGATATATTGAAGAAGATGAATATATACAAAACATACATGTCAAGGTAGAAGTGTTAGGGAGATATATGTTGATCCAAGGAATAAGTTTTGATCTTATCTTCTTAGAAATGACAATAACTATGCTGATTTTATCATTTTAAGAGTGAAGCATAATATCCTCCCATTTTGGTAAGATGAGTAGGCAAAAGTTTCTAATATGAAAAACAAACAGCATGCATGGTAAACCCACCAAAATTTATACTTGTTTCAAACCCTCTGTACAACCTGATTTTGTGCCACTAGACTTTTTGGTTGTTTAAAACTCTAAAGAGGCAATTGAAAGTTAAAGTTGATGTGCATAATTGGATCAAAAACTTGAAACTTTCTTCATGGACAGAATAAAAAAAAGTGAATTGAAAATTTGGAAAGATGTATGACTGTTGAAAGTAAATTTACTTCATGTTGCAGTGGCATTAGCAATTTATTCAAAAGTGCTCAATATATTATAAACATTAAGCTATGATGATAGTAGTGATAGTGGAAAAGATTTATGGGTCTACCATGGTTTTGATCTATATGATCTCATCAGGACCCTAACTTGATGTCTTTTCAGATAATAATGGTTGAACGCTATGTTAGTTCATATTTTTTCTCTATTGCCGCATGCAGTTCATTCTATTCATTTATGTATTTATTAGCTATCATCTCTGTATAACAATACTTAATTCTAATTATATAAGATAGATAATGAAAACAGTTAAAATTTAATTCTGATTATATTCTAGGAATTTAATATTACTAATTTATAGTATTTCACTGTTCTATTTCAGTATCTTTTCTATTTCAAATTAATAATATATCAAAAGCAACTCTTTCCACTATTATATATATATATATATATATATATATATATATATATATATATATTAAGAAATTTGAAAAATGAAGCGTTCCAAAAAAAGAAGATGAATTTATTTATCGACGCTTAAACGTTTCAGTTTATTTAAACAGATGACTGGAGTTAGAAAAATATTTATAAATATTTTTCTAACTCTTGTCATCTACAAAACATCCATCAATTTCTTCACCCCATAATCTACCTGATGAAGGTTTAAATAAACTGAAACATTTAAGCATCGATAAATAAATTCATCTTCTTTTTGGAACACTTTGTTTTTCAAATTTCTTAATATTGTCGGATTTATTTCCATATTTACTCCCATATATATAAATAAAAAGAGAGAGAGAGAGAGAGACAGACAGACAGACAGACAGACAGACAGACAGATAGACATATTTATCTCTTTTAATGGCATTATGATGCCTATGATCAATTATTTCTACTATAAGAATGATCAATAAAACAAAATTAAGATATAACTGCATTCATCAATACCTTTCTATTAGTTATTTATTATATATTTTCAGTTTCAATAAATAAGACTGAAAAAAATTATCTCATCAGAGAAAATGGTGTCAAAATGAAAAAAAACTTTTTTTCAAGTAATGTTTCTTTGAATTTGAAATTGTAATGTTTCTATAGAATGTCAAGTTCCAAGACTTTCCAATTTCTTCTGATAACATATTTGCTTGTTTTGACATTTTTGTTAAAGCAAAGGAAAATCTTTTCTTTTTGATTTTCTCACATTTTTTTCCAATATTTTATTCCCCTTTTTGACTTTCTTCTGCTGAGTGACTTTCTTATGTGGAAGCAAAACAGGAAGTTGTATGAGAGGTAAGAAAACTTATGTAAAAAACACATTATCAGAATCTTTGTTGATCATATGAAGAGACATAAAAGTCACGTTAACTCTGCATATCATTTATTGCATCTACCAATTGAATAGAAAGCAATAGAACCTTGTTTCTAACCAAATTTAGAAAAATGTGTCAGAAATTCAATATCTGACCAGTAACATATAAATGCTACAGACACAATTAGGTGTAAGGGAGTGACAGGTTTGTATTTTATTGGACGCATGGTAATATTTGCAATTTTTTTTCCCCCATCTAAATGTGCATCTTGTATGCCAGCAAAAACTGGTAATTGAATCTCTTTTTTGCATTTTTGATTTGTTAACAACATTTCTGTTGATCATTCTTCAGTTATCATTGTTAGGTGTATAATCCAAAAGAAAAAAAAAGAAAAAAGAGAAAGCAATTCCTTTATTTGGAAAAAGAAAATAGAACAGAAAATAGCCCTACCAGGCCAATTCATTCCAGCAGCATTATATACACCAAATACACAGGCAATTTCAAGTCATAACCTAGAGGAATTTGTGAAGAAAACTACATAGTGTTGAAATCTGTCCTTGCCCAGCTTATTCACAGTTGACAAGCCAATATATGATGCTGGCTTGTTCAACTTCCTTGCTCCAAATAATGATACTCCTTGTCAGTATTATGCACCTTATTTCAGAAGGATAATGTGTTCCTTTTTATCTTCAGTATCATTATATTATTCTAATCCTGACTGTAGGTTGTACATATATTCCTATTTATTTAAATGATAATAATTCCTTTGTAAATCTTATAAAAATGATAATGATTCCTTTGTAAACTAAACAAACAAATCATACAAAGGCCAGATCAGATTAAAAAAAAAAAATGAGTCTAGGTAAAAAAAATCATACATAAGTGAATAGGTAGATATTCTGGCCAAAAACAAGACATTAGGTTTATAAGTTCTAAAATTCACACTGGATTGTCCAATTGGACACATGGCCTAGTGGATAAGGTAGTTAGGTAAGACAGTTCTAAGTGACAGTTATCTCTAGATTGCAGCAGTAACATAGAATTAACACAGCTTAACGCTGTGTTAGGTTCAAAGTTCCGTGATGGCTCCTGATTACGACAAGAAGGTTCCCCAATTACAACTAGAAAGTTCCTGAGTCCGAAAAGAAGGTTCTCGAGTCCGACAATAATACTTGAAGAAGGCTGAAGGGCATATCGGCCGAAATGTTGTACAGATAACAATGAAGATGAGGACAATAGTCGGAATAACGCAGATAATACTAATCATCTCAAACATTCAGAGAAATAATCATACAATTGTTGAATATCTTATAGAAAGATAAAATAGTGAGCAATAAGTAAATTCATTAAAAAACAGGAGACACATTTTGTGATTATGCTATGAGTGAAAGGAAAGGGCAGCCTTTTTTTAATTTCAAAAAAGACTTTTTCAACACATCAAACTTGTACAAATAATTGGAAAATAAAAGTTTAAAAAAGGGATAAAGTATCAGTGAAAAGAAAGGAGCAAAAAGACAACAAAAAAAAAAAAAAGAAAGAAAGAAAGAAGAAAGATGCATACATGTATACCTATCTACTTCGATTTAAAAACAACATGTGAAATTTATAGTCATGAACTTGGTTTCACTACAGAGGGGATCAAAAGTTCTACCATTAAGATAAAACAATGAATTCTAACAATTCAAATACAACAATGATTTTCATCATGAGAAAATGACAAGGTACACAACACTATTTAATTCCCCTCTCTCTCTCTCTCTCTCTTGATGTTTTACTTACTTTTTAATTTCCTCTCTATAAAATTCTACACTTCAGTTTTTTCTCTTCTCAGTGTCACTTTGTGTTCTTCTTGTTAGTCCATAAAACCAGTCATAAATATTTATATCACAGGATTTTCTAATCAAAACCAATCTCTGTTACATCTTTCAACAGACTATTTTTAAATATTCCTACATTTTTAAAGTTTTCTTCCATTTTTTGTTGCAGTAAGAACTCAAAATGAAATCATGATGTCTTTTATAGAGAATACTACTCAAATAAATATATTTTGTCTTAATTTTTCTTCTAATAATAATTCATGGTTTTAAAAGCTTCTGACAAACTATTCTTGGCAGAGAACATTAAAAATAACCTGTAAAAAGTCAATGTGTGTCTATGAAGATATAATCAGATTTAGGTAAGAGTTATAAAAAGAAAGAGAAAACAAAAGATAAAAATTGGTTTATATCCAAATGGCTGGTGTCAAAATCCATAACTGATTTACCATAAGACAAAATGAAGATTATTTATTCTGAAAATGACTTCAAAAGCACTTATTGAAGAAATGCAGTGCAAAAATATTTTTAATCCCAAAACCATTATAAATGCGTCCATGGTATCTCTCT
>CM042153.1:47904632-48009632 GCA_023376005.1 Doryteuthis pealeii
TACTTGCCTTGTTGCATCAGTATCAAGAGGCTGCTTCAACATTCAAAGTGCCAATTTCGTTGATTTGATGTTTGCTCTCTTGCTTAATTTAAGATCTTTCCTGAAACTAAAATCAAATGTATTGTTGGTCACAAAAAATGTGTATAACCACAGTGCCAAATATTGACTGCATGATGCCATATAATATGCTGACTCACAACAATTATTGTGGCACTTCCTGATGTACTTATGATGATTATTCTGTGCATAGTTGGCCAAAAGAAAGACAAGTCTAAGCAATTATTTTAATTGCATCATGTATGTGTCAAAAACACTGAAGTATAGATGAAAATTTATTTTGTTTCATCTTCAAATTTCTATTACCAATTATAGATTCATCTTTTATCTAAAAAAAAAAAAAAAAGAGAAATATGCTAATTTTTTTAAAATTATTAAAAAATTACAAATATTTTTTATTTGTTGATATTTAAAACTTTGTTTACTCTGCCTTTCCAATTTGGTATTAACCTAAATTGACTTTTCAAAACTTTACCTGAGCTAGAAAAATGAAAGTGCAAAATACATTCAAACTTCAATTCTGAGCTCAAACATGTTTGTTGAAGCTATAACCATCATTTTCATTAAAGGTTATGAATGGTTGCTATATTAAACATTTTATTAATAATATCTGACATAATCTCTCACCCCAGGCTTGTAATATCAGTAAAATTATAGTAAAATAATACTCAACTTGAAATATCGGTTTATGAGTTCAAAGCATTAAATATATAAACTTATATGATTTTAGCAAAAATACTAGTTCAGTTAGTTGTCAGAAATATTTAATTTTTTTCTCAGTGTTTTGTATATATTACTTTTATTATTAGAAAATTGCATTATGGGCCATAAAATTATTGGATTATTTACATATATCTTTGTATTTCTGTCTAGGATCAGAATTTGCCTCATCTGTCAAAGATCAATGTTGTGTATCTGTACATTGCCTATGATAAAAAAAATATATCACTCAGATCACAGTATTATTCTGTGTGTGCTTTGTAAAAGGTATACAAAATGTATGGATATACCTTTTTGCATTTTTATATGCACATTTTTAACATATCTAAGTTGCAATTCATTAATATGAATTATTAATATTAATTATGAGAGTTCTTTGAGTAATT
Source organism: Doryteuthis pealeii (assembly GCA_023376005.1). NCBI lineage: Eukaryota > Metazoa > Mollusca > Cephalopoda > Myopsida > Loliginidae > Doryteuthis > Doryteuthis pealeii. The sequence goes on from CM042153.1 coordinate 47,905,796, forward strand.
TTTGGTTTTAGTGTGCAAGCAAAATGAGAGTACATTGCTGTCATAATATCTTGTATTAACTGAACCCATGTAAATCCTATGGGTTAATTCATGTACACAATTCATAAACTATCACTGCATTTCTACCATTTTTAATTGCATCAGTATGATATCTGCACATGGAAATTTAATGTATGCTTTTTAAGTATAGCCATTTTTTATGCGAATTAAAAAATAATAAAAACAATTATTGATTACAGTTACCAGTATTGCTGTAGTATTTCAGTAAAAGCAATAGTGTGTGCTTTCCTGCCACAGGGAGAGCTGGTATGCTAAGAATTAGTTTTATCACTTGGTTTGCCATCTAAGGGTTTAGATTTTATTAGCTATATCTATACCTTTCCTACCATTAGTGTGACAACATACCAAATCCCAAGGATGAAGGTAGGTAGGTTATTACAATGTAAAAATCTTTAGCTATTATCATGCATTCTAAATTTTCTTTAACAAATTATTTTTAAAATATTATTAATTTTGTTTTAATTTCAGCTGAGTTATGTTCTGCTTGATATCATCATCCTTGAACTTTTTCCTGAACTGAAGGAAACTTACAGTCCAGACACACGCTTCAGGGTACAGATTAAAACACATCATAGTACAAAGCATGGGTTAATTACTTTACTTGGTAAAGTAATAAGAAAGAAAGAAAGAAAGAAAGAAAATACCTCCAAATGATTTAATCCACTCAGTGAGTAATCAGCCAGCCAGTGGTTCCAATTCAAAATCATTAACCGTAAATGATGTGAATTTCTTTGTCCCCACTTATTTTTCATGGTAACATATTCCTGCAACTGACACTCTGCAAGTCAAATACAATTATTCTATTTTTTCTTTTTTTTATGTATGTATATGTGCTGGAATCTTGGGGTTTTTCTTCTATTTGCAGTGCATTTTAAAATAGGGAAGTGACATTTGTTATTTGACCAGTAAAATGATGCACATAAAATAGAAGAAAACAAAAATCAATGAAAGAAACATTTTTGCCCCAATTCTGGAAATATTTCTTATAAATATTCATGTCATAATCAATCATGGAAACAAAACAGCCTTTCAGCCCTCCATACACCCACAACATTTCCTCAGTAAACAATTCTTGCCATCATTATTTGGTAGTTCACATCAGAATAATATTTACGATGCCAAAGATGTTGACTCCATAAGGTTGAATGCCAAACAATGTTTTTTTTTTCTAAGAATTTGACTTTGGCTGAAGATTTCATTTTAGACATTTTTTAATGGATTAATTGATAAATCTCTTTGTTTGAAAATGAACCAAAAATGGGAGCTTATCTACATTGCTTTTATTACATTTCAATCAAAAAATATCCTCTTTTTTCTATAGATTATTCTCTTATTTTTTAGAGATTTAAATATTGCCCTCTATAATTTCAACTGCAATTATCTCTTGAAAGCACATTTATTGATAACTTTCAGGCATTCTAGAATCAACATTTTAAATTGGTTGTTATTTAGGGATATAAGGTGATAAGAAATTGGGGAAAAAAAAGCAGTTTTGCCTGTTTTTACAGAGAGCTTGTCTGAAATCAATTTTCAGGCTAATATTCATCCTAATTAGAATTAAGCATCAATATTATCTAAAGACCACAATGGGAGAAAGTGTATATAGATGAGTGTGTGTATACAATGGAGAATATATCGGATATAGAATTATGTTTTCATATTAGATAAGTTTTATACAATTTTATTGTAATCATCACTTTGATTACATTTACATTTAAACAAAATTTTCCCACCCCTTTAATTCTGTGGAAAATATTTTGAGCCTGACAAGATGTTTGGTTAATTCAATTATATTATACGCAATGGCCTTCATCTCAGTTTCACTTAATACAAAATCTGCAGAGCAGGTCTCTGTTAGACTATGCAATAATCTTATCTTTATATTCCCTTGTTAAAACAATATTAATTAATATCGTAGATATATGTCTATAAAAGTTTTATGGTGCTTATCACCCCTCCTACTTCTCGTTGTATTTCATATTTATTATATTATTAACAAAAGCTGATGATGATGATGATAATAATAATAATGATAAGAAGAAGAAGAACAACAACAACAACAACAACATAAGCATAATAGTTTCTTTTAAATAAATTACCATTAGTCTCTTTCATTCTAGTTAATTCTTTCTCTTTTATTATCTTCCCATTTCCCAGCTGTTCTCTCCTCTCTCTCTCTCTCTCTCTCTCTCTCTCTCTCTCTCTCTCTCTCTCTCTCTCTCTCTCTCAAGCCATTACTGTGGTTAAAGATTGCAGTATCTATTTTTTTTTAAGTACTCAGTATTGGGTAGGGAGCAGTATGACACAAAAATTAAAGCCACATCTTGCTTGGCTATTATTCAAAGTATTTTTCAGTTTATTAGAATAATTTAGTGAAGGAGGTTCTTGGACATCATGCAATAATACTTTCTGAAGAATATCAGCTGAGCTTCTTCAAAATGTATTATCATCTGACCACCTTTTTTTCAGTTTGTTATATACTGAAAATACTTTAAATAATAGATAAAAATGTTTTTATTATAAGTATTCAAAATATTTGCTATAGAATATCTTTAACATTGAAAAAATTGATTGAGTTTTCTTAAGCTTCCATCAGAATGTTTTTCATTAGCAATATATAATCTTCTTTAAATAATGGTACCATTAAATTTTTACTAGTGTTCAATAATGTAATTAGGTATGAATGCATGTGTGTATATATATATATATATATATATAATAGGTCAGTAAATCTGTAGCCTGAATTTTGATCTGAAATTTTCACTGAATTAAGTGCATTGACAAAGAAAGAGATTATATTATATTGTGCAAAATCAAGCCTTTTCATGATTAAACTACTCAAACACAAACTTCAAATTACTTAATTTTCTTCTGTTTTTGCAGAAGTGTTTTGTTTGATTCAAGCCTGAATAGAAATTGTCCAAATGTTTCTTTCAATCATCAGTGATCATTTTCAAGGGTGAAATTGAGATGTTATTGTTTTTGAATAAGGGAGAATTTGTGTTTTGGTGTGTTACAGATTTCAATTCATATAGAAAATGTCACAATACATATAAGCCATTTGTGATAATATGTAGGATGAATTTACTTGTTAACTATATTGATTATACAAGTTTTTTGAATGAATGCTAATTTATTTAATGTAGGTTATATATATATATATATATATATATAAGAGAGAGAGAGAGAGAGAGAGATTAGATATACAACATGCAGAGTCCAAATAATGAAACCAATTTTATATCTTTGATGATTTAAAAGACTAAGTTATATTTTGTTTGTGTCAATTGTCTGTCTGTATCTGCAAATGAAGCAATTTATATCCTTATAAAAATGAGACAAGTAATTTCCTTTGTTTTCTGTTTATATGAAAATATAACTGACAAGAAAGAAAATTAGAAGTGGCCAATTAAAAGTTTTGCAGCTTTTTACAGTAAAACCAAATCACTACAAAAAATATCAGTTAAGATATGTCTTTTTGAATATAAACATTTTCCTTATTTTTATAGTGTTTCTTTTCTTTGTTTTTATAGTGAATCCATTCTGATTGATTCTTATTTGTTTCTAACATTTAACAGATGCTGTATATTGTCAAGAACAGGTGTTTCCATTAGATAAATCTATTTAAAAAAAGGAAGTTAAGTGAAATGATGGCCATTTTGAATCATCTTGTTGTATTCTATTAGAAGTGAATCAATGTATAATGGCAGAGAATTGAAGTTGTAAAGAAATAATCAAACAAAATGCTGTTTATTTTCAAAATTATATAGATTAATCAAGAATCATATCCAGAAATAAACATATTAATATATATATATATATATATATATATATATATATATAATGTATGAGAAATGAGTGAGAATTGGTTTGAAAAACTTATAATATTTAAATGAATTGTAATTTTGAGATTTCTTTTTTCTACTTTTACACATTTCTGACTTCTTAAATATTTAATTGTTTTTTTCTTCTTGTTACAGTTCATTATTTTTATTATGAAAATGATAAAATAAATCAACATTTCTAAATAGCGAAAAACTGAAAAAGAAAAAAGCCAAAATATATAATTTTTTTTCATCAAAATAGTTTTTATCTGAAGTGTATATATGCCTTTTACTGATGCTGGAGTTTTTTCTTAATAAGAAGCAAAAGTTCAACTTATAGAGAATGTTTAAGCTTTGTCAATTTTTAAATTATTTTTATTATCTTTAAGAGATTTTCTATACATATAATTTATAATGAGTACAGTTGTAATAATGCACAGAGCATGTATTTTATTGCAGGTTGCTTTCTTGATATCAGCCAATAAGCAATTTGCACATCAGGGATTTTGGGGGTATTTTATTGAGATTTAAAATGTTTCATTAAGACTTTGCTGTATAACTTTAAAAGAAAACTAGATAACAAGCAAATCCATTGAGTTTTATGATGATACTGGTGCACATCCATTGAGTCAATGATGATACTGGTGCATCTGTTTATAGGAATGAATTTAAATGAGTATTTCATAGTTATCCACATTATTGGGTGATTTTAAAAAAAATGATATTCAGCACAAACACAGACACCATAAAATTATCAGTTAGTTACATTTTGGACTGAAATAGCTTTATTCTTTTAAGTTGATTTTTTTTAAATGTATTACATACAGGCATATAAATATAATTTTAATAACATATGAAGAAATTGTTATTAAACTCAAATATGGATGGCAGTTATTAGTTGCTTTAATGATGATGATAATTGTATCCATTTGAGTAAATTAAATGTTATTGGTCATTAGAATTGTTTTTTATACTAATTTCTTTATTCAGCCCATATATAATAAGTGTAACAATAAAACATTAAGTATTATAATAATTTTCTTAAATTCTTCCTGAAGTGTTTGCTTTTTCATCTTTAACAATTGCCTTCAATGATTATGAAGTTCATGCCCTATTTGTAGAATATATATAATAATTATTTTAATATGAATAAATAAGTGGAAGTAGTCTATAATTAACACTTATTAGTTATCTCCCTTGAGAAATTATTATGATTGGAGTGAGTGTGAATGCAGATGCTACACTGTCTTTGGAAAAATGTTTTATTTTCATAATTTAGAGCATTGAATTGTTTTTAATGCTATAATGCTAACAAAAATCTCATAATGATATGCTAATTTTATTGTTACTGTAGCATATATACAAAATTTGATCATTAAAATAATTAATACTACTTTAAATGGACAGACAAATAACACTAGGTAGCACAAATTTTGTTCCAAGATAGTATGCATTATTTCTCATTTGCTTATGTTTTGAAAGTTTAGGAAATGTTCTTTATTTCCTTCAAACTTTGCTGTTGTGTGCCCTGTATAATGAAATTCAAGAATCAACCTATTTTTATGTAAAAATAGGCAAATTTGCACAATTTCATTTATATAAGGTCTGAATATCACAATATATGAACCAAAATTTACATGTATTTATACTAAAGTTATAAAAAAATGAGCAAAAATGTTTTGTTAATTGTCGAAAATTTTCTGTCAGCTACTCAGCTCTAAATCTACCTGAAATGATTTGAAAAAATAGGTAAATTTTAAAATTTCATTACCAGGTCATAGAAAAGTTTGATAAAAAAAATAGGTCTTTTCCATTTACTTCAGGAATAAGCAATTAGAAAATAACAAATAAATGCTAAATTAAGAGAAAAGTTCTTGTTTTTCCAATTTAATAGACATTTTTGTGGAATAATGACCCTAAAGGTGAAACTGGAGTATTAAAAAAAAACCTTAATTAGCCAAAGAAGTACCTTCTGGGAAATGTTAATTTTCTCATACTAATTACTAATTTCAATGATAGAAAATTTAGATAACAATAAAAATGTGCCAAGTAGACTCTCAAACAATTTGTATCAGAAGAATGAATATTCTTATATCTGCTAGATATTTATTTAGCTATTGATGAATTCAGGTTATATCATATTTAAGGACCTTAGACTGTTACTTTAAATCATTTAAAATAAAATAAATGATAGTCCCAGTACTTCTACTTTAACATATAATAATTAATAATCTAAAAATAATATTTATTTTTATTTTTCCATCTATTTTTGTTTATTGTCTTCTCACTTTTTCATTTTGTTTTTAAATCTTGAAATTGTTCTCTTAAGAAATTTCATGGAAATGGTTGTCTATAAAAAAAACAACTTATCTAGCAAAGTAACACAAATAAAAACTTCAATCAAGGTTTTTTTTTATTATTAATATATGCGTCTATATGATTTTTATTATTATTAACAAGGGTTGGCATTGGCAGCAATAAAGCTTTATGTCTAGTCAAATACTATTTAGAATATCCATATTATGATTAAATGGAATTAAATAAATAGATAATAGGAAGTAGTCTATAATTATCCTTTGATAGTTATCTCCCATGTGAAATTATAATAATAAGGGTGAGCATAAATACAGACCTCTCCCCAATTATATTATTATTCACTTGCAGACTGTTTTGAAAATTACTTTATTCCCTACTTTTATTATAAATTGTGAGAAAAAAATCAACATTTTTAAATAGAAAAAAACTGAATAAGAAAAAAAAGGCCAAAATATGTTCTTTTTTTTTTTTGTTTTTTTTTTTTCATCAAAATAATTTTTATCTGAAGTGGTATATATGCCATTCAAATTACTCTTTAATAAAAAGTAAAAGTTCTACTTATTGATTTAGTGAATTTTTAATTTTTGTCATTTTAAAACTATTTTTATTGTCTTTTAAGAGATTTTCTATACATTTAATTTTTATATATTTAATATAATGAGTACATTTATAATAATGTACAGCATATGTTAGTTTTTTATCACTATTATGATAACAAAAATCTAGACTGCTATGACAGTTTTGATATATTAAAGTAATATACTTACAAAATGGAATCAATATAAATTCTCTCATTTGGGACAGTTTCACTAACTTCATTAATTTCTACAAAGAGTTTACAATAACAGAATTAATCATTGCAACAATAATTTTAATGTCTGAAAAAAGCAATCTAAAAATCAAATATTAATTTTTCTACAAGTATATTTATGTTAAATCAATACAGAATAATAAAATTTAGGATTCCATGTCTTTTAATGTTTGATTTGTAAGTCAGTCAGATTTATTTTTATTTTTGGATAATTAAAAGGATATCAATTAGAAAAATATAACAATAGTGTCTCTATAGGACCTGATATTTCATAATGAGATTAATGTTCCTGACAAAATGAATTCAGAGTTTTTTTAAACATACACAGGGTGTTTTAAAAAAAAATTATGGCAACGGTTTTTTTGCCCCCCCCCCCCCCCCAAAAAAAAAAAAAAAAAAACAGGTTTTTTTTTTTAAATCCAGTATGCAAACCAAATTTTGTAGCTCAGCATCCAACCATTTGATCATCTCTTACCCATTTTTATAAGATTTATATTCAAAATAAGTCTGAAGAATATATTCATCCTTGGAAGAACACTTTGCATAATAGTTATTGTCATAGGAAATTAAATTACCTTTCTGAATTCAATTCCTGGATCAGGCTGTTTGCATTTCATTTTGTGCTTATGCCTATGTGAAAGGCATGAATATATCTGTTCTCCTTTTCCTCAGCTATAAGTAAATAGTAGGGGACTTAAGAATTAACCATGTGTCACAGCCTGACTGTGATGGAAAGGTTGGGTATATACATACATTTATCCTTGGAAAATAACATATCTGACACAACACAAAGGAATGGATGTTTGGCTGAGACTAGCACATAATACAATCATTTTAACTTTTAAATGCTATTAACTCTCAGTACAGTATTGCCCTTTGACTAATATTGTAGCATAACATTTATGTGTACGTAAATTTTATTCTCTTATGCTTAGGGTTGCATCCATTATGTATACTAACAAAAAAAAAAGCCCACACTTTGGGCGGTATAAAAGATATTGCCTGAGGGAGGTTGGAAAAATTAAATAAAATTAAATAAGATAAAACGTTTAATATTTTTAAGAAATCAATTACTTACTTAAAAAGCATCATATTCACTCCATTGAGATGTTTGTTTTTTATGACATAACATTTTTAAAACTTTCTGATTTAATTAATCAGATTCGTATATCTTTATAGAAAAATTTTAAACTTGTATGAGTAAAATATATTTTGTTTGGATTTCATATGAAATACCGGCAACTGAGAAAAAATAAATTTCCCTAATATATTTTAGGAAAAAACTATTTTAAACATAACTTCATCTAAAGGTGAGTAAGTATCAACATTTTCATGAAAATTTGACTCTTAATAGATTTTTAATAGAATATCTTTTTAAAAGTCTGTAGGCTTAACTTGTATTTGGCCACATTAAAATTCAATTGTGTGAAAATGTAAACATTGTTTTCCTTCATAATTTTCATTATTTCCATAGACTGAAAAAATTTTTAAAAAAACCATCAGGAGTTTTATTTTTTTAAAAATGTTTGTTCTTTATAATGGTCCAAAAACTTTGATGATCATATTAACCGTTATTCAAGTTTCATTATGTTAAATATGAGGGGGGTACTTTTACACATCGAATTGGAGGTCCCTATACAACAGCCAGCAACGTAAAAAATTAAAATAAATCATTCAATTATTGGACATGCACAAATGACTAAATGGATAGAGTTAAACACACACCTTTTCAAATTTAATGTTGAATGAGATCGTATGAAAATTTCTTGTTTGTAAATAATTTTCTATACATTAGATAACTTTGAATATATATTAAAATGAAAAAAAAACTCTATAAATCAATAATACCGGGCATGTATTTATTAAAACTTGTTTTAAAAAATGCAGTGGACCATCAAGTGTTGCATACTACTTTCTAAGTTATATATAATTTAATGTTGTTCTTGATTTTATGTATAGATAATATTAACTATGAATAAATACTCATTGTTAAACTTACTTAATTCCTGAAATTACTGTGACATAAGCAGTGACATAGTTTTGATTACAGACAGATACCAAATCTCCATTTTATATATATATATATATATATATATATATAACTGAAAAAGTAACAAATTACTGAAGGCTTGGCAATTGCACATTTGCTTTAGAAAATATACTGATAACTATAAAAAATAATTTTAATTGGATGTAATTATAATTTAGAAACAATAATTTTTGCGTCATCTACTTTCTTTAATGATATTTCTTGTCTATTTAAGGTCAAATAGCTGGTTGGATGTTTCTCTTAACCTATTAGATTGTTAAGGTGCTATGTCAAGCAATTCTCCTTCACAGCTCCATTCAAGGCAATAGATTTTCTTGTTTTTTTGGTCAGTTTTATGTCATTTCATCCTTTGTTGGGTTAATTTATGCCGAAGACAGTTGAACAATTTTGTTCTCCTATTATATACAGTACAAATATGTATCTTTACAATCATTTTAAATAGGTAAATACTTTATTATCTCAATTATGTTTTAAGAGCAAGTGTTGTTCAAAATCAATTTAAACATTATCTCAGATTTAACAGATACTTGGGAAGAGTGTCAATGAAGAGTGATGCCATACTTCCCTAAGCTCCAGAACTGGAGTCTTACCACCAGATGTAGTTTAGTGTTTGTACACAGTACATTGTATTAAGAGTATTTACGGATTCGAAGGATCCCTTATTTCTCTATAGTTGAAGGAAAATTGTCGGACAAAGAAGGAACAACACAAAAGTAAATGCAGACACCTGTATTGACATAAAATTACATAAATTGTTGCAAATTTAATGGTATTGCTACCAGACTTATCTGTGGAGGGATTTCTTGTAGTACTGGAGATAACACAGTTTTCTTCTCGTCGGTGGGAAATGTAACTACCACCGACGAGAAGAAAACTGTGTTAAGACGCTTCGTCTCGGTATTTGTTCTTCTTTTAGTCAGTGTGCGGTCGTACCGGCCTTTCTGTAGTATGCTGATACGATACCTTAGACGGAATCTGGTTGTAAGGTTCCTGTTTAAAAGGACCCTGTTTTTGGGGTAAGTAAGTGAGAGCGTTTCTTTGACGTCTCTCTCCAGTAATGGTTCTTCGATAAGTAGCCCTGTTTTTGGGGTAAGTGATGAAAGCGTTTCCTTTGACATATCTCTCTAGTAACGGTTCCCTGATAAGTAGGCCCTGATTTTGGGCTAAGTGAGAGAGCGTGTCTTTTGACCTCTCTCTCCAGTAACAGATCCTTGATAAGTCACGTTTTGGTATTTGGCACCAACATACGATGTTGGCATTCGACCCCTGGCGGCAGGGGGAGATAATTAGTTATGGAATTTCCAACTATTTGGTAGTGGAGTCTTACTCCTCTGCAGAGATGCAATTGAAATTGATGTATCCTAGTTTCACTGATAGAGTGGTTAAAAGTAATAGAGGTTATTTGGCAGTGCTTATCTCCTCTGTAAGTAACATGAAACTGATTGTACTGGGTTATATGGTAGCAGTCTAAAGGATTCCACCTGCCCTGCTATTTACTGTGAATATATTGTGGTGAATGTAGATTCATTAATTATAAGAGCATTAGAATATAAACTGTCTTGGCCAGGGTTTGAACATGTTTTACAATTTTTTTTCTCTGTCCTGCTCTCACACCATACATGCACACTTCTATCATGAAAATGTTTTCTCAGTAATTAAATAAGCATCAGTAACATGAATATTTCAGATATAAAACAATGTAAATCTTCTATTTTAGTTTTTGTCATTTCACATTGAATCTCATTATGTGTAGAATTAGGTGATCTCTCCACATCTTCTGTTGAACCAAGTTGTTATAAACTAGGAATAAAGTTAAGTCAATAAAATTCTTTTTCATTTAATGACAGATTTATTTTATCTACTGGTTTTCTCTTTCTTCCTTTGGATATGAGTTGGTTAGTATGAATTCAGACCTCACATTACATAAATTTGCCAATATTTATAATTTTCAATTACAGAGCCTCTCCCCAACCCCTAACCAATTAAGCTTCTACCTAAGTTTCATTGAAATCAATAAGAGTAGGTGGGCCAAATGCCACAATCAACATTCACAAATAATAAGTTTGATTTTTAGTACCCACCCTCAACCTGCAACAAATCTATGCAGCTGCATCAGAAGTAATTTGCCTCTTAATATGTTATTTGTAATTTTGGCTGTGGATGATTTTGCAAGTTTAAAGATTGACTGCTATAGACATTGAAGTGTGAAATGCTCAAATCAACATTGAATATCCTTGCCTGTTGCATACCCTACAATCAAGAAAAGTACTATAATATTTTAGGAGTTCAAACAGTAGTCTTAAAATTTACTAAACTTTACTTAGTCTGACACAGAAACTTTCATTCAATATATGAGTTTTTTTTTTTTTTATAAATCCTGTTTTTTAGTATGAAAATGCTAATAAAAGTTGTTAAAAAAAGGCTTTGAAATTAAATTTTTGACTTCAATCTTTTCCAGTAAATTGAAAAAAAAAATGTTGTTTTCTTTTAAGACTTAAAATTACATGTGTTGCAGAAGGTGACAAACTTAGATTTATATTTTCATTAATATCCCACTTTTAATCAAATGGTTCTTCATTATTGAGGCTAGTGAGATTTCTGTCCTGATACCATCGTTAGGAAGAGAAAAAGAGTTCCTTAGGCATATTTAGTATGGTTGCCCAAACAGGCTAAGAAAAACCCAACACCCTTTAGATATGTCTTTTCTTTTATATATCTAAATTCCAACACTTTAACTAACTCAAAAGCCTCATTTTCCATCAGCATTAACCAACAGGCTCATAATTCCAACCCAATGTTTTCATTATTTTATTCTAAAATTTTCACACCAGAAATAATTTGGCCTTTGACCACTAGCTTGTCTGTCATCAAGCAGATGTTGAAACCAAGGCCAATTGCATTGAGTGTCCAACTATTTTATTCAGACTGTTCCTAAGTAGTCAACCCTTTAAATCTTGAACATACTCATTGCTTCAATCATCTGCAGAAGAGACTAATGTTTCAAGACTGTATATCAGGTTTGTCTTGCTTGTCTGTTAGTATTTTCTTTGCATCCCATCCACCAACTAGAAATTCAAAATAATCTGAAAACGTTTGGCCCTGAGCATCCCCCTAAAGTCGTGTGATTGGGAGAGCTGGTGAGAAAATATGTTAAAAGTGAAATATTTATTAGCAGAATGAGTGCATACCTGCAAAATGTTAATATTCTAAAAACAAACAAACATAGACCAAGAATACTTGGATTTACATCATTTGGGCCTATGTTAAATTCATCTGTATGATACTTTTCTAGACTCAATTTTTCCTTAAGAATAAATAAAATACATAAAAATTAATGATAAAAGATTTTGAAATTTGAAAAACAGTGAAAACAAATTAAAAATGTATATACAGTACAATAAGATATTTACATTAAAAATTGTAACCAACATTCTTTAAAAAATATGACTAAAATATATTTTTAGTGTTCTTTAAGTGATAGATATATTCTTTCACATGTTATTTACATTAGTTTTTTTCTCATTTTAAGGCACTACATCCAGTTTATGTAAAAAAAAGCCACAAAAGTAAACAGGTAATGTTATGGCTTTTGGAAGTAATTAATAACATAGGATGTGGGTATGACTGTATTTTAACACAAAATAGATATAAATATATAACAGTGGTATGAAATAGCTATTTTTAGTAGCTTGTAACCACATCTAATTAACTTTGTAAAATAAAATTATTCAATTTTACTACTGCATTAATGTTTTTTTTTTAAATATTCATATTCAGTGATTTTGAATTTTTTAGAATATCAACATATTTTGCAGGTGCACAATCTTTTTACTGATCCATATAGGATATATATATATATATATATATATATATATATATATATATATAATCTTTAAATATTTAGATACAGTCTTTTTTTATAGTTAATTCAAAATTGTTGTTTTCTTTTAAGACTTAAGATATTTTGAAATTCTACAAGTTCCAAGTGACACTAGCTTAAAAAAAAAAAACAGAACAAAAAAAACAAAACAAAAAAACACAAAATAAAACAAAAAACAAATGATTTAAAATTGTGCTATATCTTTGATTTGAGTATTTTTTGGTGGGCAGTTTTTTTGTATCTCAGTGTTACTTAGAATATGATTCTCGACAAGCTGATTTAGATAAAAAAAAAACTCATATTTAACAAAAAGATATTAAATAATTAAAACTGTCTTGGTGCAAAAGGCAGCCACAAGCTAAGGAGACCATATGTGCCTGATATCAATCTCAATAGTTTTGTTTGGGTTATCTTCCAATACTTTTTCTTCTTCTCACCTGTAGACATTTACAAATCTGCAAGTACTGAGTCTGTCTGCTGTGTCGAATTCTAAATGGAGGTCATGTACCAATGCTAAAACAATGTTTTTGCACTCTCTTTTGTCCAAGTTACCTACCTATAGATTTATCTCCCTCCTTTTTGTCTGCATCACCCACATTCTCTCTCTCTCATCTCATCTTTTTCCCATGCGTATTCACTCATAGAAGTAAACAACTACCTTATCAATAGAATTTCTACTGCTTACACTTAAAACCTTTTGCATTTATAAAATGCATAATTCATATGCATTCATCATAGATTCTATAGAAATACTGATGTAAAAACAAAACACATTTTGTAAATTGTCCATTTATCTTATAGGAACTTTCTATCTCTGTTGACAGAGAGCCAACTTTTTTTTTCTAACTTACTTATTAACTAGTGTAGATTATTTACATATCTATTGGCACCTAACCATTAATTTTCTATTTCTTTCTTTCTCTCTCAACATTCTAGCATTTTCTCCTTTCTTTGCATCTCTTTGGGATCTTTTTCTCTTTCCCAGTTTCTCTTTCCTTCCAACTTATTCTCTCTTTGCTTTCTTCTTCATGTTCTTTCCATGTGTCAACATAATGAGGGAATTTCTCATTACTTTAAAGTGAGACCAAGTCACATATAAAGTCACTTTTTACTTTACATATAAATGGATTATTTTAAGAATAGACAAAAAGAATTATTGGTCTGTATTGGAATTATCAAACCAGAATTTTCTATATATTCTTTGCCTTTAACCCAGGGCACTCCAGTTATGATCAGGCTTTGTTGATTTTATGTCATAGTTAGGAAGTACCAGATTCATGTCAATGCATTTTTTGTGTAATTATAATATATTTTCTCTTTTCTGTTGATGACAATTTGAGTTTTGTCAACAAAGTGAAATTTGAGTTGGCAATAAAACCTCAGCATTCAATTTCAATGGGAAATATATTTGTCATTCTGTAGTTTTTTGACTCATTGCTCTGACAGCTCTATATATACTGTCCTAGTTCATAGATTTTCTTTTTCAATTTCTTACCAAGCCTGCATTAAAGTTTTGGCTTTTTTGTTTTTGCAACAGAAATACATGCAAGAATCTCTATTTACTGATTTATGAAAGAGAAAATTTATTTTTGAAACTAAAAACTTTTGCCAATAAAACAAAGAATATATTTAACATTATATGACGACTCTACATGTATTCAAATTCATGTCCTTAGGTATGTATGTATTCACATATTCTTTATTCTTTTGTTAAATAAAAATAAATAAACAATGTACACTGATTTATAGAAAATCATGTGCATCAATTAGTTTGTTTATTCAATTATATTCATATATGTATGTGTGTCTGCACATACATACGCATATGTTTATATGTGCATGGACACCTTGAGGTCTAATTGTTACCAGGTTAGGCTAGCAAACCCTTATTAGTAAGTTTGATTATCATTTGGTGCTCTATATTTTTAGCCTTTTGCTACAACTAAGCCTAGTAAATAACTGTGTGCTGGTGTATTTATCATTGTTATCTGTATATATGCATATATATGGGTGTATGCACACACACACACACACACACACACATATATATATATATATATATATATATATATATATATATCAACAGTAAGACTGAAAATAAAACAAGAATCTTTTTATCTGCTGCTAAAGGAAAATTCTTCTCTTCTTAACTGGATTTGCAATCCTGAATTCAAATCTGAAGTTGGTATTTAGCCCTGTTCATAAGTTATACACATTTAAATGTTATATATACTCTGCATGTCATATTATGTGATAGATAATCATATTGGACAGCAAACTTGAGTAATTAAACCCAGTAAATGCTTTATTTTATTAATATTAACATCAGTTTAAAAGAAAAAGAATATTAATAGTAAATTAATGAATAATAGAGTATGTAACCTCAATATGTTTGAAACATGTTTTATGGGCATAAGAAGTAGTTTAATTTAGGAAAGAAAAAAAAACTTTGAATGAATAAAGTTCAAAACCTTTTCCATGATGACCCTAACAATTCTTAAAAGTTTAGTTGAACTTCAGGAAAATGGTAAAACCTTAATATTACAGACATTTGGTGAATTATAATAAGATTATTCATTGATGTATTTGAAGTAATGTCATTATCATTATACTCACAATGTTTCATCCATTGTACTGTCAGGCCTTCTGGAATTGGAAAACTTTTTCTTTCAATTCTTTCCTACTTTTTCTTTATCTCTTTTGGGTTTAAAAAGAAAATCCTTTTTTTTTCTTATTCATTTGTCATTCCATTTTTATCTTTTTGGCCCCTTTATTCCTTTTTCTTCCATTTAACCAACCCTTTTTTCCTCACATTTTATCTTATCCTGTTTTCTATCTTATTTTTCTGCCCCCCCCCTTTTCATCTTACACACTCTACTATCATTTCATTCTTCTTTGAGAAGAAGTAATAAAAAAACAGTGTTGAGATCAATATCTATCAACTTCTTTCTTTTACTTCTCTCTCTCTCTCTCTCTCAAATGAATTCTCTCTCTCACTCTCTAGCACACATGCATATAAATATTGCATTCTCCCTGGTTAATCAATCAGTGTCCATATCTCCACACGAGTCCAGTCAGCAACTCGCTTAGATGGAGACTTATGAGTTCTTTTGTCAATGAGTATAAAACCAATTGCAATATTACCTCGCTACTTAGATGTGTTCACAACACATTCCACATCTTTTCTAACAAAGATACATGGGATAACTTTGTGCTTTGCAGAATACTAGTCACAATAAAAAATCTCTTTTACCAAGCTTGGTCATATATCGAACAATATTTCTTTTTTTTTTTTAAATCTTCAATTCAAACAGGCCACCCTCGAGCTTTTCAACTATTGATTACTGATATGTATCATTTATCAGATAATATTAATCAATTGTGTGATCAGTTTTATGCATGAATATCCAATCATATTCAATGACAGAAACTGGATTTTGTTTAAGGAACGTGTGCCAATGCATTTGTTTAATATCAGAGGCAGTTTAAGAGAGGCTCACCAATCAATTTGGTGATTGTGAGAATTTTTTTTTTAACCTTCTTCATCAGCTATTGATTTTTTTTTTTTAGAAAAATATCTCCAGTTACTTTAGAATTTTGTTGCAAAATATTGATGTCCATGGAATATCAGTTCACTTGGACCTTCTCATACAAAGGCATTCTCTCCTCAGGCTGCATTCAAAATTTTAGTATGCTTAGAACAAAAATCTATTATTTGAATTTTTTTACTATTGTTCTGATCTTTATTGTTATATACACAATATTTCGGCCAATGTGCTCACCAGCCTTCTTCAGGTGATTCTTGTTGAATTCCAGAACCTTCTCGCCTAACTCTGGAGCTTTTATGTCACTTGGAATTGAATCAATCCACCAGGGTAGACTGTTCTCATTCTGCTAACTATGATTAGGTACAAGTGTTAAGCTATGTGAAGTATTCTATGTTATTATTGCTCATGGTCAGGATTGAACCTGCAACCTACCGATAATTTTCTCTTAGAACTGTATTAACTTAGCCTCTATATCCATTGTGCCATGTGTCCAACTGGACAATCCAGAATGAATTTATGGAACTTATAGACCTAATGTTCTTTTTACCTAGAATATTTACCTTTTATAATTACTAGCAAAAAACAAACAAACAAACAAACAAACAAACAAAACACCCTCCCGGCAGTGTAAAAATTAATTAAAAGAAAGATTTTGCCTGAGGAGGTGGGACTTTAAAGTCAGTGGGTTTGTATCATAAGTAAGTAAAATCATCAAATTTATTAAAGGAGTAAAAAAAATAAAACAATTTGAAATGGAAACTTAATTCTGTCCCTCTTAAGTAAAATGTTGCATACTTCTGTTAATTATTAATTAGATAATTATTTTGAATATTTTACAAATTTTACACAAAATCATAGGTATTTATTTATTTGTAAACTTTTTGTTAACCTCTTGATACTAAAAAATGACTATTTCTTATTTGTAAATAATTTTCTTGTAAAACTGTATATGTTAGATAACTTTAAATATATCTTATATAAAACAAACTATATATAAATATATAATACTGGACATGTATTTATTAAAACTTGTTTTAAAGAACAATAAGGACTGAGACATGCATACTCAAAGTTTGCGTGTATATAATATAAGGCTGTTCAAAATAATATTTTAGTATCCATCAGATACTGATAATAAAGGGTTTGATATAGCAACTATTCACATCCTTTCCTTTAATAGGATAGCTTTAAAGAAAGCTGTTTGAACACTAGATTGAAGTTTAGATGTGTTTTGTGCTCATGTGATCTCAAGACCAAGAGGCTAACAGTTAAAAAAATTAATGATAGTCTTCTAACAGTTTTGTCAGCAAGCATCTTGAAATCTCAATAAACTAACTTGGCACAAACTCAAATTCATTTTTTGGTGTGTGTGTGTGTGGAGGGGGTAATTTAACAATTCTAGTTTTATCTAACCCAATCTTTTGTTTTCTTTTTGGTTTGTGTTTCTATTTTACACAATCAGCACAGTTTTATCTTTTGTTCTAAATACACTTATCTTTAATCACTAATTGTCATCTTGTTTCTCTTTTAAATTCTTTTTTATTATTCAGTGTCTTTTCAGAGACCAAATATTACATTAGTTATCTAACAATGGTGACAAGTTCTTTGTGACATTACTTCACTACTATGAGGAGCATTTTGATATGTCTGCAATTCAGTACCAGGAATTCTTCAAGGCATTCTACTGTGGTTATGATTTTACCAAACTTGCTGTTTTCCTAGGATAATCTATGTAATCGGCCCCATGTTACTTAATGATTAATAGTTAAGCATGATTTATTGGTACTGATGAGCTACAATCAAAAAGAAAGTGGCAAAGAGTTAAAATAGATCTGTTAGATTCATTTTAGTATGGGACTCATATTACATCGGCTTGATATCTTAGATTGAATCTACCTAACTGAAGTTAAATTTTTATCTTAATTTTTAGCTGAAATAGAAAAAATGAAAATTGATTTTTTACTGTTGCAATTAATGCTCATAAATCAGTAGACTCCCATAAATACTTAAAAAAAACTTAATTTTCTTCTAAACTAACGATACCAGTACAATCTAAAGTGATTTTATTTATTTTCAGACCGTACAGCTTTGAAACTCTGTAACCAAAAACATGAATATGTAACAGTCCTAGACAAGGTTTCTTTTTAAATTCTTTTTAAAAGGATAATCTTTTCTTTTTTTTTTTTTGACTGTCAATTAACAATGACTGTTCCAGATAATTGGAGGGATTACAATCTTAATCAATTGTAGGGCTTTAGTAATTATTCCCAATACTCCAGTTATTATCGGCAGGTGAGGAGGTCTATTCCTAATTACTAATTGTGGGGAGGTCTTAAAATGAGTCATTTTACTATTCTTATCCCTATTGCTGTTGGTAGAGTGGGTGTCCCAGCTCGTCTTATAAGGTGGTTGGTTTTTTAGTTGGAGAAAGTTTGTATAACCATGAAATTCAAGCTTACAAGCAGAGGCCTTATAATTTGAGTAAGTTTTTTTTTACACCCAATTCTCAGTATGAGCATTGGATTTATATATTTATAAACTCCACGGTATCCACAACAATGAATATGAACATAGTTTTAACAGCATTAATACTATAAGAACTTTTGTTTCTTATTTCTTCTACTTTCCAGATAAATGTGGATGGAAGATTATATATTTTTTCAAATTTTGCATCTTTATTAATGCGATTGTTGTTACTCAGTTGAATGTAATGTCCCTCCCCCTTTTTATTGGATTCCTTTGTAATTGTTGATATAATTTTCACAAACTGTTTTATACATTGTATTGGTACATGTTTTTCCTATCTTATTTCTCTTTTGGGATGGTTGAAAATATTTTCTCACAAAAGAATGTCAAGTAAGTGTTTTTTTTTTGTTTTTTTTTTTAATGGGATGGAAAGTAAAACCAAATGAAAACATGCCTCGAAAAGTTGGTAATTTGTAGATTCAAGTAATGTATTTTTTCCTCAGATGTAAATTTTTGTGAACCAATTTTTAAGTCATCTGATTCTCCCACGTCTGTGATATCCACCTGAGATCAGGTTGGTCTGTATATATGATTTATTATGGAATAAATATATCTGAAAGAAAAACAATTTGATTTTGGTGTTTTATTTGTAAGTTGGTTATACACTATTGCTCATAAATACTCCCATAAATACTTTTTAAGAAAAGTGATTTTATTTATTTACAAAATACAGCTTTTAAATCCTGTAACAAAAATATGAATATGTAACAGTCCAAAAATAAGTACATTCCTCATATATGTTTATGTAAGCTGTTGTACTATCTACACAGGTGAGTTGTTTATAGTGGTGAAGGTCTGTGTAGAACCAGCCACACTTTTTGGATAAGCTGATAGCAGAAGAATAGTTCAACAATGTGTCACAGTCTTCTAAACAACACTCCTCAGGTTTTGAATTTTGATTTTTTTTCTCCTAGACCAGTTATATATATATATATATATATATATATATATATATATATACATATACATATATATATATATATATATATATATACATATGTATCTGATGATTGCTTCATTTCCTGATGATCTGGATTAACACCTTTTCTTCAACGTGATTCTCTCAGATAAGTTTGCAAACCTTGAAACAAAGATGACAGACAAATGGAATGGTGACTGTAGAACTTGGTTCAGTTCTTAAAGGAGGTTTCTGGGCATTGCTATGTGCTTTTTTAAGTCAGAAAGATTTCCAGATTTTATTGAAAAGGACGCAAGTGGTATCACCTAGCCTCAATGGAAATGTATTCTGTTCACATCTTCCATGAGACTTGACATAATTGATGTATCCATTCTTAGAGAGAAGAACACAGTCACAAACATCCCAACTCTAAGCAGGCTCCTCAACCTGAGTGTTCCCTTCCTCAGCTGTTGCCTCAACCGTTTATGATTTTTACGGCACTCCTCAAAAGAGGCACATCATGTTTTAAATAACTTTCTCTACTTAGATACATAAAGAATTGGATCACAAACTAATAGAATTGTTGCAAAAATCGAACATGTATCAGAGAAATATTTAATTTCATATTTCATAATTCCATACTTGATGGACCTTCCATATGCTCTGATAGACATGTTTTGATAGCAAAACCAACACCACCATTACAGCGCTCACCAACTGGGTTTCCAACCTTGAAAATAATATATGCAGTATTGATTTTTCAATAAGATGGTTTTCCCCAGATAGTTGCAACTCAGAGAGGAAGCTGCTATGTCAATATTCAACCTTTGCAGCTCTTTAGTACAGTTCTATGTTGTGGACGGTTGCTGAGTCTATAATCTAGAATGGTTATCACATTTCAAGAGAAAATTTTAAGTTTAAGTATTTTTGATAGATATTTCTATTTTTGTTGTTCCTGCAATAAAGAACCAGTTATCAGCTGGGAACTAACAAATATTGATATGACTGGCAACATTTGATGCACCTTTTCTAGTACATTCCCAGGAAACTGGGTGAGCAGTTACAAATTTCCACTAAAGTCGGTCCCTGTCATATAAACTAGAATGCTTGTCTCAGAATGCCCCCCAAAACTTAACCACTCTTCCCATAATGTGCTACACAAAATATATAATGAATATGAACATATATAATTAACTTTGTTTGAAAATCGTAGAGGAGAAGCTGAGCAGTAAACTATATGTCTTAGCTTCCCTTATATATATGTATGTGTGTGTTGTATACACACATACGATTTTACCTGATGTCTCTAATCAGGAAAGTTAAGCCATTAACTTCATAAAAGAAGATTTCTCATTTCCTTTGCATTTCCATTGATGCTGGGTTTTTTTTTTGGTTTTTTTCAGAGACATTTTGTACTGTTTGTTGTACACAACAACCGAATGAAAACCATTGAATTATTTTTCAGTATAGTCTTCAATTTCTTTCTCTCACAATATTCTTTGCGCATCTGTTTTTAGCTGACCGATTTTCAGTTGAAATTAATCAATTGGGTTCAATGATCAAGCCTATTTTTATTTTATTTTTTGTTTTTGTTTGTTGTTTGTTTTGGTAGGGGTAACTGACCTGCCTGTATTTTTCACAAATTTCATCTTGGTGCTCAAGTGCTAAGATAACATTGAATGATAGGAAAATATTTGTATAGAGTTTTTAAAAGATCTTTATTAAATTTATTCTGTGTAACTTGGAATAACCAATAAAGTAATAGAAAACTGAGGATCAATAAGCAAATGGGAACATAAAACGGATTCATAGGTTAGAAAATGATGTGCCAAAAATTAGAGACAGCGATTGAAAAATGGCAGCGATGCAACGTGGTATGAAATCTACAATGTGCTGGAGTCATTTCGGGATTACATCTATCCATACTTTTCAATTACTGATTCATTATTAAGAAATATGCCTAAAAATATAAACCAAGTTGTTGAAAATAACAATTTATTTGTATGACGTGTTTCCCTTATGTACATTCACCATCAGATGCTATGAAATTCTCTTTTTTGAATGATAACAGAATTTGTTGATGGAGTCGTTAAGAAAACACATTGAATGTTATTTGTGGCTTGAAATTTGAAAATTATTTTAAAATGTAAATTTTATTCATAAATATTACAATTGATTATTATTATCAAAGGATAGTATTGTTTGTGATTCATGATTAAAATATAACTGACAACTTTACTAAGTAACACAAATTGTGTTCATAGATTGTGCTATTTCTTAATTGCTTATGATGTAAAAGTATAGAAAATGGTCATTATTCCCTTTCCTTTTTTTTCTGGATAATCTGATTTAGAAATTAGAACTTTTTCATTTATCTGTCCAAATAAAACAACATACTAATCAAAATTTACATGTATTTTACTTATGTTATCAAAAGAGGAACAAAAATATTTAGAAGTATTGAAGAAAAAATGTATTTAATCTGTTTCATATATATTTATTCATATTCTGTTTAACTAATATCAGTTTGGTGAAAAACTGAGATATAAAGATTTCTGGTCATTAGTTTAATCCAACAGATGTCTACAACAGTAGATCTAAACCTTTTTGTTTAATGAATTGAGAAGCAAAAACACATGTTGAATTTTATCTTATACATAAATTCAAAGATATCCTAAAAAGGATTTTATAACAGTTTAACCTGCATAATATGAGTAATTACTTCATCTTATTCAGTAAATTAAGGATAGTTATCAATTAGAAAGACAAGCTTTATATTTCTTGTTACTATTTTCTACTTTTGAAAAAGCATTTCCTCTTTAATGCCCAAAGATCTTTCTCTTTTCGCACAAAGAAAAAAATAATCCAATTTCCATAAACATTAAGTGGAGAGATCTAAATGTTTAAATCTTGTTTAATAGAAATCCAAAATGTATGAAAATTTAATCAATCAAATTTAAAAACTAATCATAATTTTCTGTTTAGGATTTTTAACATCATGGTGTCAATAAAAGGGTAAGATGGGACCTGTCTTAAAAATATAAAAAAATAATTTTTATTGACTAATTTGAATTGCGTCACATTCCGAAAGTCAAATTGTCAGATTTAATGATTTCATTTATTTAACAACTCATAGGTTATTTAATGTCGATATTTAATTTATTTGTAAATGATTATTATCATAACTACTTATAATGTCAATATTAAATTTAATCTTTTTTATCACACTTTTTTGTAACTAATAATCATTTGTTTATATGGTTTCAAGTTATTCTAATACAAAGAAAACATAGAGAAAGGGAAAAGAAAGAAAAAAACCTGAAGAAAATAAATAAATGATCACAATTTTAAAGGAAAAGAAAATGATATAAATGAAATAATGATACTGTTAAAAAGTATTGTAAATTTAGTTTCTTTTCCTCTTAATTTTTATATTTTCTTTTCAGATTTTAATTCTATTATTTAGTGTACTAGCAGGATATGTGAATATAACACAGTATGATAATTTAATCATTACAATGTTTGATATCTTTACTTGAGAGCTATTGCAAAATAGTTCAATATGTAAAAAGTATAATAATCTTGATTTAACTCTGTCTGTCTGTCTCTCTCTGTCTCTGTCTTTCTTTCTTTCTTTCTTTTGATTATGTTCGATTGAAACAAACTAGCATTATCACCCCCTCTCTCTATCTTTCCCCTACTTTCTTATATTTTTTGGGGGTAGCATGTCCTTTTCTTCCATTTCTTTCTTTCTAATAAAAACGGAATGGTCCATTCCGTAGCTGAGGTGACGACACTCATAAGAAATAAGAAATTGGCGGATAAGCAACACTAGATAATCAGGATTTACATTTTTGCATTTCATCTTGAGTGATTTCCTTTTTAGCCAGAGGGTGATAACGGTCAGAAGATTAAGGAACAAGCATATTAATATATACATTATATTATATACTTTACACTCAAGTCATTATTTTGTAAACTAAAACTTTTGGAAGACTTTTCATCTAATATGTTAAGAACATGTAAACTTGGGTGACCATTTAAGTAAATGCAGGTACTGTAAGAAACCGAATATTAAAATGATTTGATTTGGCATTAAATGACTCCAAAATGTAACTAATGAAAAAAAACCCCGAAAAAACTACATCTGAATTTTTCTCCCTTGGTCAGACATTGAACTAGATTATCACGGTGAGTGTGGAAGCAGATACCCCCACCTATTAAGTTGTAAACTGGACAGAAATGTATTCATTGTCTACATATTTAACCATAATATTGCTACAAATTACCTATAAATATCCTATCAAAGTATCGGTAAATTATTTTTTTAGATTATTCCGCTTGGAGATTTTCGTTTCATTATTATGTGAAATATTTGGTCCTCTACATTTCGGAAATTTCCAGTGACATGAAACCCGAGCAAAAGATTCCACATAGTTGACGATAATCCAAGAAAGAAATGCAATCTGCAAATTTACTGACCTTCAATTCATATTTGCATTTTCAGGCAGTGTGTGTCCGTGTGTGGAGGGGAACAAATTGTCTTGGTGCTCTTTCGAAACTCCGATTCATTTATCCCTGTTCACTTCGAGTGTCACGTGTTAGCTGACCTGACCTGACCCCTTTCTCATTGACACCGAGTTCTTCATCGTTTCTAACTTCCTTGATGCCCTTTATTATCAAAGGTTTCCCATCTTCCATCGAAATAAATCAAAGCTGATTGCATCGACGTAGCAAGATATCAGCATCAAACGGCAATCAAGAATAACTCAACGTTTTATCAGATTAATTTGAGCAAAGTATTCATTGCTCCTTTGATAATTCACAATCGAACCTGTTACAATAGGTTGGATTGATATTGGATCAGTGCTCACCAATTATTATATTTGGACAAAAAATAGATAGTGAGGTAAGACGACACTATTTCGTTTAAATTATTTACAATATGTCTCGAAGTTATACTCCAGAAAATCAACCAGGAATTTATAGGATTAAATATAAAAGCAGAATATTTAAACTGTGATAGATTTGCTGACAGCTTAGCACTAATTACCAATACTTATTCTTATATACGTTCTAAGTGGGTCATTATGAAAAATAAATGACGGAGAGTCGCTTTATTAAAATTTAGAATAATTATTCGTATTTAAAGGAGTCAGACTAGCAGTACTTACTCATAATACATACAGGCTTTTAAATAATCATTCAAAACAAAATTTAGGATTATTATTCTTATTTAAAAGGACATTCTATTTGCATTTATCCTTTATTTACTATGGGTTATTACTTCGTTTACAGCAAGCATGGCACATGGAGAACTGCTTCAGGTTCGATCGGAGATCCCAAATACTCTCGAAAAGAAAAGAAAACTAAATTCCAACAATCTATTTGAATAATTTGATCGAATCTATGTGTTTAACATAGCGGAATTGTTTGCAAAAATCCTTTTTCAATTCTATGGAAGAATATTTGTTAGTTATCATAACATGAAAAATGACATTTCGTAGCGAATTATTGTTGGCACATTAGCGTTAATTAATAAATATTTCTTTAGAATAAATACCTAATTTTATTATTTCCCGGATATGAAGGGATAGTATTAAATTTAAGATCAAGTGGAGTGGGCATAGGTTCCCGGCTTTTAAAAAATTAGATCAGGCATTCGTTCAGATCAAATGAGATTCCTTTTAGTGGCTTGACTTTTAGTCACGACAAATAGACTTTAAGTATATATATATATATATATAGAGAGAGAGAGAGATCCATCTGCTTCTTTAACAATTACCAAGAGAGTGGATAAGTACTGAGATGGGCACACAACTAAACACTTCCATTGAATTATTTTACATACCCACACAAAATATATACATGCACACCTACTAGAAACAATAACAATTAAAACACATATATATGTAGGTACTAGACAAGAAAAGAGGAAAGTAAGGCAGATCAAAGCAATTCACGGAAAGAACACACAAAACTAGACTAGACATGGAATCAAAATCGTCACTCTTATTCGGCTTTATGACAGAAACATAAATGTTGGAAGACCATGGCTCATGTAAGATACAAGCTGAAAATTTCAACTTCATGACTTGATATATTCTGACAAATTACTTTAAATCTCCAGGATTGGAGAGCAAAAATATCACAAAGCTATTAAAAATCCTTATCCAGTATCTCAGAAAAAAGAGCTCGATCAATTATGTCAATTAATTCTTGTTATTATTCTAAGTGAGTACGATGTCTAGAAAAGGTAAGGAGTTATTGTATGGTGGGTTCAATTTTGTTGAGTCTGTTTGTGATTTCTGTAATATCTGTTTCATATCCAGAATCCCTAGAATCTGGCCCCTTTAAATATATCATTATGAACAACTCCAGCTACTCCCAATACATAGACGACATACTACTTATCTACCCAACATGAAACAGTTATTACAGAAATCACGAACAGACTGAACAAAATTGAACCCATCATACAATTTACACACAAACTAAAATCCAATTATTCCCTACTCTTTCTAAGACATCCTACTCACTAAGAATGATAAGTTAAAATTCAGTCTACTACAAACCCACATCCAAAAACGACTACATACATTATTACTCACACCATGACGCCAACACGAAAAGAGGAATTATAATAGGATTTTACCTTAGAGCCCTCTGCATTTTTCATATCTAAGTATTTAAATGGTGAATTCAACTACATAGAAAACACCTTCTAAAACCTTCTATATACCTAATCATTCATACAACATGCCAAGTCCAAAGCCCTCAAAATCCACACAAAGAACCAATCTCAAACCACCACCCTCACAACCCCATACATCCAAACTCCCCCACCATAATCATCATAATCATCATCATGTGCTAGCAGCACAGATATCCATGAAAGTCTCTCGCCAACCGTCCCTATCATGCATTGCCCCTGGCAAGTCCTCCTAGCAGCATTCAGTATCCGTGAAGAGTTGGTTAATGTAAGTCTTTGCTGGTCGGCCCGCACTGGCGTTTCCATGTGCTGGTTTCCACGGGAGAACGTCGCTTATGAGTTCTTCTTTGCTTGTCTAGCAGTATCCAGCATGTCTTGTTCCTATCACTTTGATGGTTTGTGTGATAGGGGGCAAGTGGCCGTGCAGCTGCTTTCTTGTGGGATGTTGTTTCCACGATTTTTACCGAACAACTCTACCCACAACGTCATAAACAAAAACTTAAACAACCTAGGTGTAAAAATGGTCACCCTGACCTCGAAAATGATCTGTAACATATTTATCAATATAAGTAAAACAATACTGTAGCATTCACCAATTCAAACATGGAGACCATCGAAAAGACTTGCAGGAGATTTCAAAGTCGTATGGAAGCCGAGCCAACGGTGATTTGGTTGAATAAATTTAATCTACACATTGATACAATCATTTTGTATCAGTATTTTATTACATCTGTAATAATATTGTATATTGATATATAGTGGAGATGCGTGGTTTAATGGTTACCGTAGTAGGAAATGGAGACGGCGAAACGGTTTCAAATCCTGGATGAGGCTGTTTGCATTTCCCATAATGCTAATACTCTTGGAAAAGTATGCATCCAACTATTCTCCCTCCAGCTATGATTAAACAGTAGGGCATACTGAACTCTTTAAGCTTGGTTAGTTAACCAGTCTAGTAGAAGGAAAACTCTGAATTCAAACCTGTTAAACGGCGCTTAAGAAAGTGCTGGTTATCATTTGATGTTTCTAAATTTATGTTTAGCGTAATGATTATTGTCCTGGGAAATGAAATTGATGATCAGAGTTCAAATCCAGGACGAATTAGTTTGCGTTTCACTTGGCGTTAACGCCATTGGGAAAGGCATACGTCTATCTATTCTCCCCCAGCTTTGTGTAAATTGACAGGTTGGGCCCATTAGAACAGCTAACACAACCAATCTAGGAGAAGGAAGACTCTGAATTCAAATCAGCTTTATTTCACTGAAAGACGGACATTGTGTCACATCCTGCCCTAATCCTGTGCTAATGTCTTCGTAAAACCTCGACCAAAACATCTTTCTGACCATAATCTACACTGAATAAAAGAACCGTTTCAGATCTTGTC
This sequence comes from Doryteuthis pealeii, assembly GCA_023376005.1. Taxonomy (NCBI): domain Eukaryota; kingdom Metazoa; phylum Mollusca; class Cephalopoda; order Myopsida; family Loliginidae; genus Doryteuthis; species Doryteuthis pealeii. The sequence goes on from CM042153.1 coordinate 47,933,805, forward strand.
AAAAGTGAGGCAAAGAAATAATAAAATCATCCCCATAGAAGACATTAGTCAATCATAACGTAGATTCTAATCGAAAAGTTTTGTAATGCATTAGTCGCCATCATAAAAGCTTATGAACGATGATTGTTGTGTTTTGGTGAAGAAAGAGTTGGACAAATGTAATACAACAAAGCAAAAGGGTTTATTAAGCTGGACAATAACGTCATGGGAGAAGGGACAAATAATTGTTTAACAAGTTTTTACGATGAGAAGTGTTCCAAGTGTTTTTGGCATCAAAGCGATGGACTTAGTTGGTTACGTGGAAATGGCATGCATTAAAATGGCGATCAAGGCCAAAAGTATTATTTAGAATTGGCGAGCGAAAGAAATGGACGGGATTGGGATGGTGTGGCCGGGGAGGGAGACTAAAAATGGTCGATTTGGAAATGACACATGAGAGAGAGAGAGAGAGAGAGAGAGAGAGGGGGGGGCGGAGAAGAGTAAGTAAAATACAAGAAAGAAGTGGCGTCGATAGAAAAATAAGTGGAAGCTAGTAATAAATTGAAGAACAGTGGTACGGGAGGTAATTATATGGAGAAACAGGGTGGGTGGTGATAATAGTTAAGAAAAATTCGAAGAAAGACGGAAAGCAAAAAAGAAAAGTAGAGACAAGTGTGAAAATGTATTAATAATTGGAAGAGTTTATTTATCTTCTCAGATCGACCAAACAGTTTGATGTCAACCTACCAAATTTGGTATGTATACTTATTGGACAAAAATATAGGGATGTTTTTAGATTACAATTCTCCCATTAGGAATTCATTAAAAATAAACGATCAATGAGAAATCATGTTGTTGCAAGAAGATAGCATTTAAAATTCCGAACTTCGAAAGAAAAATTAAATTATCATACTAAAGTTGGCTGACAATGCAATTTTATAGGAATTAGGTAATTAAGGTAAAATAATTGTTATCAAATAATTATTAGATAGAAATGGTTACTTGAAACCATAAAATCGCTTGCAAATTAGATAAGAATACTTGAAACTATATAACTATACAAATTGTCTTGCTAATTATTCACGTGGACGTTGAAAATTATGTTTACAGGTAATTATCTCTAGCTGATGTCGTAAAATAATTGCATAATTCGTTGCTTAGAAATATTTCTGTACAAAAAAAATGTTAAGATTATTAGTGTAACTCAGATCAAAGATATTTCTCTACAAAACTCCATGAACATTTTTTATAAATATATTCAATTTTATAACAAAACATATGGTAAATCTTTAAATTTTATAGTACGAAGAATTATCTGCTGGAGTTGAATGATCCGTCAACTAGTGCCATTAGGAAAAAAGATGGGAAAATAGTCCGAGCAGTCTGAGGATATAGCCAAGATAAATTGCAACTGAAATTAAGAATGTGCTACATAACATGTCAGAAATTTGCCAAAAAATATTGAATGGAACAGGTTCAAATCCCCTGTTGATCTTTAATTGTTTATGCTCATCATGTCAGACTCCCATCCCCCAGACGCTCTTGGAAGTGGTTCAATGAACCTGAAGATCTGGTTCCAATACCATGAGAATTTATTGCAGAAAGCATGGTTTAATTTGTTAGCAAGTTTATCAGATGAGACAGATTCTGAGTTTGATTATAACAGCCAGTAACAATGTGGGCAATGCCAGTTGCAAAATGTTAAAACAGTGAAATCTCACTAATTAGCACAACAATTTTATGCATTGCCAATTAATTTAGGCTGATTTTATTATTTGAGTTTTATATATGATTGTTATACAAACATCGTATGGCTAAAATTAAAAAAAATACTCTGTATTACCAGAAACTTCACAGACAATGATAACAAAGCATCACAACAAATACTTCAAAGATCATTCAATAGATAAGGTGAATTTTCCCAAGGAGTTGACAATAGGAAGAATTGTTTACACTTTCCCGCTTTTCAATGAAATTAATAGTGATAGGTCCTTTAATTTCCTAGAAGACCGTCAGCGTGACATTTTATACTGAAACCCATGTTTAGCCAATTTGTAAACATTTTTTATTAAAAAAATGCTTTTCCGTACACGTCACGCATTCTTCTGTAAATTTCACATGGTTTACACTTGTTAGCCACCAAAAACTTAATGACAGACCTCTGTTCAAGAGAGGAGCTATGTTTGTTTTGTCACTATTTTGAATAGTCCCAAAACAAATATTTTTGCGAAATTAAAATAATTTTTACAACAAACCAATTCCTCACAATGGAATTTTTTTTCCAAAAAATCCCCATAATTTATTAAATGAGTTGACTTGAACATATATTCCATTGAATATTTTTGGTAAACTTTTGCTATATTATGCAGAAGATGTTGACCTACCAAACACACTGTTTCATTTCTCTTGTAAATTTGTTCTAGGTAAAATAATTAGCAGGACGCTAAGCACTCTAAGTTTACATGCATTCATAAATGCCTAATTAAAAAAATGAATAAATAAAAAAATGTTCGTACATTCACTTGACTAATAACTAAGTAAATAACCTACACAATGTTTGTTGGTTTTACGGCAAGTCATAAATCAGCTATGGTCTACAGATTTATTATATGAAATTCTTAGCAAGTTCATTTGTTACATTGAATTATTATCAATTAACGGCGTTTGTCGCTTTCTTAGGCTAAGCCTCTTCATGTCAAAATCACGACCGGTACACAATGATTATCAAATAAAAAGAAATCACATATGACCACATAAAGGAATAAAAGGGCCGATATGGCATGTAAATTTGTCACATACGATTTATTCTCGAATGCTTTCTATAATCACGATCTCTATATACAAATGAACGATTCAGTGGAATAATCTTTTTACTATATCAATCATAATATCAAATACATTCATCGATAATATCGATTATGTTAAAGAGATGAATTTATGGTGAGTTATGCGACTGACATTTAATTTGCATGAAAATTTACAGTGAGCTGAAAAACTTTATAAACTTTCATCTGTCATTTTAATGAGAATATTTCAATGAAATATTGTCACATGCAATTCTGTAGTTCGATGAGAATTAGTTTCAAAGCAATCTTGTATTGTCGACGATATTGTCACACTTGTGACCTACCGTATTAAACTAAGTAAATATCAATTGCCGTGCAAGGCGGAAGGGTTAGCTCATAGGATCCGAGTTCAAATCCTGGATGAGACTGTTTACGTTTCACTTCACATTAATGTACTTGAATCAATCCCTCCTTCTTCCTAGCTATGGTTAAATAGTAGGGCACACTGTGTTCTTTAGCCTTGACAAGAAAACTAGTCTAGTCTAGGAAAAATCAAATCAGCTTTACTTCACTTAAAAAATAACCTTTTGTCACACCCCGAACGTGGTGGTGGAGCGGTTGGGTAAATACATACATTAATGCTTAGAAAACAACATAACTGACACGATACAAAGGAAAGGATGCTTGAATGAGGCAAGCACATGATATAGTCATTTAAACTGGTAAATACTATTGTCTCTGAGCACAGTATTATCGTGAATAATATTATACAATTCAGGTTCTACTCACTGGAAAGCGATCAAAGTGATCGAATGGAATAAAATTATTGAGTTTTAGAATCAGAAGTTAACATAACAAACTGAGCAAATTAATTAAAGTCGAAAAATGTTTTATCTGGTCCCAGAAATGATAGAGTTAAGAATAGGCATGTGTTAGAGACAAAAAGATGTTCTATTGTAAATGAGAGGGTAATTACCAAAGAAGTTTGGCAATCTGTCTAATCAGTTCATGGCTCACCCGAAAGGCATGAACTGGCATTAAATCGGGGGGGGGGGGTAGGGTAAGAAATGATGCAGGTTAAAAAAAAAAAAATCAAGCTAATGGCCATATAACCTCCAGTTTTACTGGAATGACCATTTGAAAATATTTTAAAGCTTACTAGGAAAGGTGGTGGACTCGTGATATAGGGGGTGCCCTTTGATATGGTGAGGAGATAACAATTGGATTAAACACAGCAGGATATGTGGATGGGGTAAGAAATACGAATTGAGTAGTTCAAATCGGCGGATCACAGTTCATGTTTTATTAGAATGTTACTTCTGTTCGTGTTGGAAGAGTAAAGATTTTTTCAAGAACAACATATAAACTAAGAATATCCCATCGATTTTGGGCGATAAATGTACACATAAAGTTTCTAAAAGTTATTCTATCGTAAAGGTCTTTGTATCCTTTGAAAGAAATAAGATTAAAGAAAACTACAATATTTTTTTTCATATCACAAAATTCCTTAAATCGTGTTTTAAAATTAATGTTTACGTTGAACCGCTCAAATTTATTTTATTTTTAACACATAATACGCATTTTAAAAAAAATTCCAGCATCGAACATCAGCGTTCGTTTGTACACCTCCTATCTAACGGTTATTTATTCCGTCTTTCCTTCATATGTTGCTCTTGATGAAGACCGCTTTATTAAAAGGTCGAAACAGATTATGTCAGCAAACTAATAACATTATACTGTCGGATTCACTTCCATTTACTTCATATTGTCTATTGAAAAAAACAAAATATCTGGTTTTAGCAGATCGAGTTTTTCAGGTAATTAAAAGGTTCAAATTAAGGTTAATGCACTTGATGATTTTATATATTAATAATATTTTTCTTTTAAAAAATCCAATGACTTTTCAATTAAAACCAAATTAACTATAATGAAAGTTTCACAGAACTAATCAACAGATTTTATCTACTTTTGACTCAAAACCATAATTATTTGTTTACACACAGTTACATGTGTAGTCATATATAACACTAGTTATTTATACACAAATATATTATTTAAATTAAGAATTATCATTTGATAATAATAATTTGTTTGCACAGAGTTATATGGTTTCAGTTATTCCTATCTAACAGCAATGATCTTTAAGCAGTTATATGTTTCCATTAATTAATGTTAATAATCAGTTGTTCACAATTATAGTTTTAAGTGACTATTCTTAATACAAATAATTTACCCACAGCTATGTTTTAATCAGAGATGGGACCCTAACAGGTAATACCACTCTGTGTCTGAGTGAACTTAGGAATAATGGCAATGAATGGGTACTCCACACTCCCCAGAGATCAAGAACAAGATCCTCACCTGAAGTTTAATGTTATTCCGGCACATTTTTAAGCGGACTACAACTTTACCCTAGATCAATTGCCGCTTAAATTCTGTGACCTATTCTATATCTATGTTGGACCATCCTAGTGTCAGGTTTGTTCAATCCCTGGTAAAAGTTAAAAATGTTTAAAAACTGATTTTCCAGGCAAATAGAGTGTCCGTGGCGGAGGGGTTGGGTAAATAATAGACGCTCTATATCAAAGTAAATATCTAGAATTCTTAGATATGTTTATGAGAAAATCGTACGTAATAATCCAAGGAATAATTACTGACAGATTTAAAACCTAAACATTCATTAATTATTTGTCAATTTCTGCTTTCTGAAAAGAAGAAATAAAACGATGAACAGATGCAAAAATATGTTTTAAAAGCTTTGTATAATTGTTTAGAAGGTTTAGAAAAAAACGAAAGATATAGATTGATTTGATTTCAATAAAGCTATTAATTATTTATTGAAAAATCTGTCAATATGTTTGTAAAAAGTTTCTTTGATATAAAATTTAATTAGTTTTATGGACTGGCCAATTGATTAGAAATATATCTGATTATTTAAATATAGGAAATGTTTTCTTTGCAAAATATCAGATACTGTATATGAAAATACTTAAGAAAATTTCAAAGAAAAGTCCTTAGAGTTTAATCAAATTTTGGGTGAGTAAAAATTAAGACATCAAAATTTGACCTATACTCGAGTGACTACAAGGTAAATAAAATTATCGTGATATATGTATTTACCCAAAAACTCTTCCAAGGGCAAGGTGTAACACAAGGTCAATTTTAAGCGGTTTAAATTCAGTTTTCCCTATCATAGATACCAAGGCTAAAGAGTTTAGTCTATCCTACTATTTACATATATCTGGGGGATAGATTAATGCCTTTCCGAACGGTATTAGCGAGAGGTGAAACCCGAACAGTCTTATCCAGGATCTGAACACTGCTTTTCGAATCAAATAAAACCAAACACACGGAAATAGTAAACAAACCACGTGATTATAAAGAACAATGGCAATAAATGATTAAAAGTCTAAATTTTTGTCACGTTCAGCCTACTGGATGACTATTAAAACAGCTTACAAAACCTTCCACAACAGACATCAGCAGACAATAGAGGGTTTCAGAGAGAAATGAGCCTAACGATACTAATTACCTGCGTTCTACCAACAGATCAACCTAACCGACAGATTAACTACAGTTCACTGCCACACACACGAGGACAAAGCAAGATTCTCTCCAAGTAAGTAACTTCATTATTATTGTCTGTAAAATGCGCCATGTGCTCACATACAGGATTTTCTTTCTGCAGATACTTTTTACTTTTGCAAAGACATTCTCGATAAGATACAATCTGTCCACAAAGGATCATTATTTACAGTTTAAAGTTTTATCCATTTCTTCTCGGATAATAAATTTCCAATGTATAATTTTTGCAGTAAATTTGTTGTCAACTTTATTTGTGTTATAATGACGATGTTTCTTGTAGGCTCTTTTCTATTTTTCCTTTTATTTCTTCCTTTAACTATTTTATATGATTAGCAGCCGAATTTTGCTCTCTCTCTCTCTCTCTCTCTCTCTCTCTCTCTCTCGCTCTGTCCATAATGCTGAAAGAATATTACTACAATATTCTTAACTCTGCAACACATTTTAAACATGGTGATTATGAACATTTTGGTAGATAACAGCTCGATAACAAGCACTTAAAAACATTAAGAAAAGCTAGGATGATTTCTCTAGAGGTTTCCCTACGAATATTCAGTTGATTAAAAAATGAAAATATTTTAGCAAAGTTTGAGCTGAAATGGATCATGATTGTCCCTAAGTTGAGCTTAGCTGGACACAAAACCAATAGTATGGGGCACTTAGTGAGAGACAAAATCACTAACAATAGCTTAGCTCGCTGACCACGTTAGGTGCGCTTTGCGTGACGGTTATCCTCGTAGGAAATGGAATCGGTGAGCCGAGTTCAAATCATAGATGAGGCTTTCACTTGTAAATGCATGAATCAATCTATTGTCCTTTCAGCTATGATTAAATAGTAGGGAAGACTAAATCCTTTAGCCTTGGTTGGGTAACCAGTCTAGGAGATAGAAAACTGAATTTAAAACAGCTGTACTCCACAATGATTGGCTTTGTGTCACATCCTGTCCATGGTGGAGGAGTTGGGTAAATATGTACACTACGCTAGGCATCCTAAACAGTTGATACGGTGTTGCGAAAATCTGAAAGAAAATTCATTCTGTCATGCATATTGGGAAATATCCGTGTTAGAAATGAAGGAAGTCTCCTGATTTTTATAGTAGTGATCCGGATCATATTTAAGAACCTACTCTTTTCTTGCTTTTCTCAGCATTTACTCCGTTCCGTTAGTTTTATAATGACACTAATCTGATTGACTCGTGGTAGATGGTTGCGGCGAGAATGGACATTAGGGTAAAGATCTGAAGTAAATATGATTTTATTGCGTGTATTTCACATAATTATATTTTAGGAGGAAGTCAAAACAAAGACCACATGACCAAGTGTAGGCCACACAAGGAATTGAATTTGATCCGACTCAATGTCATTGTTCTTTCATAGGAATAAGGCGGTGTTATCTAACTCATAATCTGACAATATACTTCCTCATTATTCGTAAGAGACCGCCAGCTACAATAATAGCTCATATAATATTAATGTTTTATTACAAGGAGCAGGTAGGCAAGCAAAAGAGTAAATTTTATGTTTCGTTGCTGCGGAAGTTGAGCTTATAATTCTGACTTTGATGATACGAATTGATTTAGATGTAATTAGGTTTGGTGCTGATATTTAATTCAAAGAGGAAACAGAATCAATTAACAAAAATGTATAGAATTTAAGGTAAATTCTTTTTTTTAAAAAACTGCTCAAGATTTAATATGGCGTTTTCCAGTGACGTCAACCATAACCCATAAAATAAATAGACCCGATATTTCAGGCTGAGCGCTATTCTATTATACACCGGAAGTCGGATATTTCAGGCTTCGGAAAATGATATTAGATACTAATAATAAATGGTATAATATGGAAACCATTTAAAACATTTCCTTGAAGAGAATGGGGGAAGTCACTGTTGCTAACGCGCTGGACTGTGACATCGTAGTAATTGAGATCGTACTCCAATCGCGCTATTACGTCCACTTTCGGACTAATATCATTGGGAAAGGTATGAATCTCCTTATCCGCCTAGGTATGATACCGACTTTAGGTCGCCCCGACGACTTTACTTTATATATATATATATATATATTGGCAGCATTTTTTCTTTTATGCATGTCTTGTTGAACTCAACAGACATTTCTTGTCTCATGAGCTTCTTTTCTATCCTTTCCAAGTGTCTGGCCAATAATAAATCGAGCAAAACTCATGTCCTCCCCCAAAACAATATTATTTTCTGATTTCAAAAATATCAAACAAATTCTTATCAACAATGAATTTCCCAATTACATCGTTGACGAACAAATCCGACATACCATTCATAACATTAACCACAAAAAAAAAAAAAATACTACACCCAACAGCTCCACACACAACATGTATTCTCGAAATCAGTTAACACTACATTTAACTGATACAAGCTTGATCATGCAACACTTAAAATCACATTCATGCCCCCCTCTAATTGCCTGAAAATTCTAACTGAAAACACACACATACTGCACAAAGAAAAAACAAACAAAAACTTCAATTACTCGAAGCCCTATACATTAATAAAAAAACCCACCTTAAAGATCAGTTTTAAAACCAGCCAACATATTCTCAAATGCCTATAATTTCCCGCCAATTCTCATTGGAAACATTTCACCACTTCACACCTGATGATGGCACTAAGTAGTGCAGAAAGTACTAGTGTAAGAACCTTCGGTGGATTTATTCACCAATTCCACCCTGATTTAAAAAAATAGATGACCAGACAATTGGAAAGGATAGAAATGAAACTCGTCAGACAAGAAATGTCTGTTAAGTTCAACAAAACATGCATAAAATATCATATATATTATATATATATTCTATATATATTATATTCTATATATTCTATATTGTATATTATATATTATATACACAATATATGATATATATATTATACATATAATTATATATATAATAACATATATATATATATAATATATATTATATACACAATATAATATATATACAATATATATATCATGAATTATATGTTTAAAGGAATAATTCTATAATGGGTGTCGCCAGTACTGATATTAATGTTTTTATCTTCACTTTCTTTAAAAGAACATGTTTGCTTATCTCTTACTTGTCCTTTGTGATGTATCATAGAAAAACAAATGCAAAGGAAATAAACCAAAGAAAAATGTACATTTAGATAACAAAACTATATTTTAATTACCTTTAACATAAAAGATAGATGATGCTACGAGAAAATAGACACCAGAATTTATGATAGACACAGCCTCGCTACGCCATTGGATTTGTTCTAAGACAACTGGTTATAGAAAAGAATCCCATGAGGTTGAATGGTTGCTTCCAAGAATCTCCCCTGCCATTCTTCCGAGTAACAAGTTTTCTATTTTTCGACAAGGATTCTAATCAGAAATGATTGGTTCTCTTTAGAAATAAACACTTCCTTTTCTTTATAATCCCCCAACCCTTTTCAGACTTAACTATTATTTGTGACTCAATATTATCAATGACTCAATATAAGATACGAAATAATTATTGCCTAAAAATGATTTACCGAAGACATGTTAGTAACGTAGGCAAAATGAAATTACTACAATTTATTAAAATAGTAGAATAGTAGTAATTTTAAATGGGAAATATATTAATGTTCATACGTACGATGGTCGGTTGCTCCAATTTGTTTACTTACAAAGCGAGTTTTGGTCGACATAGAATAAAGGATTGGTTTGGCATGTGATTGTGGTAGTGTGTCAGCTATTTGGATTGTCCACATGACTAGGGGCGTGCATCGTGAAGCAGCTAGAAACTCTGGCAATGGTGAAGCCGGGAGTAAATTAATAAACAAATGTTGGCTTTATTTATACCCGCGGTGTCGTTAAGAGTGGATGCCATTCAAATTATTTTACATTTAGCAGTAATTAACCTGGATAGTTAAATACTACAATTGATTTATCTAACTGAACCGGAAAGGGTGCGTTGAGCCTCTTGCACATGTCTTAGGGTTTAAAGCGTTAAGTTCTAGTAGAGCTCCCACAAATCCGTAGTTTTTAGTGGCAAATAGCTGCCTGTGATTTTGGAGTACTTATATTAATAATAGCTACCGGGTACGACATATGTTTGAGATAATTTTTAAAAGGATTTTGAAGAATATTAAAGCATTGGGTCTAAACACATTGATATTGCAACTAATTTTAAAGACCAATTTTATGATGAAGTGTTTACCTGTTTAAAACTATTGTGATACATTAGCTCTTAAAAGATTGGTGTTGCAAGTAAATATTTACTAGTTTAAAATGAGTGGGAAGATACATTTTCATACTACAGAAAAGTATTCAATTATTAATTAATTAATTGTTTAATTGTTAAACTAAAATTAACATCAAATAAATCAACGATAGTTAATATGTTGTAAAAAACATCCAATACGGAAGAAAGTCAATGCTCTAAAATATAAATTATCATTATGATTATGAAATATTATTTTCAGTAGTTTAGTTTATCTATTTAATTTCGTAAATTTATACTGTTGTATATATATATATATATATATATATATATATATATATATATATATATATATAATAAGAAAAATAAAGGAAAATGTATCTAGCGATGAATTTTCTGAAACCAGGGAACATTGAGATGGCTTTGCAGTCAAGAACACTCTACTGGGAGCAATAGTACTACCCACAGGTGGCTCAGAGAGAATCTAAACCCTACCATGAGACCTGTCCACCTGGTGAGTGTATACGCACCTATACTTTGCACCTCAAGAAATAAAAGACCAATTTTATGATGAGCTTGAGTTAATTGTAACAAACATCCGAAACAAGGTCAGTTTTACCTACTTGGCGACTTTAATGCAAGAGTTGGTGCAGACCACGACCCCTGGTCATCTTGCTTGGTTTACCATGGCATTGTAATAATTACCGTTATATCTCTCTACTCAGCATCACACGCCCTAACTCCTACGCATCCTTATTTTTCCACTTTTTCAAAATCTTTCACTGCCTGAAGATTGCTCTGTTTAAACAAGCAAGATAAAAAGAGCATGAAAACAATGGTAGCAGATTAATTTACATGTAATGTGTTGTTGACATCCTTCCGTCTGCTAGAGATGATGGCGTAGTTTCCCCCTTTTTTAACTGTATCTGCATGAGTGGCCGAACAGGCCGATTTTTGATTGGCAATCTCTGGTGCAGTGACCTCAAACAAACAGTGATGCTTGCTAGAGTTGCTGTTGTCTCTCCCTCCTTCTGACTATCTTTTCTGTGGCGGTTTTTTTTTCTCTCTTTTTCACTCCTTTTCGTGCCTTGTTTGACAAGGAGGCACCAGGCCGCTCGGTTTTCTGCACCAACTCCCATGTGTTGGTGTTGATGTGCCATGTCTTCATGTCCTTGCAGACGTCTTTAAAACGTAGGCGTGGTCTCCCTACTGGTCGGGAGCCTTCTACTAATTCGCCATACAAAAGGACTTTGGGGATGGGGCCTCTCGCAGATGATGGCGAACATGCTGTTCATATTTGCTAGGCCCAGGCACGTCTGTGTTGGGCACTTTGTCTTGCTAGCGAATACGAAGGATGCAGCGTAGGTATCTGAGGTGGAAATTTCCTCTCATGGCTTGAGTATGTTGTCCAGTCTTCCCTATTGTAGAGGAATGTACTGAGAACGCGTGCTTTGTAGACGCACATTTTGGTTTTCTTAATAAGGCTGGCATTGTTCCAGGCTTTCTGGCTCAGTTTGGCAATAATTGCCGCTATTCTCGCGATTCTGCTGTTGACTTCACTATCAGTGGAGACTGAGTTGACAATGGTGGACCCGTTGATAACGATGTTTGGAGGGGTGTCTGCGTTTTGTGCCATGACTTTTGTCTTATTTAGACTTAGGGTAGGTCCGAACTCCTTGCAAGCATGTGTGCGACAACTGACAGGCAGTGCCCAGTGTGTGACGTTAAGGCTGCATCGTTGGCGAATAGCATTTCACGAATGATAACCTTCGTGACTTTGGTCTTAGCTCGAAGGCGAGCGATGTTGAACAACTTGCCGTCAGCTCTGCTTGTGTATGTAGATCCCCATACAATTAAATGTATAGAAAATATAATAAATATTCATATTTATTATTAATATTGCTCTATCACAGATATTGGTCTAATAATACTAATAAGTGTGATAGTGTTAACCATACACTGTGGTAATATATATATATATATATATATATATATATATATATATATATAGTGTCAGTGCGTGTGTATATATATGTATATATATATGTATATATATATGTATGTGTGTGCATATATATATATATATATATATATATAGACTATTTATGTGTTTAGCTCAGTCGGTAGAGTGTTCGCCTAGGAACCTTAAGGTTCCCGGTTCGATACCGGCCCTCGCCAACTCAGTGTGAGTAGTACATGGATCTGTGTGGTAAAGTAAGGAGCTGATGGTGGGTGTGGTGCTCGACTTCAGTTGCCAAAACAATCTACTTGGTCTAGCGTTAGTAAAAAGATGATAGACTCCCTCGCTGATTGCCTGATACCGACTTTAGGCCACCCTGACTACTTTTTACATGTAAATATGTGTATGTAATATTTGATAATAATTCTATGTACTATTTAAACCATCTAAGTCTATATAATAATAGTACATAGAATTATTATAAAATATCACACACACACACACACACACACACACACACAAATTCACAATTATTTAAATTAGCTGAGCCAAATAATTTCAAATTTGTATTCGTATATGATATATGAATCTTCAAAAGTATAAAATGTGCCTTGGAAATTTAGTCGAAGGAGGGGAGACAAGAAAAATCATAAGTTGCCACATTGTTGTATAATGTTTTTTGTAAACAGCCTTGGGATAAAGATGTTCTATGAATAAATCAACCAGACATAAGTAAGTTTAGTGAGACATTTTTATTGACAAATTTATAAAGTTCTATGTGGAATTTTAAATTCAATTACGCCTAAATTAGAAAGCACTTTGCTATAATAAAGTTAGCATTAATCATATACATCTTAGAAGCAAATTTACTTTTTACTTACACCATCAAAAATGATCATTTGTTTGCATAGACAAAGAATAGTAAAATTCTGGGGATCGTAACAGACAGTATTTTCATGAAAACTATTTTTTTTTACAAAAAAAGGATTACAGGATGATTAAATTTGAATTAATACATTTAAATCTTTCGTAAAAGAGAAATCTGTACAATGAACACTAAATTCTAAATGTGTTCTCGTCATGACACTAAACTGTATCCGGTGGTGAGGCTCTAGTTTTGGAGTTGTTTGGAGTGGTAGTATCTGTCAGACTCTAATCAAATTGATATCATATAATTGTAGATACAAATAAAAATGTGCCATTGAAAAAAGATGCTATATTGAAAATATAGGATTACAAGCAATCATTTACAAAGGAATCAAATTTCGACATTAAATAACCCATAATTAGTTAAAAAAATAAACCATCCCAAAGTAAATTCTCAATCATAACAAAATAATCATTGAGTTTAAAACATTAAAAAAAAAACATCAAAATATCGACAGACTTGTAATTCTACCACCAATATTTTCTTGCCAATAAAATACGGATAAAATGTATCTATATAAGCAAATATTCTGCATTAATTGTGGATCCTATTTGATATGGCTAACTCTTATAAATAAATGAAAATAAATTCAACAATGAATAATCGATGTGGTTTTATTAAGAGACTGTATACGGCAAGTTTTAAAAAAGTTTTAAAAAATTGATTAGCTCACTTTTTCTTGTTTGTCCCTTTTCTAGATTTAGTGTTATGAAAAAATATTGAAGAACATATTTTTCTCAAGATTCCTCAAGTGCCGACTTGAGATATCTGTATTATTATCACAGTAACAAGAAAATAAGAAACATACATATTTTGTGCAAAACGCGAATCAGAAACCCAGGTCATGTTGGTTTACGTGGATGTCGTGGTAAACAGATTAGCCTTATCAATTTGATTTATTTAGAGACCATTTAGCAACCATAATATTAAACATCTATTAGAAATAGAGTGACTTCAGCGTAGGTCTGTATTTTATCAGGTTCTTGTCATATACTAAGCTAAGCTTAGTTTAGCACAAAGCCAGATATATGAAGTAGCTAATGAGAATAACAGAAATCTTCTAGTTTAGCTCACCAACCATTACTCTACACAAAGCACTTTTATCTATTTATCTTTGCTTTGTTTGACACACTGACTGATGTTCATAAATATTCACTCATCTCAGAACTGAACAGGTTCATTGCTGCTTAATGTCTGTGATCTGACAAAAACTATCACTAGAAAAAAAAAATGAGCGTGAGAACGGAAAATGGATTCTATTCCGTTCTGATATTGGACATATTTTCATGTAGTACTTCAGATGTTAGGACAATCATGTTATATCAGAGAGAAGATATCTCTTATGATTCACAATTCTCACTCACAAAATACACCTCGCTAGCATAAAACATCAAAACTCAAGTCGGAGGCAACAAGCGGAAGTGAACTCAATGGTACCCTATCATGAAGTGACCAATTCGACGCAGTTCTGTGCATAGTCTCGGATTGAGTTACGCTTGAAAGGAATTCCAAAACAACAAAAACTAATAATGTAAGGAATCCGGATTTTCAGACAATAAAAAACTCTCCCGCTAAAAAACCCAAAGGCATTCTGGAGCCCATCTACCAGCATATAAGCTCGGGTATTTTGAGAATCGGCAGTTGACGTACGGCCTTGACGCCGAGAACATCACCAGACGGGCAGGATCAAAAGGTCGCTATTTTCCACTACCACGTCGCGCCCGCACCTACCCGACACTTACTTCAACTCATCACCACGGCCGGCCGATACCCTTACCTTCCCTGACCATCACTATGCCACTGGGTCATTCCTGACTTGGTCCCTGCACCAAGTGACCGTATCAACTACCTCACGCCTCGCACCAGGCCAAGAGAGATTCCTGACGTATTATCATACGATACCCACACCTCACCGACCGCACGGCCATTCCTGACTTACGACCCCTCGGCCACTCCAAAGAACTACTACTATTATCTACGACGACAACAACAACGTTTTCACACTCGTTATTTTAATAAACGACTTCTATCCAATTCATCTTGTCCATTATTCTTCTTTGCAAACCATACGCTTTTACGGATATCATAACATATAACAATCATAAGACTCGATGAACCTGCAAAGATTTTACAGTTTAATTAGTTATCCAATATTTATTTATGATTATGAGACAATACAAGAAAATTAATCAATACATGAATAAATTAATCGAAACATGAATAAAATAACCGAAGAGAATATTCTATTAATCTAAAACTTAAGAAAATACAATATTTTTCGTAAAAGTAATTTTTCCTTTAGCACACTTTCTTCAATGTTAGATTTTTCAGTTATCACTTCAACATTAAAAATGTGTAATAAAAGTATCGAGACCGAATCCTAACATTTTTAAATTCTTAAATTGAACATTTTAAAATTAAATTATATACACAGCTAAGCAACATATATACTAAAGTCATGAGGTCTAGACGAGTTAGTGGTAATTATTGATGCATTTTGATCAGCTGTATTTGGTGAAACACAGGATTGTGCAGGTGCGACAGCCTCTAGACTCACCAAACCTATCCTTTCCTTGTTTCCAAAAACGAAAATGTATCTGAAGGGTAAGATTTGAGGACGTGGAGGACATTATAAGAAATGAGGACGTAGTTTGAGACCAAAAGGGGAGTTTCAAAGGTGATTTGACGAGAAAACCCGCTTGAATCGTTATTTTGAATGCCAGGGGGACTATATTGAAGCAAATTAATGTTTCATTCATTATTAATCGGTACCTGGGTGAATGCAGCTTCAGTCTCGATACTTTGAACAGATCTGGTATACAAATATAATTGTTTGAAGTTAAAAATTTAAAAAAATGAGAGGATTTGTTAATGCATATTCATATTTATACAACCTCTTATAAAAAGTATGGAATTAGCACTCTTAGAAGATATTCAATTAGGGTTTTTATTTAGCAGTAAATAAACTTATAACAGTTGATACTCAAATTGTTTTTCTTTAATAGTTCAACATTTTGGTTTCAGGAAATATTCCTTAAACAAATTAGATTAAATTATCTAAGTTTTTTTTTTTACCAAAGGACTGTCACTGGATTCTACCATCTTTAACAGTCTCAATATGAAATTTGATGTATGTTTACTTTTTATGTATACATAAATTGTATGGAATTAAAAAACTAAACAAATTGTGAGTCACAATCCGAACAATACAAGAGAGAGAGAGAGAGAGAGAGAGAGAGAGAGAGAGAGACAGACAGACAGACAGACAGACAGACAGACAGACAGACAGACAGACAGAGAGGTGTTGTTGTGGTTGGTAGAAAGCAGCTCGATTAGTCGACTGAATCACACGTTGGTATGTTAGGTTTCCCTTAGCTGAGTCTAGTGTGACGTTTGCCAAATATATGTAGGTAGTTACAACACCCTGAATATACAGATGATCATGACAATAGTAGGATACCCTGTAGGTACTCAGGTAACTGGAGATTTGTTTTCATATATTCAGTTAGGCGAAGAAATAAATTGAAAGAAGCAATCATAGCCAGAAAAGAAATTCAGAGACAAACAAATAAAAATGGGAAAGTAATATCAACTTGAGTAAAAAGAACTTTTACTCTACAACAAAATGATTAGTAGAAAACTTTATATACACTGTAGAACTCTCGCATCAAACAAAAAGGAAATGACAATATTTTTTAAACATATTGAACATTTTTGAAAGAATGAAGAAACTTGAGAAACGATGTGCTAAGGATGAACACGTTGAATAACATGGTGTTTCATGACTATGGATATCTAAACCAGCTGAAAACATCGTTTGATATAACATCAGCAAGATTAACCTGCAATTAACTTTTTTAGTTCTTAGATGAGAGCTGAGGGTGTACTTAGTAAAATCAGGTACTGTAAGTAACCAAGCATATTCACCATCACTTTAAACAAATGATGGAGGAGGCAGAGGAGCTCTCAAAGTAGTTTTGACTAACGAGAAAAACTTCAGTTTTTTTCTTCTCCTTGACAGGCTGTCATACCAAGGTTAGAGCCCAGTCTGCCATACTATTTACCCATTGTTAGGGGGGAAATAGTTGGATTCATACCTTTCTCAAGGGCGTTAGCGCTATATGAAATGCAAACAGCTGCGTTCAGGATTTGAACTCATCTCGCTGAGGCAAAACTTATTAAATTAAAAACAAAATTACACACCCAAACACGTAGCTTCAGAAATAAGACCTTCGTTCATCTCTTGCACATTAGCCCACAAAAGAATGCTGCTCACAAAGAGTAGCGGCACATTTTCGTATTGAAGATGCTTCTGACGGTGATCCGAAAATTTGAGTAGCAGCAACATTAAAAAGGGGGTAATGTTAACAGCATGACAGTCTGTAGGCAACCAAGATTATTTGTATAGATGTTTTAATATATTTCATTAAAATATTTTTTCGTTCTTCTTTTTATCTTTTATCTTTTAAAAGAAATACATTTAGTTTTTTTAATGAATTGATTAATTCTCATGTTTTACACAATTACAACTCCTGCTGCTGAATCTGCAAATAATTCAAATTGACAAGAATTTAATGAAAACTGCATTCATGACTGTAGTAACAGGACCAAACCAATTCCAACAACGGTAAAAACACAAACATAAAAAAGTAAAAAGAAAAAGGGTTCAACAGTGTTCCTTCAACCGTAAAGAGATTTGAATATACGCAAAATATAATTATATTTCTATTTTAGTTCGCTGACTTTTATTCTATTTATTTTAGTGATTCATCGAATTATTTAAGCAGACCAAAGTATTGCACTGAATAATGCATCGAATAAAAATGTTAGAAATGTACAACGGGAGTTTAGTGTAATAAGTGTTTATTGCAATCACGTGTGAGTGATAGATTTCCAGTTGAATGATTGCGTGCAAAAACAATATTTGTCTAACCCACACACCCCTCTCTTACTACACACACAAACAAATACTCTGATAAATATACACACATTTAATTTTGTTGATAGTTTCTTACAAAAATGTGTCCGAAAGACAAAGTCGAATTATAATCTAAGACAAGTTAAATGTTTTTTATATTTAAATCTGTTCTTCATCGTTTCATGTAACTATTGTTACAATCCTCAGATTATCTGAAGATTGTAACAATAATTAAACAATTATGTCCTCGTTAAATTACGACTGTTTAAATGAATTAATTTGTCATATTGTTAAGGTTTCCTTACTTCCGGCAACGGAGTAAATATTGTTTATATAAACTTCCGGTCAAGGAGTCATTAATGTCTATCTTTCCCCTATTGTCTTCATTGAATGGGGTATGATGGATATTGTGGAAAGTAATATATATCTGGAGGGAGTTAATAAAGGTCCAGTTAGTGGGGTCAATATTGGACAATATCTTCTACGTGACAGTTAGCTGAATTGGGTTTGGCCGTGCTTCAAGGGCCAACAACTCTAGACTTGTTGCGGGTTGTAACTGGTGATGTGCTCTGAGATTATAGTGTAGGTTGGAGGATTTTTGAGTTACTGGTTCATCCTCATGTCCCTGAGAGCCGCCAGTTTTGGGGAAGTTTTCGCCGAGTACGATTTGGGGCTAGTAACGACTGGTAGTGATTTGTGTGTCAAGGTGTGTCAGTACTGAGAGCAGGAGGGTGAAGCGCCTTAAAAAGTTTCGATTTCTCAATGTTACCTTGCCAGACTCATTATCATTGAATGCATATTGACCGCATTGATAAAGCTCGATTACTGTACCAGTCCTGCCCCATTTGAAAGATTTGAAACCTGCTTGGTTTCGTATGCTTCTATGAAAGAAGGAAACAAAGAATGGTGGAAACTTATCTGTAGGCTCTAAATGCCGTACTGTACATCGTAGTTTCTTTTTTGCTTAGGCAACCTCACGATGTTCGTGAGTTTCCGAGCATGTATTGTGGGGCTTGTGTTTCCTTGGCAAAATCGGAATGCAGGCGGCTCTCACTGGGTGGCCATAGATAATCATTGCAGGAAAATGTTTTCTTGGTCGGGCCATTTACTATACTTGGAGGCTCTCTGGAACAAATCGATATCTATTTGCTTATTTATTCCTGTGTTACTCGTAATCATGCATTTTCTTGTTTTCCCTCCTATCTCATCACGACAGTTTGAATGAGAAAAGCCAACTGACAAGACTCCGTGTGACATACCCCATTGCTTTAGGAACTTAGAAATCGCGCTTGCAAGCTATTTTCTTTCACCACCACTGGACAGTTCATCAGGAATACCGTAGGTGGCAACATCCTCACGAAGACATTTAATATATACTTCATTTTTTATACGAGGGACTCTTTATCAACCAGGAACCTTAAAGAGGTGAGGAGGGAGGAATGGAAGTATACAGGTAATTATAGATATCTCCTAAGCAGGGGTTTTACTTTTAAAACCCCCAGTTTATATCAATATCTATACTTACCTGTGTTATATCTTATGATATCCGTAAAAGCGTATGGTTTGCAAAGAATAATGGACAAGATGAATTGGATAAAAATCGTTTATTAAAATAACGAGTGTGAAAACGTTGTTGTTGTCGTCGTAGATAATAGTAGTAGTTCTCTGGAGTGGCCGAGGGGTCGTAAGTCAGGAATGGCCGTGGGGTCGGTGAGGTGTGGGTATCGTATGATAATACGTCAGGAATCTCTCTTGGCCTGGTGCGAGGCGTGAGGTAGTAGAAGTTGTGAGTTGATACGGTCACTTGGTGTAGAGACCAAGTCAGGAATGACCCAGTGGAATAGTGATGGTCAGGGAAGGCAAGGGTATCGGCCGGCCGCGGTGATGAGTTGAAGTAAGTGTCGGGTAGGTGCGGGCGCGACGTGGTAGTGGAAAATAGCGGCCTTTTGATCCTGCCTGTCTGGTGATGTTCTCGGCGTCGAGGTCGTACGTCAACTCCGATTCTCCAAATACCCGAGCTTATATGGTACGATGTAGGCTCCAGAATGCCTTTGGGTTTTTTAGCGGGAGAGTTTTTTATTGTCTGAAAATCCGAATTCCTTACAATATTAATTTTTGTTGTTTTGGAATTCCTTTCAAGCGTAACTCAATCGAGCCTATGCGCAGAACTGCG
Organism: Doryteuthis pealeii; assembly: GCA_023376005.1. NCBI lineage: Eukaryota > Metazoa > Mollusca > Cephalopoda > Myopsida > Loliginidae > Doryteuthis > Doryteuthis pealeii. Next base: position 47,954,334 of record CM042153.1, read on the forward strand.
TCGAATTGGTCACTTCGTGATAGGGTACCATTGAGTTCACTTCCACTTGTTGCCTCCGACTTGAGTTTTAATGTTTTGCTAGCGAGGTGTATTTTGTGAATAAGAATTGTGAATCATAAGAGATATCTTCTCTCTGATATAACACCTGTATAACTAATACGAGAAATAGAATTTGTAACAGAACTCCGGGAGGTGGGACAGAGTATTTTTTGTAATTCCAATTGTCTCTAAGATGGATGTTCTAGCAAAGTTTGCTTCACCTCTATCAACATCTCTTAAATAAAAAGATGCAAATATGCTTTCCGAAGACCAATTAGCTGCTCTTAGTAAAGCTCCGTATTCATATAAATTGCCGCTCAATATCTATTTTTTTTTTAAGAGAAAACAATACGAATGAAATTCAATGTATGAAAAATTCAAAACGATAACAAATTTCTGTCTAGCAACTGAATAAAAAAGGGTATAAAAGACAGAATAAGTGAATTGCCAATTTCTTCCTTCTTTTTTTTTAAACCTCTTCACCAACACTTTCTTTTTAGGGGTTTTCATTTCATTTTTTTTTTCGGCACGGTAAAATTCCAAAAATAGGACTGACGAATTTTCAAACCTGTCAGTCTTCGTGTCCAAGATAAAAAAAAAAATGAAGTATATATCTTCATTGATGAAGAGGTCGTCTTATAAAAGATAATTAAAAGAATAAATACATTTTCTCGGATGGTATTTAACTAAACAGGGTATGATTGCATTAGATATACAGGTAAGTATAGATATTGACTTCTTCTGCGGAAGGATTTTTATCTAAATCAATCCAAAGTTATTAGATATTCCTCCCCCCCCCCCTTAATATGTCTTGCCAAAAAGGGTTCGCGTCTCGTAATGTACTGAAAAAATGGCTAAAGTAGAACAAGAAAAAAATATTGCAGCCAAAATCCTTTTATTTTTAAAACCTTTAGAATCAAATATTTATCGCATTATATTTCAATTAAATTTTTGGAAGATATTAATTAAATGAAATCATTTTTTTAACATTTTGTTCAACTTTGTAGAAATATTTTAAATCCTTAGTCTAGGAAAATTCAATAAATAATTTTACAACCAACTTATGAAATTTGACTTAAAAAATGAAAATATATGTTTTAAAAATAATCTTTTCAACTTATTCTTTTGGGAGCACAATAACAATCTCTTTTCATCACACCATAATTTCATTAACTCACAAAAATACAATAAAAGCTTTCTAAACAGAAAAAAATAATGTTTTGGTTTTAATTTATTTTCATTTTATAATTCAATTCAGGGCAAATTTTATCCCAGGGAAACATGGAAGAGGTCTCAATTTTCAAATAATGATTTGAATTTTGAGGACACATTTTAAAACCGAAATTAAAAATTGATCTAATTTCTTTAAAAATTTAATTTTAGCTGCAATTATGACCAAAGGGAGAGCTTAGGGGAGGGGGTGGAGTGGATGGTTAATCTCCCTTCCCAATATTTAAAAATAAGTATTGACTAAATATCATTAGGGCCAGGTAGTTTTACCTCTTTAAAAATCACTAAGTTAACTGTTTCCTTCAATTAAAAAAAACTCTTTTTTGTTGGGGTCGTTGTAAAGACTCTACACGAGATCTTAATTTGTTCTCGGAAAATTAAGATCTAGGCCAACATAGAAACATTTCAGAGCAAGTTCCTTTCTCCCTCTCCCTCTACCTGTCAAATTCCCTCTCGTGCGCCTAAAGAAAAAATAAACTGGGACTTTAAAAAGAAAATATTTTCTCGACAACAAAAATCACAAATCCGGAGATGCAAAACCTAAACTGTAAATGGTAATAATCTTCATTTTTCTATTTTGAAATGATAATCTGAATCAAGATGGGCGTCCTGTGGCTGCCGTTGTTTTTAGGCAGATTAGTAGTAATTGTAATTTTTTGTCTTGTCAAGGTCATCAAGCCTGGTTTATGCTTCCCCTTCCACTTTCCCCCTTACCCTGAATAAGGTACCCTGTGACCTGGTCATTCCCACTGTTAAAAATGGTTCCCTTAAAAGAAATAGTTCTTGGGGTTTAAAAAAAAACCTAAATATATGTAAATGCATTTTTGTGATTGGTGAAGCGTTTGTTTACCTTTGTATGGCTGTAAATAAGTAAATCACTACTGTTGTGCAGTGAAAGAAAAAGGGTTTTAGTAAAAAATAAAAGTTTGTAGGGTCTTGGATTGTGAGTAGTAATTTTTGTAAACAGTCAAGTTAAGGGATTCCTGGCAAAAATCTTTCCTTTTCCCATTTAGGTGACCACTTGAGCAGGTCACAAACCTTGAGGCTCCCTCACAGAGCAAATTTTGGCGGTATATTTTGGAACTGCATTCTTAGTATAAAAGTTACTAAGACTTTGGTCTCGTTTATGTCCAAGTCCCTACGTGCCAACAAAGGTAGACAAATTCTCCATTCTCTTCTCTAAAACTGCATTTAATATTTACATGGGTTATTTTTTGTTTTAATTTGTAATTTCTCTAAATGAAAATGACACTTTTCCTTAGTTAAAATTCTGTTTGTGCCTTTTGTGGCAAATGAGTTTAAATACCCCTAACCCCCTTTGTATGTTTAACTGGTAATTCATAGTTTTAGCTTTAAATGTTTTTTATAATTAGAATTTTCGGTAGAATTACGAGGCGTAAACTTTGCCTGGTAACTTTGTTTTTATCCCTTTGTGTAAAATTTGTCTGTTTTATTGTTTTGCAAATTTATTGTATTTTGTGTGATTTTGTGTCTTACACAAATTCTTTTCGTTTAATTCACAGTTTTCACGGCATGCGCCGTATGAAAAATAAAGAATATATTTGAATTACGGTGTGGTCTGTACGTCCTTTCAGTGCACGGTGCGGCACAACCTCTTTGGAAATTAATTCGGGAAGGCCAAACTGATTCTTAGCATTACTGTGGGACTGGCATTCACACGTCCAACAATTCTCTATAGATAAACGATATTATTGGTTTTGCCATTTTGGATCAGAATAAATAAGTGAACTGGCTTAGTAAGCCTTGAAATCCAACATGATTGCGGTTGAAGGTTGTCATTATGCTATATTTATTGTCATTTCAACCGATAGGTGAAGAGAAAATTGGATTCTGACGGTTTAATTGAAATCATTGAGATAAACAATATTCTAAATTTTGCACCGTGGTGCCCGGATGAAGAGACCATCATAATTTCCAACACTTAAAAAACCAATATAAAACTAACCATGTAAAGAATCTAGGTCTGACTGCACCTCACTTTTTATGATTATATTCGCAACTTTCCCAAAAGTATTGATATCTCCTCAGATTTTCTAAGAAAAAAAAAAGAATCAAAAGAATGTGCTGATAAAAAGAAAACATCCTAAATTGTAAGAAATGCATCATTGGAGTAAAATCTGATATAAACATTTTAGATTATTTGTGTTAATGACACCCCACAAAAAACGGAGAATTTTATATCTAAAAAGTTGTTTTCTATGTAAAATAATATTTACGCGTAATAATTTAGTTAAAGATTATTTTTACGAATCACTACCCAATTTTAAAAATCTGCGAAAAATCAACTATTTATTTAAATTTCAATGATATGTTACGTGCTTATTCCATAATCTATGAAGGAATTTATTTATGAATCATTTTTTTTGCAAGAAACATTTAGGAAGTTTATCATATAAGTTTTATCTTACTTATTTTACTTATTTTATTTCATGAATGAATTCTATTTATTAATAGAATTCATTTTTGGAAATGAAAAATATTTGCATGTAAAGATAAATATCGGAATAAATCAAATCAGTTGAAATTTTATTGGAACCTCAGTGCAGAACATAATACCTTGAATCAGAATGTTAGGAGGCGTCAGAACTGGAGAAGTAGAGTGACCTTAGCTGACCTCGTTCAAGCGGAACTTACATGATTAATGAGTCTTTGGCGATTGCGACAAAACAAAGTGGCTGAATCCATATAAAAGGAAAATGTATTTTCATCCGATAGACAGAGTTGTACAACCAACCAAAGCATACAAACTAGCCAGGTCCCCTGTTGAGTCAATTCGCTGCCCTTCTTTACTCCAAAACAGTGTTAACACGGATCTGAAAAAAGTTATATTTACTAGAATTTGTCGTCCTAGACTTTTTTTCACAACATGTGTTTTCTATACAATTTCGGCAATTTCATCTGATTCTGTGTTCAGCCACAAGCGATGATCTAATAAGCTTAATCTACAAACTAACCAGATGTTGGTCTAAGCGACAACGCTACAAATGAATTATTGTTTAGTTTTGGAAGTTTTTAGTCGATGCTTTTAAACTTGTTTGAAAATGATCAAAAATATTTTTTTTAAAGTTTATTTTCATGCTGTTTAGTGGTCCTGCCAGGAGCGATGACCAATCAGGATGGTTGGAGAGAGAGTCATGGGTATCCATACTGTCAGCGCTGCGTGATAATGATGAATAAATATTATAATGGATATTATCATATCTGTCTGTCTGTAGCCAAAACTACGTTATTCCTAGCGTTACAATTTCCTTAGTTAATCAAGTCATTATTTAATTCTAATTAGCATCTTATTTATTAATGATTTTTCTAGATGGCTGTGTTACATTTACCACAAAACTGCCAATATTATTGATAAATTTAAAATCCTGAAATATATGTTATATGTTTCTAAGAAATAAAGATTTACATAGTATATAGAGGAATAATTTGCATAATGAATTTATCAAAAATGAGTTTAATTATTAGCTATTACTGATTTCGAATACTATCATTATGATCTCAAGCGTATTAAAAGCAATCCTATATATAAATTTATATATACATCAATTGAAATAACTTCAAAGTATTTTAATATTCGTTCTTATCTAGTTTCGTTAGTCTTTCTAATTTAATATAATATTCTATTACATTAAATCTTGAATACTTGCGTGCAGAGGGCGCATATTTAGGCTAGTCATTTTAATGTTAAAAAATATTTATTTATGACTAATGTTCTATTATCTTTCAATTAAAAATCAATGTTGGTTATTTTGTTTAATGCTACATATAAATAAGTGAAGAAAAAAAAAGAAGCGTTAAGATGATTTATTGATATTTGAAAAATAGAATGGTGATATTAAAACGTTTCGATTGTTACATACATATCAAATTTTTATCTATGATTAAATGTATATCAAATATATATCTCCAATCTTCTTCAAGACAATACAAATATCAATTGTTGATGTTGAATTTTGTTTATTAAGTGATACGTGTCTATTTCACACCCCCTCGAATTATCATAGCCAATGGCTTTCCCTAGATTACATTGGTTTCACACAAGTGAGCATAAAGCCATACAGACTACAAAGTGGTTTTTAATAAGTCTTTTATTTGTCCTCACAATTGCAGCCGTGGGAACTACAAATTAAACGAAAGACTTGTATAAGTCACACAATATACAAAGGAGGACAAGAAATTTACAAAACAAACAAATTTCCCACAAAAAGGGTTATTATATAGTTAACAGGAAAGGTTTACGCCTCGTAATTTACCAAAAATTCTAAACATAAAACATTTAAGCATAACTATGACTTACAAATTAAAGAACATACGAAAAGGGGTTTGGGGTTATGTAACTTATTTGCCTCAAAAGGCACAAACAGTAAGTTAACTAGGGTCAGGAAGTAATTTACCATTTAAAATAATTTATAATTTAACAAGAAAAATAGCACATGTTTTAACGTACAAACAAATACAGTTTCAAGAAAAGAATAGAATAGAAAACAATTTACCTTGTTAGCAACATAGAGGGTTTGGATTTGAAAGGACTAAGTCTTAGTAATTTTATACTAAGAGTGCAGTGACCAATTTTACCGCCAAAAATGCCACATTGTTGGGAGCCCAATAAAATGCCACTGTATCTACAGCCTACCAAAAGGAAAAGAAAGATTTTTGTCATGAACTCTCTTAGCCTGGATATCCACCAAATTACTACGCGAAATCCAAAACCCTACAAAACTTTCATTTTTCCACAAAACCTTTTGTTTTTACTGTCTACAGCAGTGTTCTCATTTAAATAGCAACACAAGGCAAATAAGTTTTCCACCAATCTCAAAAAATGCATTTACACTTACCTTAGGGTTTTTTAAACCAACGAACTATTTTCTCTAAGGGAGATCTTACAAATGGATGACCAGGGCACTGGGTACTCACGTGGTAGAGGTAAGGGAGGACGTAAAACGAACCTGTTGACCATAAACAAAAATACTACTACTGCTTCTACTACTGGCTAATACCGGCAGCCACAATACGAGAAGAGACATTCATACACATACACACAATCTATATATATATAGACAAGCACAAGATTCTGCCATCGGTGACCACCTTTGTAATTCAAATAGCTGTAAAACAAACTACAGCGATCAACAATTTTCTATTCTACACAAGGCTAGGACAAGTCACCATCTCAATGTCCTCGAGGCAGTCTCCATTTTTTTTACTGTCCGTCCTTGTGTAGACAGAGACATCTTAAGCACACCCTGGTAATTTTTGCTGGGGATGTTATTGCTGAGGTGGGGATCACCTGAAGGTATTTACCAAATTTTTTTTGCCTTCATGTTACCCCACCATTTGCTTGATTGAATCTCTCTTTTACCCATTTGATTTACATTGTGACTTTTAAACGATCTACCGGTCGTTACTTTTGACAAAGCACCGATCGAAAGGGCCCTTAAGTTTCCATTTTACCTTTTCTCTTTCGAAAAAAAAATTGCTGATCAATAAAGTATGTCGTTATTTTTCAAAATCTTATACAAGTTCAGCTGTACCAAAAATTTGTTTATATATATATATATATATATATATATATGAGTATAGATAAAAGGGTATGAAAACAACACAATATGGTGTTAAAGTGAAAAGATTTTATATCATATTCATAGCTAATATTGAACAGTATTTCGATTTATAAAAATCATCCTCAGAGCTTTTTATACTCCAGCCTTATCAATAGCGGAGACAAAAATAATATGAATTTAAAAGGAAAACATGATGTTGCAAAAAAGGTTGCTTATATTTGAAACTTCCGCAAAACTTTTTTGCAACATCAATGTTTTAGTTTTAAATTCATATTATTTTCGTCTCCGCTATTGATAAAGCTGGAATATAAACAAGCTCTTAAGATGATTTTTTATAAATCGAAATATTGTTCAATATTAGCTATGAATATGATATAAAATATTTTCACTTTAACAGCATATTGTGTTGTTTTCATATCCTTTTATCTATACTCATACCGTCGGATTCATTTTCTTTCTCTTAACTTATATATATATATATATATATATATATATATATATATATATATGTCTATTACCAGCCAGACACGAGGAAGTCTATCCACTTTTCACTAGCGCTAGACCAAAGAGATTGGTTTTTGGAATCTGAGGTGGAGCGCTAAACCTACCGTCAGCTCATATATATATATATATATATATATATATATATATATATATATATATATATATATAAGATAGACAGCAAAATAAAGTTCATTATACATCCGTGGAACTTTGGTAGGTACATTTTGTGAGTTTTATATTTAATATTTATTTTATATAGCTCTACTTATAATATACCTAGCATTTGTTTATTTCTTACTTGTAATTGTATTATTATTATCTTAAAATATGTGTACACACATACACACACACACACACACACACACACATATATATATATATATATATATATATATATATATAGAGAGAGAGAGAGAGAGAGAGAGAGAGCAGTGTGAATGTGTATTTGAGGGAAAAAATTCAGATGAATATTAAATTACATAGCTGCTGAAAATATTAAAGAAAAATGTTTTTAAAGATCAATTCATGTTTTTTTTTCAATGTTGTCTGTATTTGTGTATTTAATTTTTAACTTGTATAAGACTGATGAGGCATTATATTACACTAGTGTAGTTTTTTAATACTTTCTTCCGAGTGTTTCCTTCAACAGGATTGGAAAACATAGATAAATTGAGTCTTACCTTTGCCCGCTAAATCTGCGCAGAGGTTTTAAATTCACAGTTGTCATAGACTTCCCTAATAACTAGATTTTATGGCCAGGAAAAATTGGAGAAATCGTAGATAAGTACTTTAGTTTATTTTTTTAAATTTAAATAATCTGTTTTTCTAACCTTCCCTACTGTTTACCTATCGCTGAGTAGGAGAAAAGAAGAGATGGATTAGAATGAAGTGAATTCAAACAACTTGAAATTTGTGCAACACCTGACAAAAATTATGGGTCATTAGCACCCTTAGATCTTCATTTGGAAAAAGAATTATAACATTAATTTAGAAAAATTAATCTAGTTGTTTTAAATCATATTATATAAAGCCATTGAATACAAATGTTTACGTCTTATCTGTTATTAGTTTATTTACTGCTAAATAATAAAGAAAAAACAAGGTCAACATCCCTTAAGTGCGCTAATTCCATTTTTTGCCAGGGTTAATACTCTGCTTGCCGATTACATTTTCCGCGTCGGTTCATTCAAAATTTAATTAGGAATATAGAAAAAATAGGATGGAAATATTAGTTAAAACACTGGAAATAGGTTGGAAATTTGTTTGTAAATCTAGATAAAACTAGAGAGATAAGCTCTGTAGAAAATAATTTGTAATATTATGAATAAATAAGTTCGAATTCATGATTATCACATTTCTTATTTCAGTGAATTTTCTGATTGGATAGAATGTAGTTTATCTTCTACGTTCCTTTTTTTTGTCTCTTTCGATCTGCTGCACTCTCCTCATCTTGCCACTCCTATTTTTAATCTTTTCTCGTTTTGGACAGATACCTTTTGCCCGACCAATCAATGCTTCAATTGATCGTCTTTTCCTTCTCAACTATTACATCTAACATTTGAGACGTTTTAATTAGTACAAACAGATTTCACCATTTCCATTTTATTTTTAGAGACTTGTTATCATTTTTTACCCTCGGCTCAACCGTTAATCGGCCATCTTGTTTTTACCTTTCTCACCATCTCACCTTATCTTTTTCTTTCTCTCTCCTTATAATGATATTGATTGCCGCTTATCTAAGCTGATTTTCTCTTCATTATCGCATTTAATTTGACTGTTTACAGCTCCTCATTATCGATGAATCGGCTGCTAATTGTGATTCTGAACGAAGAAACCCTGTGCCATTTTTGAATACCTGCGCAATCTATTTTGGTTCTTCAAGCGCACAAATGCATCGTCAAGAATTTCACATGTTTCTTAATAAAAAAAGCGTTGATTATTTTAAGCACGTACATTATATATATATATATATATATATATATATATATATATATATATATATATATGAACAAATGAACTTATGAAAAAATCGCTCCACACTCTCCACAAACTATTTAAAAAACATATAAATAATTACAATGTCTTGTAAAAAATTAATCTCAAAAGAGGATAAATTCTGGTCATTCGTTAAGTAACTATCCCCAAAAAGTTATGGTCTTCTCAAAACCTATAAACCTTAGATTTCTTTGAGATTAATTATCCCTGGCATTGGTTCCACTCCCAACAATTTCGAAAAATTCTTACCTAAATTCCTATCTCTTTTGTCAGCGACGCACATATAAATAACTCTGGCTCATTCTTCATTAAAATAGTTAATAACAACATTAAAAAAGCCTTGACTAGACTTGACATAAAGTTTCTCTACACTAACATAACGGTCAACAAATGTATAAAACGGTTAGAGAATCACCTTTTAAAAACAAAAGTTATGTTACCACTACCCATCTCTAAATTAATTACAATTTTCACCTTATGCATGTCACACTGTTATTTCCAACATAACATTTTTTTGCCTATGGGATTACCTCTTAGTAGTGTTCTAGCATGTTTGTATCTCGAATTCCTCGAGTCTAGTCATTTCAAATGTATTATTCCTTGTAATTCGAGTTATTTCCGATATATAGACGACATTTTCCTTATTCATTCACAAGAACTTAATCTAATTAAGATCCCTGATAGACTAAATAAAATTGAACGTAAAATAAAGTTTACGATTGAATAAGTATTCAACTACTCTTTACCTTTCTAGACATCTTACTAATTAGAATAACAACAAATTAGAGTTCACAATCCACCATAAATCTACCTGTAAAAATGACCACACACATTTTTATTCACACCACAACACGAACACTAAAATAGGAATTATCATAGGTTTCTATCTTAGAGCCCTCCGAATCTGCATCCCTAAATACCTAGACGATGAGTTTAATTACATAAAAAATTCCTTTCTAAACGTTCTCTATATTAAACATTTTATACAATTTTCAAAATCTAAAGCCTTCAAAATCCACAATAAAAATAGATCTCAAACATCTACCAATACACCTTCTAATACATTTAAATAGACACATAATTTTACTTAATAACTCTTCCTCTATCTTTCTAGAAAATAATTCAAATAAATGAACGGTTACTTTACCTTCTAAAACAGTCCGAAACTTCCTTAACACGAAATCTCACTAACGTATAAAATCTGACGCCGGCATTTATATAATTCCATGCAAAGACTGCGATAAAAATCTATCGGCGAAACTTCTAGAAGCCTTAAAAACGTGTATAATGAACACTAAAGAGATGATATATTAGGAAATCTGACCAATGGAATTTTCCAACATCCGAAATAATGTCATGATATAAAAAAATGACCCTGATTTTGATTTGCTGCTATATAAATGCCGCTCCCGGATGCTATATGAAAATAAAGACCGTTTGCATAGATATATTTGTGTATGTGTGTTTTTTATGTATTTGCTTTTTTATTTATTTATTAAGGTGCATTGCAAATTGCACCCTTTCATTAAAACTGAATATCAAAATAACTTTCATTTTTCTTTTCTCTCAAAGTTCGGTCTCATGTTAATTTTTGAAAGAAATTGTCGATTTTTGTCTACTTTTTTAAAGTTTGATTAATTAATATCAACACACGGTAAATGAAATATGAAAATTCAGTTTTACCTTTATATAAGAAAGATTCGAACCCGAGCATTACAAATGGACGCTTACACGCAAGACACACGAAGCAGCAATTTGTCTTTAGTTCAGGTAAGTGAAATTTGTCGCACTAATATTGATATTTAGACAGGGAAATTCTTAAAAACAAACATTTCTCAGTCATAACAAATACCCCTAAAATGCCACAGTTTTGGTTATTTACTAAGTGTTGATTAGTAATGTGCCCTAATTGCTTACATTACCCGCTGCTTCTACATGGTCACCAATCTAAGAATTCCGAAAACACTACAGTTATTTACAAATTTTGGCTTACTTTTGACACATGACAATAAATATGGGATACACAGTAAGGATCCAACTCGATGGTTTGTCTTAAATCCTATTTGAGACTAACTAGTTAAGATTATGAAGAGCATGGTAAGATTATGGAGAGCGTCATGGTGTATATGTTATCGTCCTAGAAAATAGATTCGGCGAGACAATTTCAAATCCTGGCCAAGATTGTTTGCATTTCACTAATACCCAGAGGAAACGCATTCAAGTTTTTCTCACACTGTGTGCGTTATGGATAAAGTGAAGAACAGACTTGGCTCTTTAGATTTGGTACGATAACAAATTTAAACCTCCGCATAAAAGCTGACTTTCTGTCATATCCTGCATACTGAGAGATTAGTTAAATATATACCTCACAGTGAGGATGTACATACAAATAGGGGCATTCGTGAACAGTAATATTGTTACGTACTATTTTATAGTTTGACACAGAGAGAGAGAGAGAGAGAGAGAGAGAGAGAGAGAGAGAGAGAGAGAGAGAGAGAGAGGGGGGGGGCACCTTGTGAGGATTGCATTCGCTGCATATCCAAATAGATTTGTGAAACTAGCGAGATATGGATTCATATAGATTACCCTACCAAGACTAAAGTGTTCATTCTGCTGAGATGGGGGAGAAGAAATTGACCCATTCCTCACAAGGGCATTTGCGCAAAGTGAAACATAAAAAAACACATCGTGCAAGATTTGAAATTGGCTCGCCGAGTCCATTTCTTACGACGATAACCGTTACACAATTGCATCTCCTCGTGACATATTCTATACAGAATAACATCCCAGAAGCTGGAATTCATCTCCCATCCATGCCTGCAAACCATTCCCGGCATTATCTACCTTGACCGAATCCTTCATGTGAATGTAGTCATTATCAAAATTGAATAACTGATTATCACACATCAGTTCAAATAGATTGACCATGTTATCAGGATGCCAAAGAATCCATTACTCTGTCCAGTATTGTTTCATCACGTAACAGATGTTGCACGAGATGTTGGTGTCCAGAAAAATATATAAATCAGCTTAAGGCCACCTTCAAGCAACGTTACATCCAACCTGACTAACTCAGCAGGGTAACTGCTAATTGTACATCTTGGCGCTCTACTATCTTTCAGGCAGCTGAATATTTCAAGTAATCCTGTATTGATGTTAGGAATCTGCATCATATTCGCGGAGAGTGAAGGGAGAGTTGAAACCTGTGATTTCCTGAGGATGGCCTTCCTTGTTCATGTCGTATGGAACGGTATGCCCCTAATTTTAGATTCAGAAGCCGTCTAAGGAGTCCTCAACAAAAATACCATATACATTAATACAAAAGTTTAAATCAAAGAATATTAAAGACAGAAATGTGGACGTCGATATCGATAGACTACTATGATATTCAGGCAAATCCCTTAATCGAACAGCAAATGCAGTCCTAAGGAAAAATTTCAAACACCAAAATATGATGCTGAAAATACCGGCGATGCTGTATGTGCAAGATATTCATGCCTTTCTCGATAGTAAGCTTGGTTTATTTTAACACAGTAACCAAAGAGCCAGGTATGCTATAAATATTTAATTCACTGCATATGCGAATGAATTAACAAGATTAGACGACCGTCCACATTGGTAACCTAAAATATACTCTTCTTGATATTTTATTGCCAACATTTTCATATAGATTCTTATGAGAGATCATAGGTCGCCGAGTTCTCCCACATATTTACTATTTTTCTCGGATCACTTGTTCTAGTAATCAGATACATGATAGTTCTAAATTCAAATCACGAAGAGGATAAAGATCTGAAAATTGTAAACATATTTAGATATCTCGGGAGCATCCTATCATCTCTCTGTAATCTTGATGGCGAGATTAAGAACTGGGCGAGGCTTGTCCTCAATTTTTCGCAAACTAAAATTCTGAATCATGACATGACATAGTTCAAACTAAAGTATGGTCTTAAACCTTTCATTCTCTGCTCATCTTGTTCATCTTCTATCACCATCTATCCTTTCAGACCTATACGAACTTTTTTTTTTATGTGCTAGAGGTTTTTTTTAACGATCCTTTCTTTGACGCAGAAACAGCGCGTTTGGTTAAATGACTTTTTTTAAATCTAAAGACACAACCCTTTCATCACGGTAAGGATGCGGCAGAAGTTTAATTTTAAAGTTTTCCTTCTCCTAGACCGGTTGCCTCTTAAGGCTAAAGATCTCAATTTAACCTACTAATTTTACACTTAAATGGATAGAGAAGCGAATGATTCATGCCTTTCCCAAGGGCATTAACATCAAATGAAATACAAATAGCATCGTCCAGAATTTGATCTTGGGTATCGATTCTATTTTCTACGACGATAATCGTTACGTAAGTCACGCCTCAAGTTATAATGCTTAACGTTGTTTAGTCTATATACTTGCAAAATCCTCAGTATCATGTGGCATAAGATTTACACGATTAATAAGATTAGTCGAAATTTATAAAGAATATTTCGGGTGAGATAAAGAATAATGAAAATAACAGAATACATTAAAAATAATAAAACATACGTATGTTTTAATTTCAAGTCACGAACAATTCAGTCTGAATATCAGTGAGAAGAGACAAGATAGGAAAACGCAATAGATACCACGTGATTATCTGAAACTACTAATGCTACTGTCCACCCATTGTAGGGGAAAAATTCCATTTTCTTGAGTGGATGGAACCCGATTTTATATTTGTCTTAATGTTATTTTATCTCTTGATATATTTCTATTATTTTTTTCTTTTTGTAACGATTTCATTGATTTTATATCGTCAGTTATTTTCTTTTCCTTCACTTCAATAATCACAAAAACGATTCGTTTTTGTTATGACATATTAGTTAAAACTATTTTTACCTTTTTTGTGGAAGAATAGTGTTGGCTTTTCTTTTTTTAACTAGTTCTATTCCCTCAAGGCTTATTTAGGCTACAAAACCCTTCATTGAACTATTTCTGTTTATAAAATATGCAGTGGTGTGTAAGGCTAAGGTCCTCGTTTGTCAACTTACTAAAAGTTCTTTTAGAAAAAAAATAGAAAAAAAGAGGGAAAAAAGAGAAGGTACTTTTCACATTTGTCTAACAAAGTTTTTGGTACAAAGGTAAAAACGTATTAGATTCTGATTCACTGACACATTTGGGCCGGAGACATGGGATTCATTTCATATAAAAGGTACAGATCATTGTTGGATATCAGAGAACTGAAAACGATTCTGATTTAATAAACAGGGAAACAAAGAATGAAATGGTATTGCATTCTCTTCTCAATTTTTTCCACCTAATCTGGACGAGATAAGTGATGAGCATGGAGAAAGAGACCACTAAGATATTGCAGAACTAGATACTAAGGGGGAATCAACTCAAATATAATGAATAATCACAACTAACTTCTTCTGTGGGAGACAAGCATCTCCGACAAGTGTAAGAGTTAATGTCTCAAACAACTGTGAGTGCTATTGAACAATATTTAAATTGAATATAATAAGGGCGCATATTCTATAAGTGACGATTTTCTATTGAAATTCTAAATTTTAAAAACTGATGAAAATTGATGTAAATATGAAAATGCGATGTAATTAAGTATTTACTGAGTTTGAGTACACAAATTTTCTTTCCAATGTGACGAAATATTATATATCAGGACATGTGTAGTATCACTGTGTATATAACGCTTAAATGTGTAAAACCTGAAAACGTGACGAGATGGCTATATTCTGATTTTAGATTTTAATTCAGTAGACCAGATTTAGGTAAAAAGAAAAGAATTTATTTTAGTAGCAGACGAAATTTTTGTTTTGTTTTATTTTTCACTATAATTGAAAACTGATAATTGTACTATGCTTCATAAAGGTTATTTTTTCTTTTCTGCCAACAAAATGGGTCGATTTCGTCTGATTAACTTGGCGTTATTATCACAGAAAATATAGTTGCTTATCTATTTACAAATTCATCGACATTTGATTAAGAAAAACAATATCGTCTGGAATTTTCAATAACTTCACAAAATAATGTTTCTTATGAAAATAACCATTTCTCATTTACTGTCTTGTTTTTTAGTTGACTGCATGACTTTTTATTTTGTAATGACGAAAAAGGAAGAAATAGCTAAGCTCTCTCTCCCTTCACTTTCTTTTGCTCTTAGTAGAGCGTTTACGCCTTTGTATCAGTAACAAAATTTATAAACGGTTATACAAAATGTTTTTTTTATAAGTAAACGTGTGAAGCAACGGAAAATTCTGACACCCACTGTGCGACAGCCATCAATTGTATACTTGCTGTTTTCTTTGTGCACCAAAAAGATTGGCCTAAAGCTAAAAAGTTGGTAAACAGTCCGGTGACAAGAAGCAGAAGAAAGACCTCCTAATAATAACGTTATATTTCTAAAGATGAATATCTTCTCTTTAATTGAGAAAGTAAGAAGTATCGTCTAAGATAGTTCTTAACATTTACTGCCACAGATGAAATTTCCTAGTTGTTATTTACTAAACTTTGCTTAGTCTGGCACAGAGGAATTAGGTTGATTACATTACCTTTTCTTACTAATCTGGTCACTCATTTAAATAACTGAATAAGCTTATTGCTTCTTAACCTTGGAAATCTAGTGGGAACCGGTGCTTTCAGCATGATTTATACGACGTTTGTTGATTTTCATCTATTTTTTGCGTCAATGAATGTTTTTACGCCACTCCTCCGCCACGGTCAGGATGTGACACAAGATCAATTTTTAAGCGGAGTACAGATGGTGTAAATTCAGAATTTTCTTTCTAGACTGATTACTGAACCAAGGCTAAAGAATCAAATATACCCTACTATTTATCCATAGCTGGGAGGAGAACAGATGGGTGTATGCCTTTTCAAGGGAATTATCGTGAAATACAACGTAAACAGCCTTGTCCAGAATTTGAACTCGGACCACCAATTCCATTTTCTACTAGGATAACCGGTATACAGGGCGTGCCTACTTTTTGTGACAATGTAGCCCGTTCTAGTGTACTTGTTACAAACTCCTGTTACACATGATTCCATTTTTCTTCCTAGTGCTCCGACTACAACTATCACTAAAGTCACCTTCGTGTACACCAATGTCTTCAATTCTTAAACCCGTTTATCTATAAGAATTTCACCCGACAACCTACCACTCATAACAATTCTAGATTTCATAGATTTGTGCAACCGCTTGAGTATATTCACAAATATTGGTGGGCACCCAACTTTAACCAATATCGTCCAAAGTGTATCTCTGTTAACTGTATCAAAAGCTTTTGTCAAATCGACAAAAACCTGATACAGCTCAATACATTTCTCCTGTACTTGTCTGGCCGAAAATATCATATCCTTTGCTCCTCTGCCTAACCTAAAACCACTTTGTGACTCAGGAGGGACTATAGGACAGATGTACCAAAGCAATTGCACCCAAAAGTGGGATTCCGCAGTAGTTATCACAAATTCTTTTTTCTCCTTTACCTTTGTACAAACGCACTAAAGCACTATCAATCCAATCATTTATTAAAGTAATTCCATCCCAGCGTTCAGTGACAAGATCAAACGGAGCAAGTTTAACATTTTTACTTTTCACGTTCACCAGTTCAACCAGGAGCTCATCTAATCCAGCTGCCCTACCAGTGTTAATTTGTTTTATTTCCATTTCAATTTCTGCATAAGTTGATAATTGGTCCATCTCAGATTTTGTCACTGAAGGTTTATCAAATAAATGAAGTTAGTGGACCAGAAACTTCACACGGGAGACCGTAGAACAATTTTAAGTCCTTTTTGTTAAAAGCTCTCTGAATTTCTGAAGAGAATTTTGACTCCCACTCATATTTCATCCTCCTCAGTTCGCGTTGTAATATATATTTAGATTCTGTATAATCTTTCATCCTAGAAGGACAGAGTGAGGGATTACTATGCAGTGTGCTTACATAACACGCTCTTTTACTTTCCAATAATTGGCTGTCATCGAAACAGTCTTGATGTTTATTTACTCTAAAACCAAGCATATCTACACTAGTGGAATAAACTTGGCGCTTTTGAGTTTTCACTCCAGGCATACGAGTTTTTTGCGAACACGAAGTTTAAACTTTCCTCGTACTAAACTGTGATCCGTGTTGTATTCTGCACTACGCATAACACGTATATTACATGTATCACTAATATCACGACGGCAGGTTATGTTGAAGTCTATCATATGACCATGTTTTGATCTTGGTTGGGTCCAAGTAATTTTATGTTTAAGTTTTCGCCGTAAAAGAGTATTGCAAATAGTTAAATTGAGCTCGGAACAAAGCTCAAGTAGTTCAGTCCATTTGCATTTACTTTAGCAATACCATAACGCCCAAGTGCATTCCATATATCAAAATTCCTACCACGTTCACTAAAAATCCCAAAGTATGATCAACTTATCATCCTTTGACGTGGAGACAATAGCAGTCTGAAGGGCTTTGTAAAAAGCCATGACAGTCTCCTCATCAGCCTGGAGGGCTGGAATATAGACAGAGAACAAGGTCGCATACCGTCCATACTGGAGCTGAATACTCAGTTTCATTTTACGATCATTAATACTTAAAGGAAACTCCAAAACCTTTGCCAGTCTTGTATTCACGGCAAATCCAACACCACCTTCGCACCGTTCGCCCTTTGGCTTTCCAACCCAAAAGAGTTTATAACCCGATGATACTGATCTTCCTCTGACAGTCGGATTTCTGATAGAGCAGCAATATCAGTGTGAAGTTCCTTTGTTATAAGTGCCGTTTTTCAAAGTATCCATCGAGTCAGTCCCTGTCATGGGTGGACACAGGAATGATGTTAGGATAAGACTCCCGCCACCAATGTGTAGATATGTGACTGCACGCTTCCAACTGGTCAGTTCTGCAAACGCCGCCACACATCCATCGCTGTGGTATTTTTTTATAGAGGTTGATAGATGAAAAGAAATCAAGGGAACATTGGTACATCATAGTATTATAGTGGTCAACACTTGTACAACACGAATACCATTCTCTATTTTTTCATGATTATTACCGTTGAGCAAATAGCTTCCTCTGTCCTTTTACGGGCCTTGATTTTCGTCATGTAGGATGTCTAGCCACCCTCCTCACCAAAAAAATCTGTTCGGTTACCGATTTAGTCGCCAATGATCCGTCTATGAAACAAATCGTTCTGGATTACATAGTATCAGTAGGGAATTGAGCAACTTATCTCACACACACACACACACGCGCGCACACACACACACACACACGCACACACACACACACACACACACACACACACATATATATATATATATATATACATATATATGTATATATACAATATTAATATTGACAATATAGTTTTCTATACTTATAAGTAAAGAATGCTCAATATCATTGAGCATACATGTTAGGGGGTCGAAGACAAAGTCAACGACACTTGGTAACTGTCAATTTTTAGCATTTGGTTTGAAAATCGCATTGCCGAGAAACTGACGGTTACCAAGCACCGTTGACACCTAATACACAACCGTCGAGATTAGCTTTTAAGCGAGTCCATATGAAAGAGTAGAATTTTGTGTCCGTGAAGCAATTATTTTGAATTTAAATTGGGAATATTAAATTATTAAATTATTGGTAACCCGAGTGTTTTACAAGCACAATTTAAGTATATTTTCCCAACCAATTATGAACTAGAAATAGATATTAATCATTTAGGTGAAAACTTTTCCGAAGTTTCTTAATTTAATGATACGCAAAACAGAGAGTGTAATGAGTACACAGTATTTATGTTAAAATAAAATAATCTAGTCTACATGCCTACGCAAAACAATCGAAAAGTATTTTCTGGTAATCGACGCGTGAAATGATGAAGATGAATCTTCACCGGTTCAAGTTTGTCCACTGAATTAATTTTCTTATTCATTATATAACAATTAATGTGCAATCAATTTTCTTGGGCCAAAAATAGTTTCAATACTTTTTGCGGATAATTACGGTTCAATTTTAATGTTTTGCTTTTGTTTCTTTGTTTAGTGGCATATCAGCCGTCATGGGTTATCTAATGCCAGAGCCATCCAAGTAGAAGAACAGTACTGGTACTATTTTTCTGGGAGAAGATAGGGTTTATATCTTACCCAAGGGTATTTGACGGAAAGTGAACATAATAGCGCGATTGGAGAACCCTCTCACTTACTACAATGTCGAAAACTAGCACATTAGCAACAACAACATGAGGTCTCCCCCCTCTCAAATTTAATAAACGGAAGTACCCCAGATTGAGAGAAAATCTTGTTCAATGAGTATTTGTTTGTTGTAATCAGTTTCTATAGTTGTTTAATCTAAAATAAAATAGCCATTCTGACCTTCCAATGCTTTTGGCAGCGTGTGCAATCCAGTAAATAAATTAAATACTGCATAAACTGTTGAATTTATACGGGTTCAGCTTGTGAGCCAATAAATGCACAAAAGAATAATCTGTGATAAAACAGAAATTAATTGAATGGACGGTAAAACAGAAATTAATTGAATCAAATCAATAATAAAGATTATTATGAATGTTTATAACAATTATCAAAAAGTTGTATTAATTGAATGATGAACCAGAATGTAAATATTCGGTTTTTGGAGTGTTGCCTCTTTACAAACATATCCGTTCATGTACATTTCATTTTGAACTTGAAAATTAATAATTAAGCAATATCATATACGGATAATTTGCCAGTCTATCTATATTTTTATCACATAGTTAGGCGGAGAAAAGATGGATTCATGCCATTTTCGTGGGCATTAATGTGAAGTGAACTCAGATAGCTTCAGTGGTAATTTCAACTCGGTTCACTGACTACGTTTTCCGCACCGATAACCAAAACATCATGCGCATATCCTCACCTCTCACCGAACATGGCATCATGACAAGTGATCCAGGGTACCATAATGAGCATTCAAGGTGCCGATGTTCTCTGAGTCCCAAAAATCACGAGTATTTTCGCGAAACACCAGTCAAGTAATATCCCGCCTAGGGTCAACAGCATTTTTTATTCAAAACTTAAAAATAATTGTAAAACAAATGAAAAGATTTAGCAACAGTTCTTAATATATAAGCCTATAAAAGACCGAAGAGCTTGAAAATAAAGTTTCGTGTTTTTTCCCGGTTACAAACTACTTGAACAAAGGTAGAAAGAGTGCTTGATTATGATATCGAGATGTGTCTTTCCGAGAGGTGAATTAGAAAATATATTTGGAAGACTCTTCAGGATGATTTTAGATATACAAAGGGCATGAATACAAATAGACAGTTATTACATTTTATTACTATTTTTTAAAAGATATTAATCACGATTTGAATGGTTGCTCTCATAGTTTGTTGTCACCTTTTGACGTCTGCTCAGCAGATGACTTAAAACGGCGACGATTCTGAATAAGACGATTATATGGTTTTAAACTCTAAACTTTTAAAGACTCTTGAAATGGACGTTTCCTTCATAAAAAAACAGACTCCGAACTCAGTCAGACTAACTACAAGGAATATAATCATGACAAACAGCCACGCATCTACAAACTTTGTGGTAGTTCCAACATAGATGGACAATGATTTACATCCCAGACGAGATGCTCAAAATACAACCGCAAAGAACACTGCCAGTTGTTTTCAGACACGTAAGTCAATACTGCAAATATAAATATACACTGATTCAGGTGACTTTGACGCTAATCCGGATCAAAGAAAATTCTTCCTGAACCCAATCAATTCCAAGAATTTCCTACAATAAAATGGTTTTCAAATGAATCGCCTACATTTTCCATTAACTCACTCAACTCTGATAGGAAAGTTAAACCATGGACGGTAAATCTTGATACTAATAGTTCTATGGTTGATTTTAAAATTGACCCAGGCGCTGAGATAAATATACTTCCCAAAACTATATACTATGACTCTACGAATGCTTCACGATGCAATTGGGTGCATGCATTTGAGCAGGTGTATATATATATATATATATATATATATATATATATATATATATATATATATAATATATATATGTGTGTGTGTGTGGATATAAGGATTAAACAAGCTCCATATAGACCTATATATGTTTCAGGGATAAGATCCGACTAAAGAGATTTGGAGCAAACTCACATTTATACAAACCTACCACCCAGGCACAAAAGAATTAGCATAGACTAAACTAACCAATAAAAGAAAAGACAAAAGACGGAACACCGTATAAATCTTTTATTTTATTCATTTATTTATTTTTTATTTTTTATTTATTATTTTTAATAAGAATTAAATTGAATCCTACTATTTCAGTTCTAGTATGCACCTTAAACCACATAAACGTCTTACTATTCACGAAGACGTAGCTATGTGCAAATTATCGCTGGCTCTAAAAAAGGGTGATCACAGGAAATTCTTCTAAAAATCATATAAAATAAACTAACTATCCGATTTTAATCAAACTTTCGGTATATGAAGTAGTAAAAGACGAACTTTTATTGTAAATAAATGCTTACTAAATTGAAAAGGCTAATAATTTTTTTCGTTAGTTTTTGTTTCGTGCATTGATCCTCCGTTCAAAGATCTTTTTTTTTTTTGGATATAAATGATTTTTACATTTTTGGAAAGATAATTTAATGACAGAACATATGCAAAAAAAAAACTAAATCGCTACTAATTCGGTTTTGGTAATAGGGCATCTTTAACATTGAAACTTAAATCTCGTAAATAAGAAAAAATATGTATCTTTATTTTTCTTTTTTTTTTTCTAAATTGTTAGGTTATTTTCTAAAGAATTTTATATTAAAAATTCCTATTGACTACTGTTTATTGTTTTTTCAGGGATTTTTTAAATTTATAAAATGTAAAATAAATACTTTTCTTTAGCGGATATCAAAATCGTATTTATTGATCAAAGAAAATCTAGCTAAAAATAATGACATAACATATTTCATTTTTTTTTTTTAAATTGAAAATAATGTTTGAATTACAAATTGTTGTCATTTTTATTAATGGGGGGCGCTAAGGGATATAAAAAAAATCTGGGTTTTGGGTATTGTTGTTGTTATTTTTTGCTTCAGCGATAATAGGTTCAAATCCGTGACGCTAGTATAATTATACTTTGTAGAACTCAAACAAACAGTGTTTGAAGAAATTTATTATTTTATTTGTTTGAAAACATATACGTATAATTCTCCATACAAAAAATAGTGCACACGTCAAGATGTGATAATTTTGTCAACAAAGAAATGGTGGGATTTTACGGTAATTTACTTAGAAATGCAAAGATTTAGGTTTTAGGTAAGAGAAATATGTTTTTTCTTTTTTATAACACATAAATTTGGAATTGTTCTTTATATTAAACGTAAAATAAAACATTAAAAATTTAATTTTCCATTTTTTATTGACGTTTTAAAATATTTTTTTAACAATACTAGTGCGTATTAAAAGAGCGTGTTTTGCACATAGCTACGAAGAAGCCAAGTTTTTTTATGTATACAATTATTGAGAACCTCAGATCTTTGGATTAGTAGTTCCCTATTATTTAAGAAAGTAACAATTGCAAGTTTTTCTTCTGTACATAAATGGCAATATTTATCCCCAGCTTTATATTTATTGCATTTTTTAACATTAAATGGTTCGAAGAATATGGTGATAAAGTAGTGTTATATTTATATTTTTCATTTATGTACAGAAGAAAAAATTGCAATTGTTACTTTCTCAAATAATAGGGAACTACTAAACCAAAGATCTGAGGTTCTCAATAATTGTATACATTAAAAAAAACTTGGCTTCTTCGTGAATAGTAAGACGTTTATGTGGTTTTAGAACTGAAATAGTAGGATTCAATTTAATTCTTATTAAGAATAATTAATAAAAAATAAAAAATAAAAAAATAATAAATAAAATGATAGAGTTATACTGTGTTCCGTCTTTTGTCTTTTTCTTTTATTGGTTAGTTTAGTCTATGATAATTCTTTTGTGCCAAGGTGGTAGGTTTGTATAAATGTAAGTTTGCTCCAAATCTCTTTAGTCGGATCTTAGCCCCGAAGAGCACTTTAGTAGGTTTATCTTACTCATTAGGTTTATCTTTATTATTGGCTCTACTTAGGTATTGAGTACTTTTTACTTATTAGCTTTGTTTCCTGGCGGTTTTGCATGAATATATATATATATATATATATATATATATATATATATATATATGAAGTGGTCAAACGATGTGTTTGAAAATGGCGAAGGCCGACAATTTTTAGGGAGATTATGTGCTTAATCAAAGTCATACCTAATTTGTTAATTAACTGATTATAATTAAATGAATTAAGCGAGCATATCGGTTTAAATATAAATCGTAAGCAAATCGAGAAAAAGTTGATCTGTACATACAGAGATCGACTTTTTCTCGATTTGTTTACGCTTTACATGTAAACTGATATGCACGCCTAATTCATTTAATTATAATCAATTAATTAACAAATTAGGTATGACTTTAATTAAGCACATAATCTCCTAATATATATATATATATATATATATATATATATATATATATATATATATATATATATATATATATAAATTGTTTTTTCTTTTGGCCAAATATTTACCAATAGATTATTTTTGGTTTGTACGATTATCTTGATCTTTTCTTTTTTACAATTTTTTTTCTCCCCAGGTGATGTTTGGTAGTATATTTTTACAATCAAACTATTTGCTGTTTTTTCTCACCGCGAGGATTTACCAACAAGTTTGGTATATACACACACACACACACACACACACACACACACATATATATATATATATATATATATATATATATATATATATATATATATATGTATATTACATATATATACATATATATATATGTGTGTGTGTGTGTGTGTGTGTATGTGTGTGCATGTATGTATGTGTGTATAAGTGTCAATAGGAAGTCAGATGGACCATAAAAATAAGCTAGAGACTTAGAAAGATAAAGAATTGTGATAATTCCACTAGAAGGCGAAATGTCTGGATTTATACTAAGTGGAAGTAGATGAAAATCTTGGATTGTAATAAAAAGACAGATAGGGATCAGCTATAGGCGGTCTTCTAACAATGGAGCTTTTCAAATCCCGCGGCTGATGTCGAAATCTCGGAGAATGAGACTTAAAAACGAGATTTAGAAGTAGCTGGGAAGAGGGAATTTGAAAAACCAGCCAGTTTTGGATTGAGCAATTCAGTTTGGAGTTGGGAATGAGTGAAGACAGACCTTTTAGCAGCAGACCAGTTAACCACATATCACAAAAGTATAGGTCCTGACTTGGAAAAAGAAGGGGGCCCGCCTCTCGTCTCGACAGACTTATAGCAGCAGAATAGAAGATGTTCTTAAGAGCATGTTTGCAAAATTTGGTATTCCACAATCTGTCATCAGTGACAATAGCCCTGAATTCCAAGCAAATGAATTTAAAATATCTGCTAAGGATTAGGATTTACAACATGACACACCCATTGTTCTCTACCTACAATCCAATGTTCTTGTGGAATGCACAATCCAAACTGTCAAATGCACTCTAATAAAGAAAATGAAAAGTAACACTGACCCATATTTA
Source organism: Doryteuthis pealeii (assembly GCA_023376005.1). Classification (NCBI taxonomy): domain Eukaryota; kingdom Metazoa; phylum Mollusca; class Cephalopoda; order Myopsida; family Loliginidae; genus Doryteuthis; species Doryteuthis pealeii. The sequence goes on from CM042153.1 coordinate 47,979,265, forward strand.
GCTATTCTTACCCTACGAACTACTCCATCTAACGAAACACAATTACCAGCAACACAACATGGATTGAAATCTCCGAACTATACTGTTTCATATCTAAACTTAACTCTAATACAAACAAAAAAATCAACAAATAATTCGGCACGGACTCTACCTGAACTCAAGTCTGGTGATAAAGAATGAATATATTCAAAAACTAAACGAGAAATGAAGGGAGAGGAGCTTAACCAGCTAAAGTATTCCCGTTCTTATTTGGTGGCGACCGATAAAGAAATCAAAATGAGACAAGAGAAAAAGGTTTTAAAATTCATCTGTTGACTATGAATACATCATCTCGTTAGAGAACATACCAGCCCTTGGTGGTCAAAATCTTAAGCGCTAATTGACACCGGGATCTGGAAGCTCAGCAGTTCCATCGTTAAACAAAGTGGGAGATAAGTCATCATTCCCAAATGATAAAGATGATGATCTTCCGAACTTCCGGATACACTGAAGTAATTTCCCTACTCTTTTTTTCTTTTGTTTTTTAAAAATGTTTCTTCCTTTCTTCTGATGTAGTGGGGATATTGTAATAGTAACATTAATGTCCTAAGCTTCCCTTCTTGGTTTTACGTTGTTGTAAGCAACATAAAGATGCTCTTAAATGTATACATATGTTTGACTAACTTTCCAACTATTAGTGCTCCATATAAGGTATGTAAATCTATTCTTCTATAACAACGTTAAAAGAAGGAATGACAAACTATATACGAGATGAGATTGAAAAAAGTTCAAGGCTTCTACAAACAGTTTTATTTGTGTTTATTTTAATTTATCCGCAATTGACCACTTCCAGTACTTCTGCCAGACTTTGAATGCTTCCCGAAAGTCCAACTCTTTGAGAATATCATGCACCACAATGCGATTTGTTCTGGGTTTACTCCAACGTGTTAAAACGGTGACAATTCAACTTATTCTTCATCCGTGGAATAGGGATAAATCGTATCAAGCCAAAATCAGTGAGTAAAATGTGTGTAAATGAAAGATCGTGCTGCTGTTGAACAAAGAGTCCGAGTATTTTCAAGTGACCGCGTAAATACGCTGTCATGATGACGCACTCGATTCCACTCTTGCTATAGTTCTGATAGTTTAATACATATTTTCTCCTCAACCGCCACAGAAAGGTACATTTGATATAAGATCATTGACAGTTTGACCCAGGGGGGACGAATTTTCAGGTGTAACGATTGTTCATCTCCCTAAACTCTCGACATTCTCCTAGGAACTGTTCAACATGAAGTATGTATGCCGCTCGAAATACAGATTCAACATTTCAAACGGCTGATTTCCAGAGTTTCTTACAGAATTCAATATTTATCTTTTTTGCTAAACTTTTATGTCTATCTGGATACAGATATTGCAAACGAGCACGTGAACGTGATCACAAAATGCGTGTAACATTTTGAAGCGGAGTACAGCTGGTTTGAATTAAGAATTTTTCTTCTCAGAGAAGTTGCTCTAAACTAAAGAACCCAGTCTGTCCTACTATTTACCAATAGTTGGGGCGGGGAGAAATAGCAGATTAAATGTTTTCCTATGTGTATTAAAGAAACACGAATAACCGCGTTCAGGAGTCACCATTTTCTACGATCACTGTTATGCCAAACGCCTCCAGGAATTGAACCCATGTATGATGAAAATAAGAAAAGAAAATCGAAATCCAAAGATGAAAATCTGAAATAAATTATGATTGATGGAAACAAATTAAAGAATACAGTTTTATTTTAGCGTATTTTCTGTTTCAGATTTATAACAGAAGCTTGAGTGTTGCCTGGAATTTCATCCTGGTATTCATAAAAGAAAGAAAAAAGAATCATGAAAGAAACAATGAAATTGTTACCCTCCTAAACAATTACCTGTTATTTAAAACTTAAATCTACAGAGAAAAATAAAAGATAAAAATAAAAACGAAATTATCTGCTAAAAAGTTTGAATAAAGAAAAGGAATTGTCTGCTAAAAATGGTTTCACGTTTTATCGAAGAACAACCTAAGCAAAGAATAAAAACGTATCAGTTTTTGTTGCTTGTATTTTGTTCAATGTCAATCTGCCATCATTTCATTAACTTACTTAAGAAATGTAAAATGTTCTTATTCGTAAAGATGGAAGGCTGGGTGATCAGGTAAGTGCTCTTTTAGTTGACAAATCGTTTTTCTTTTTTTATAACTTCTTTTCTTTGAGAAATAAATCAGCTGAGTAAAAAAAAAAAAAAAAAAAAAAAAGAAAAGAAAAGAAAAGAAAAGTAGCAGATAATAGACCATTGAATTTTACTACTTTGAAATTTCGATACAAGGCAAATCTAATTTTTGATGTGAACTACTATTTATGATGAACAATTTTTGGACTATTTGGGATATCTAAGTTTAAAAAATGAAACAAATTAATATTTTTGAAATCCTTGTGCTTTCTCATACTAGATAAAGAATTTATTCATATCGAGTCAAGATTCGGTACACAAATGGTTATATAATATCAATAAAAACGACTATCAAAATATTTGTGTAACACTTAACAGATTTATCGATTTTGGTATTTTTGTCTTGATTGTCTTAACTTGTCAGAATGGTCTAAGCAATATTTCTATTGCTAGAATATTTTAGCAATATTTTTATTTTCTATGTAATTATTATGCTAGAATATTTTAGCAATATTTTTATTTTCTATGTAATTATTCTACATCTCAAGCTTGAAGAAATATCCATAAACCGAATTTAGTAAATGTTTGAAAACTGTGGGAATAATTATTAAAGCAAATTTATTGTTTGTTTTAAAGTTTGTAATTTTAAATTTGTACGGTCTTTCAGCAAGATGGCTTCCGATGCTTGTTTTTGTTAGAGATTTCGCAGCTGCAATAATTGTGCCATGTGCTAGCTTCTTTTAAGGATCTATTTCGTTGTACTGTGTCAACTATGCCATTTTCCAACGACGGACCTATTTCATTTACAAACCTTACACACCTGTGAGAGAAGAATTTGATACAATATTTGTACTTCTCAGCTAGTCAGCAGTATTGTGATTGCTTGATAGATTTTGTAAGATCGGAAGTGTATAGCATTGAAAGAACTGATACTGACCATCTGTTTTAACTGCTGAAGTTCTTTATGAAGTATCGTCCACAATTTTTTTCAGGCTGGGCTGTCTACTACTGTTTTCAGGTCTACAAAGAAGTTAAAATAGTTTCGATACAAATTGTTGAAAAGACAGTTTCATCTTTTTGATACGTCCTGTATATAGCGATATCTTTTATGGCCGTCAATTTATCAATTCGAATGCGTGTAGTTTCTCCAAGTAAATGCAATATAATCGACACTACCAGAAAGCAGTTTTTCTACCCTTTACCATGGTATCTTTTGTCCCAAGTCAACTATAAACATGCGTACTACAAATCATGAAGATAAGAAACTGCCTCTTATGCAGGATACTGCTTTTTATTGTTACATGTGTTCAAAATATTCAAGCTTTTGGAATAGTCGATTAACGCACTAAGCTTCAGGCAGATAAATAATTTGTGTGATATTATGAAACGAATGATTACATTAATAAAAATCATCACTTCATAGCATCTCTCTCTCTCTCTCTCTCTCTCTCTCTCTCTATATATATATATATATATATATATATATATATATATATACTAGAAAAAAACATGACCCGTTGGGTCACCCATTGAGCTCAGGTTGGATTATTGAAAGAAAATCACAGGATTTCGTCAATTTAAAGTTTTCCAAAACTGTCCAAATAAGTTGGATTTTATTGAGAATAGGCACTAAAATGAGGATTGTTTGTTTTTTTTGCAACTTCTATAATTTACCTACGTCATTTTTACGCATGCGTAGATGCTTAGATTTGTCTGCCGTACCATACGGCTGAAAATCTCTTCATTTACGAAGATTAAGTTTCCTATTTATTTTATTGTATTTACATTTATTTAGAAATAAAACAATCTAATTCTGTAATTTCATATAATATTTTTGAATAGGCTAGTTAGCCGGTTTCAGTAAAATAGACTTACTTTCTGTCTATTTTTCAAGGGTTTTAAGCGCTTGTTTACAATTTTAATATAACATTCGCAATTGAAAAAAAAAAAAAAAAAAAAATTACCAAAAATCAGGTAATTATCCGATTTTAATGAAATTTTCAGTATTGATTTATCAATTAATGAATTTTATAATGCATTAGTTATTTTATTTCAAAACTTTAATTTAGTATTTTTGCTATGAAAAATTATTATATAAAATTCATTTAAAATAAAAAATATTCGGATTTTAAGTTTAAAATGTTATATTTTTAGATTCTAGAAATAAATATCTATTCAATGCAAACCTTATTTTAGATACATAAAGTAATAGATTTTGAAGAAAAATTCGATTGAAAATGTACCCCTCTCTTTTTAAGCAGAAAAAATATCGATGTATAAGATAATAGCCAATTAAATAATTAACGAAATGAGTAAAAAAATATCCAAAAAAGTAATTATTGATTATGTTTTACATTTTATTTTTCGATTTTCGGTGCTTATTTTCTCATAGAATAGCCACCGAAAATTTTTGTTTGTTTGTTTGTTTCTATTCATAACTTCGGTCTTTTATCTCTTTATTTATACTGTAATTAGTATCGAAAATGACCAACTCTCAAAACATTTTACATAAGGGGGATCAAAATTAAGCGACCTGAAAAAAATGAGAAAGTTTTGAAATAAAATAAATAATGCATTATAAAGATCATTTATTGATAAATAAACACTGAAAATTTCATCAAAATCCGATAATTCCCTGATTTTTGGTAAATTATTTTCTGTAGGGGGGGGGGCTAAAGTCATTTTGTCAAAAAAGCATTTTAGGCTCATTTTGCCAGTAGCTATTATATATTACCGAAACCAGCTAAATAGCATCTTCCTAATATTTTACTAATAAATATTTGATGTGCTTACCCTGTAGACTCTATAATTTTTAAACATTAATAATTAAAGTAATTTAAAAAAATCTATTTTAAAGCATGGTATTCAATTTTAATTAAGCGTAAAAAGAAAACAAAAATGTTTCTCTGTAGCCTGTAAATTGAGAAAGAAGGGAAGAGAGGGGACGCTGCTGATTTTTAGTAGAGCTTTGTTATAATAAAAAGAGAGATAGATAGATAGAGAGAGAAGGTTAAGTCAGTGACTCTCTCAGCAGCAGCCAGAAGCACGCAATCTCTCCTCACACTAACCCATTATACATGTATTGAGAGAGGGGGAGAGAAATAAGCTATACTTAAGACAGGGATTTGTTGGTGTTTGACTTAATTGTAAATTACGATAATTAGAAGCAAATGAAGTGGGATTTTTTTCAAACAATGATTAGATTTATTATAAGATAATATTTTGAGATGGTTTTTAAATCATTTGTGTACCAAGAAAAAAAAGCCTTTAGGTGGCAAAATTGGATTCGCTCAGCTTTAGTATAATAATAATAATAATAATAATAAAATATATAATATATATATATATATATATATATATATATATATATATATATATTGCAGTGAATAGGGAATTAAATCCGACAATATGTAGAAAATAGAAAAAACACGAACTATTCCAAAAAGATGAATGTATTCTTGATGATGAAGTCGACGTCATAACGTTTCGGTTTTTAGAAAACCTAAAGAATGGTGATTGTATGTGAGCTTTTCCCAAGAAAATATATCTATGTGCCCCTATAAAACACTCCACTCTTGTCAAAATTTCTTGGGAAAATCTTCACGTGAACTGGAACAAGAACTATGGCGAACTCAGTTACGACCCTTTCATTACATACAACCACGATTCTCTCATTTTTCTAATTCATCCTTACTCCCACAAAACTTCTTCAATCTCAAGTCCTAATGAAGGTTTGCTAAAACCGAAATGGCCACATAAATGGAACGGTGGGAATAAACAACAAAGATCTTAAATTTGAAGCGCATATCGTTTTGTGTTTCCTCTCTCCAATCGGACGATCAGCTATCATCAACATAGCATCGTCTGTGTCTATACGATACTACAAAAACAACAAATTGTAGCATCAAGCAATAAATACCAAAAATACGATTCAATGGGCATGATTCTAACAATTACACATTGAAATCTAGCAATTCTTGATTCTTGATGTTTTCAAAAATGTTAAACCGCTGCTTCCCACAGTTCTACTTACAATGGAGTATCAATTAACTATCAAAATATTTTGATGAAGTCAATTTTTGAAAAGATCTTCTTGAGATATTATAGTTCCGTTGTAAATGTTATTCTTACAACAAGATTAATTTTAGATTAGATGTTGATGCACACGACAAAATTACAGTATCAAATGCATCAAATGATATTGATTTTCTCCGATTAAGTTATATCTGATGCAAAGTATTTTTCTTACAAAGTTCAGAAATAATCAGAACCGACCACTTAAGGCAGACAGAGCTTCTACTCATCGTGATTGACATTTGACTCATGTAAATACAGTCGACTCTATCAATAAAGATTTTCATATAAGTTTTATTCCTGTCTCATCCGAGAAACCAACGGATACCCGGTGCCTTTTCCATTTGGGCTGAAAGATGTTGGGTATGTCTATGGAAGTCTAAATGAAAATTCTAACGTGGTTTCTATTTTGAGAACAGTGATTAACATACAGTATCTCGTATAAGTTCATCCCTACCATTTTTTGTAATACAAATCTAATTATCTTCTAAACCAAAGATACCTAGATTGCATTATTTCTAGTGAAATATTATGCATTCAAAATCATATTATTAGATATTATTTATTACCCAACTCAACAGAATCGAAAATATCTCACCGAAAATAAAATTGCAACTGCTATGTAACCAAAAATAAGATTTCATAAATGTATATAAGAAATGCACTTTTGGAAAGTTACATAATCGGGTTTTTACGGAGTTTCGAAGCTGTAGAGTTTGGGAATATTTAATACATAATGATATGCGTTTTGATGTATAATGCCCTACGGTAAGTGATAAAATTCCGTATCTTAAATTAGAACAAAATGAATTGTTTATGAAAATTCTCTGGTTTATAAGGCCCTGATGCCGAGAATAGGAATATTCTGACTGAATCTCTTAAGGAAGGGTAAGACTAGCGTCCCAAGAGGTGTCCTGGGAATTGTTACATACATCACAACAAGGACAACAAGGACCCTGCTTCTACTACCACAGTAGTCGGCCCATTATACTCCTACCCTAACGGCTGCTGCTGCTATCTAAGGAGACCCCTTCAACCTGACGCATGGGTTTGTTCTGTGCCGTCTTTTTTTTTCAGCACTAACAACCTTTCCATCTACGCACATACTTAATGGTCTCAGTCATAAGCAGTGGTGCAGTCATAAGCAGAATTTTGGGGACAGGAGATGAGTTTGATGTAGTATTGTAGTGCTAATTTTTGTCTTCTTAAATAGAGAGGGGGTTCATTTGCTTCAGTGTACAGACTTTCCTTTGGAGAAGTAGTAAAGGCTCCTAAAGTGAGGCGGAGTCCTTGATGGTGTATGGTTTCCAGGCGCTGTAGGTAGGATTTTCTGGCTGCTCCATTTTTGTATCCTATTGATGCATTGTTGCATTTTTCTTTCAATGGTGATCATATTTTTTGAGCTGTAGCAGATGAGGAAGTCGTCTACATATAATGACCCTTTGATTTCTGGAGGGAGACAGGATGTTATGCTATTTATTTTTATGAAAAGGGTTACCGACAAGATACTGCCCTGGGGGACTCCTACCTCTTGTGGTCTCGGATCAGAGTATGTGTTATTTATTTTTGTCTTGAAGGTCCGACCTTCCAGGAAATGTTTGATAAAGCCGGGAAGTCTGCCCCGTAATCCAAAGTCCCTGAGGTCTTTTAGTATTCCATATGGCCATGTTGTATCGTAGGCCTTTTCTAAGTAAAAAAAGACTGCCACTAGGTGTTCCTTTTTTAGGAATGCTTCTCGGATAAGGGTTTCTATATGGACTAGTTGGTCTATAGTGCTTCTTTTGATTATGAAGCCTGTTTGTAGGTTTGAGAGCAGTTGGTTTGATTCAAGGAACCATATCAGTCTTTGATTGATCATCCTTTCCAAAGTTTTACATGTACAGCTAGTTAGGGCTATAGGTCTATAACTGGTGGGATTTGTGGGGTCCTTTTGTTTTTTGAGGATGGGAATGATTGTGGCTTGCTTCCATAAAGTAAGGATGTTGCCTGAGATCCAGATATTATTGTATATGTTTAGGAGGTATTTCAAGAAAATAGTGGGTAATTCTTTAAGAAGTGTGTAATGGATTTCGTCTGGACCGGTGGCTGAGTTATTGGATTTGGATAATGAATTTTGGAGTTCATCTAGGGTGAAGGGTTGGTTATAGCATTCAGTATTGTCAGAGGTGTATTTTATTTTGTTCTTTTCTTCTTTGATTCTGATCGAGTTGAATTTGTTGGAATATTTTTTTTGTAGATGATGCTTGAGCGAAGTTTTCTGCCATCAGATTGGCTATTTGCTTTTCACTCAAGGCTTTTATGTTTCCTTGGGAGAGATGATTTATCGGAGTGTGGATAGTTTTATTAGATATTTTCTTTATAAAGTTCCAAATTGTTTTGGGGTTAGTATTGGAGGTCATTTTTGTGGCGAAGTTTCTCCATGAAGACCTTTTTGCTTCTTTGATTGTGCGTCTAGTTTTAGCTCTTTGTTGTCTATACTTGTCTAGATTTTCTGATGTCGGGTTGATTTTGAATTTTTTGAGGATTGTTTGGCGTTTTCTTATCATTGTTTTGCATTCCTCTGAAAACCAGAGTTTGTTATGTTTTAGGGATGTTACAGTTTTAGGTATGGTTTTGTTTGCTATAGTTATGAGGGAGTTTGTAAAATGTATAATAGGTTCTTCTTGGTTTGTATTTGTTTCTGGGATTAGTGTGTCAAGGCATAGTTTTTTGTAGGCTTGCCAGTTTGCTTTTTTGAAGTTCCATCGTGGGGTTTTTAGATTTTTTGTGGTTCTGATTTTCCTAGTTTAGTATTTTCTATTATGATTGGGAAGTGGTCGCTGCCGCAGGGGTCTTTATGTACCCTCCAGTTATATTCTAGGTAGGTTGCTGGGTCGCTTAGGGTCAGATCTATAGCAGAGAATGTACCTGAAGATGAGCTTAGGTGGGTCTGAGTTTTCTGATTGTGGAGGCATAGATTGTTGTTGTTAATGATTTTTTCAAGGGTCTGGCCTCTTCTGTTTGTTGTCCTGCTTTCCCACAAAATGTTGTGACTATTGAAATCTCCCATCAATATGTATGGTTTAGGGAGTTGATTTATTAAGTTATTTAGCTCTTCTTCGTTTATAAGGTCTTGAGGTGGGATGTATATTGAGCAGATGGTGGTGGTTTTGTGTAAAGTTGCTGAAATTGCAATTGCTTGTAAGGGGGTGTTGATGTTGATTTTGCTTTGGGGGATGTTTTTCCTTATTAGGATTGATACACCACCCGAAGCTCTTAGTCCTGTGTTGTGTATGTAATCGTATTGCTCATAATTTTTCATGTTTGTTTTATCACTGCTTTTTTTAAATGTTTCTTGGAGACATATAATGGTAGGGTTTTGTTCAGCTATTAATAGCTGGAGTTCATTGTAGTTTGCCTTGTAGCCCCGACAGGTGCATTGGATAATCTTGTGGGTATTTTGGTATTTAATCATAAATGTTTACTTTTGTGTGCGAAAACTCACACACAACATGTTTTGTTTGGGGTATTTTATTTGATTTTCGTATTTTCAATTTTTGGTGTCAAGTCCATTTCTGTTTCCATACTTTCTATGTTTCTGGACTTGTTTTTAGTTTTTGTAGGGGTGTGTTGAGTTGGTTTTTGTTTTTCTTCTTTTTCTCTGGTTCTTGAGATTGATCGATTTCTGCTTTTGATCGTTAGTGTTTCATTTTTTTGGTTAGTGGTTGAAGGGATATTTTTTGATTTGTCAGTTGGAGTTAGTTCTATATTGGGTATAATAATTTTAAGGGTTTTGATTAGTTCTTGCAGGTCATTTATTAAGTTTGTTAGTTCTTCTTCTATTTTTTTTGTTTTCATTTGGGTCCGGATGCAAGTGTTAAGCTGTGTTAACAATTCTATGTCATTACCCTTGGCCAGGATTGAACCTGCAGCATAGAGATGATTGTCACTTAGTATTAACTCAACCCTTATATCCGTTGCGCCATGTGTTTGGTCGAAACTTTGTGTAAGATAACAATAAATATGAGGAAAATAGTCTGAATAATCCAAATAATACAAAAAATTCGACCACCAAAGGTTTAAATGCCGTAAAACAACCAACCAACTTTATTTATGAGTAGGAATAATTTGTGCCTAAAACTACACGATTACAATTGTTAATCATTGATATAAGAGATACATTCACATGACAGAAAGGAGATTCGCTGGTTTTTTTTTTTGGTTTTTTTTTTGTCTTGTCTCTCACGAAATTTCTCCAGGTTTTATAGAGAAATCATTTTAAAAAAAATCAAGTGAGTGTTAATTTAGAGATTTATTAATTTAAACATTCTTTCTTTTGTATCAACAATTTTAATCCTAATTAATCAATAACGCTGTTAATTATTTTACAATTCCAATTTGAAGAACTCAAAGACACGGAAAAAGATTAAATAACTAACTCTAAATGTAAAATGTTTAATGAGATATAAATAAATATTTTAATAAGATAAATAATTCGCTGTTTTCTTTAAAATAATCAAATTATGCACAATTAGTAACGTCTTACAAAAAAGGATTTTTCACTGCTTAGTATTTAAAATCTTAACTTTAAATTCTAAGCTATTTTCTATAACATTGAGAAGACACATTATCAAACCAAATCCAGAAGTGTCTTTATCTTGATTTGTATGGTCACAACGTTTTGGCTATTGAATTCTATAGCAGTTTTCAAGTGCCTCTTGTAATCGGTCACCATGTAGTATTTCAAGTCGAACCAGCATGGGTGTAATTGTTCTCATCTGTTGTCCATACTAAGAGGAAATCTTTGTATCAATATTTCCTTGGGATGTTGCTTCTCTCTCCATATCTACATCTTTTTCTCTCTCAGCTTAGAAATGATTTTTGTTTCGCTCTGAGTGAGTTCGTTATGGGAACAGCTGTCATTGTCATAAACATTGCAGAAGTAATATTCACTAAATTTCATGAGGTCCTATGCGGAATTTGATTTTTTCACCTTTCACCGCGAACAGTATTGACTATTGTCAATGGCTGATCGTTTGCAAAACAACTAGGAAAACAAACAAGAGAATAACAACAACAAATAAACAAAATATACAAAGCTTTTATTGTATAAGTTGTAATTTTATAATGTGTGAACTCCATTTTTCCTCATGAGGAACAAACAATTTTGTAAATGTTACGAGGTTCCCCAGGTATGCATAGTAAATTTGCGAGCTGCACATTAAATTATTTCTTCACAGTTATCAATGCATGTATGTGTGTGCGTTTTCAGTTTTGCTAATCAATGATTTCTCTTTCATAAATCCTTCAGAGATAAATTTTCTGTCACTTAGAGTCACAAGAATTTGAGAGACCATTTTCTGTTAATTTTAACCGAAATAAAAATAAATCATAATATAACAACAAAATAACAAACAACAAAAACATTTTCAGTAGAAGAAGTAAACTTTTCGACAAGGGAAAAACCCTAATCATCATATTGTAACATATTTAATGCCGTCCATTGATTTGGCTCCATTTATAAATCTACTTTGATAATTGGGAAGAGTTGTCTGTCCTTTATAAATGGATAACCAGTTTAATGCAAAACTACTAAATTTTGTATGCATAATTATTAGACACTGGAAAAGGTTTTTTTATGTAACATTTATTGTTTCTCCAGTGGAAAAAAAGTAATCGTATCGTTGTGAAGCCATTTTAAGAGGTAACTAATAGTATCAAATTAAATTTCAAAACTTCAAAATAAAATAAAAACAATGAACTAGTTTACTATGAATAATTTCCCATGTTTAATTAAACATTACTTATCCGGTTGATAGATGTTTTTTCAAGTTGTAGATATAACTTAATTAAATCGATAGGGATATATTAAAATGTTTGTTTGGAAATGTACTATAGATTTTAAAATTAACACTAAAATGGAAAGTTATTGTTGTAATTTCATGGAGTTTGATTGGCAACAATCTTGAACCTGGAGTTCTTGGGAGCGGGGCACTCATTTGCTTAGAAAGTTACGTGAACAGGCGACTTTGGGAAAGTAGATTATTGTTTAGCGAAATTTAGCCCCGGTAACTCTTTCAGTCAGGCGTGTATTCTGTGTCTGCTTCCCCGTGCCTGTGCTGGAAAATCTATTGGGAATCGTATTAATAAAGGTCTATACACAAGAAAATGTTTCCGCGTTTAATAATTAAACAACAAAAATGGAACCCACAGAGAGACGATTCCCAAACGGAGGAGAAAGCAGATACTCGACCCGATACAAGAAGAAACCACGATACGACATGAGGGTAGATAGAATAGAAATACAATAGCAGCGAATATAAGAAGACAGCGACGCAACAAATGTTTACATCTATACATTTTACATTGCAGTTGCCACCCCATTAAATAAAAAAATAATTCTCTACAAATATCTGTAAAATTAATCACATAACAATATAATACAAAAAATATATCTTTCTCTAATGAGAATTCTTTTCATATTAACAAATCATGTCAATTCTAAAGATAATAAAGATTAAAAAATAATTATTTAGAAAAATGAAATAAAAAGTGATTTTGTCAATTTGCCTTTTAGTCTCACCGTGCCTGTAATCTTGGTATTAACATTTTACCCGGCGTAGACGGATAGTTCAGCTAGTATTCTATATTCTGGTTTCCTCAATTGAGTAATGTTTGTGAATTCTTATTAAAATTGTCCAGAGTGAAGGCGAGATACATCTGCGCAGTTTTCTGTCGCGACCAAAAACCAATCTTCTTTACGAAGGCTGTTACCATAATATATTCCATCCTTTCTTTCTATTTCTGTCTGTTTTCTTCCTTTCTTCCTTGTCTTCATTTTCCTTAACAGAAGCAATCACTGTCACCATGACTCATATGTTGTTCAGGAAACATGCTTTTTAAAAGTCGTCGATTGTCTCTCAAATACGATTTCCCATCGCCTTTTGCGAGAGAAGCGGACATATATAATCTTCCTTTGTCTGCTGTTTCGGTCATCAATGCTGGTGTCGCTCAATGCGTTTTTAAGCAAAAATTTTGACTGACGCCATAGATACACAACAATCAAGAGACAAAGAAGTTATCTGTCAACAGGACAATAAACAGATAATAAAACTGATGATGTGGAAAATATATAAAAGCATCGTGGCTAAAGTTAAGAAAAAATCACAAAGTCTAGAAAGCCAAAGTGGTTAGTGAAAACGACTGTATAGATACTTCAAGTGTCAAACTAAGGAAATTACATACAAGATGACTAGGAAGGGAAAACTGAAGAGAGAAATCGAATCTCTTAATAGCAGCACAAAATAGTACCATAATGTCACAGCAAAAATTGATAATGCACAACAGAATAGCAGAGATGAAACGTTTAATCATACAATCAAGTTGCATTCGCTGTTATTAAATGCTATTTGTTTTTCCCGTGCACAGTTTCACGGTGTTTATTAAATAAAATTAATGACATCAGTAAGAATCGTCATGCCTTCACTTTGTCCAGACCAGAGCAGCCGTTATACAAGTAATTGCAGCAAATTGGCACGAAGGGAATACAAGGGTAGACCCGATTGGATAGGAAAGGTTAATCCACTAGGAATTGTACAAGAGATTAGAATATGTGCTGATAAATGGTTTGGAATAAATTACCAAATCAGATAAAAAAAACAGCAATGCTATAAAAACGTTAAGATTAATTTGGATGATTTCAGAAAAAATGATAAGAAAAAGAACTTGAGCCTTTTTTGGGGGGGGGTCTCTCGGATGAATTAAGAAAATTTGATCTGTATATTGATATTATATTGATATTGTATATGTTCTGTGCAAATAAAATTTTTTGTTAAAAGTTGATGTGAGAAGATGAAAAAAAAGGAATGATGCCCAACAAATAAATAAATAAATAAATAAATAAATAAATAAATGTTATATTCACAAAGAAGAATCTATATTAGAAAATTCAATTCTCTAGGAGTTTGTGCTTCAAATCGATCACCAAATCCCGCCGTAAAAAAACAGCCATCGTTTTACATAACATTAAGAAAAGAACTCATCTCGTGAATTTTTCCGTTCCTGGGGACCATAGAGTAAAAATGAAAGAAAGTGAAAAGATAAACAAATACCTGGATCTTGCCAGAGAGCAGAAAAGATGTGAAACATGAAGATGACATTTATACCAATTGTAATTGGTGCATTTGGAATGTTCCACAAATGCCTGGAAAAGAAATTGGGGGAACTGGAGATCAAAGGAAGAATCGAAACCATCTAGACCACAGAACTGTTAAAATTAGTTAGAATATTTAGAAGAGTCCTGGAAATCTGAGGAGACTTGCTGTCACTCAGCCTTCGGTGAAAAACTATCTGTTGAAACTGGTGTAAAAAACTCACAAAGAATAAAATAATTAATTAGTAAAAAAAGCAAAAGATTTGCTAAACATCTCGACCTCACACTGAAAGAAATGGGCATAAAATATAAAGCAATAGAAGCAAGACAAGATAGAAGAAAGAAGCAAAAGTATAAGGACTAAATCAATTAAAAACTCCTGGAAACAAAAAAGAAACCCTACTTGAATGATACACACAAAGAATTAGTAATGTCGATGTAGTAAAAACTAATCGACGGTTGAAAAATACTGGACACAAAGCAGAGACAGAGGGGTTAATAATAGTAGCGCAAGAACAGAGACTATCAACTAGAAACTATTACGCACACATTATGAAAAACGGTGAACAAAAAACTGAATCAATTGGCCATTTAATGTCCGGTTGCCCTATCTTAATAATGATATAATCTAAAGAAAGACATGATGAAATAGGACAATACATCCATTGGAAAATATGCAAATACTATGGAATACTGAAATCTGAAAAAAGGTATAAACGCCAACGAGAATACCAGAATCCAAAGTAGCTACTGGGACTTTTCAAACTGATAGAAAAATAAAGAACAATAGAACATATGTAGTGGTTAATGACTATGAAATAAATAAAACATTCTCATTCATATGTCAGTGCCAACAGATAATAACATACCAGTCAAAGAGTCTAATAAAATAAGTAAATATAAAGATCGGGAAATAGAAATTGAAAAATATGTCAGCTTAAAACTACCATCGTACCTGTATTAGTGAGAGTCCTGGGTTTGATAAAGAAAGATACATATTATCACATTAATAAAATGTCCGACAGTCTATGCATATGTGAAATAAAGAAAATGCACTTTTCGGATATGGTCATCTCCTTAGGAAAGTTCTATCTATATATGGTTTGAAATGTAACCTCTGAAATTATGGATGGGAGAGAATACATATAATCTCTATCTTCCCTTGGTCTTGGGTAAATATACAAAAAATTAAATAATAATAATAATAATAATAATAATAATAATAATAATAATAATTATTCGCCAAATATCTTTGTTGTGTATCTTTCAATCATCACATAATTCAAGGATTGTTATGGCATAATTTTTTGTACTTACAAATGGAGTCTCAGAGTATGATTTTTTTACTGTATTAGTTTTTGAGAATTTTCAGATTTAAATTAGGGTTTCATTTATTGTGTTTCATTTATTGTGTAAATATAATGCTAAACTTAAATCTTACTTTGTGTTCGTCAAATTAGCGTAACCGAATCGTTATTTCTGAAACAACGTGTAGTTTACAATATGATCGTATAATATTTAACAACATCTCAAAAAGATGTATACTTTTCTTGGCTCTCATCACCTACCAAATTAAAATATATTTTTAAAATAAAAGATCAAAACTAGTGCAAATTCAGACACACAAATATTTCCTACCCTATTAACCATGCAGCCATGACTCAAATGAATAGAAACAACTTAGTCACTTGTAATAAAATTAGACAAAATTTAATAATTCAACAGTTTAGAATCTATCTTGAAAGATTTTAGAGCGTCAGTAGGAATGGCATAAAAATGTTGACAAAAAATGAAATGAAACGCCAAAATAAAGGAAAAGAGGTTTATATTATGATTTCTTTTGTCGGAATATCACTTTTTTTATCCTTTCATTATCACTGCAAATAATATTTAATATTGATAGTTCGCACACTTACTGTTACCCCCTTAAAAAACAAAAAAACAACCAAAAACCAAAAAGAAAATAAGCAAACAAATTGAATCTATTATGTAAACCATAATTTTAGAGGAACAAATAAGTTTTTACTTTAAAATGTTGCATTCTAAATTTGGTTGGTAAAGAGACAATAAATTGATGTAGAGTGACAATACATCATTATTTCTCTTGAAGAATGAGTGTTTCCCATAGGTGCATCGTATTTGAGCAGTTGACACTTTGTCACTAGTCTCGCCATTGAACAGTAAGGACAACATGGCTATGATCATTTTACTGGTCATCAATCACAAGTAAGCCGTTTTCCATTTCTGTATACTTTTACATACTGTTTGTTTATAGAACAATCTATTCATGTTCTATCTGTGGGGATATGTTTGTGTTATCTTTTCAATACTACTTGTATATATATAATGTATATATAAATTATCTGTATGTGTTATTTTGTCTTTCTTTCTGTTTATTCAGTGTTAGAATATCAGGGATATACTAATGATAATATTGTTCCTTGGTGTGAGTATATTCACTGCATCCAAACAATCGAATAATGAAGTAAAACGTTTTCACCAATTCTTAATACACTCATTCAGTTATTTATACACAGTTCATTGTTCTATAAATTTTCAGATCTTTCGTAAATCTGATCGCATTTCATATTCCATGCTTTCTATGTACCACTATTTCATCCAGCTTGTAAGATTCTTCAGAATATAGTACTACGTATTGATCATGAACGCATGAAAATATCAGCTGTAATATGTGGTTTTCATTTCTGTGTTATACTGTTTATAAATGGTTTGTATTAGATATGGATCAATACCTCTGTAAATACCGTTAAAGAATATATATATATATATATATATATATATATATATATATATATATAGAGAGAGAGAGAGAGAGAGAGAGTGAGAGAGAGAGAGAGAGAGAATTGAGATTGTATTTTATTCATAAAATGATTGAATGCAAAATACGAAATGAATTATAATATATTCCTTTTTCTTTTAAGACAACCGTAAAAAAACTAATGCTGAGAGTTATTGTTAACTATTTACCAGAATTTTTGCTTTTATCATTTCATTGTTTTTTTCATCCTTACTCCATTATTATTATTATTATTATTATTATTATTATTATTATTATTATTATTATTGTTGCATTTTCATTTACAGGGCTCTGGGTTGATATACTCTTCGACTATTCGAGCTTACAGGACCTAAAACAAAAAAATACATAAAAATCGTAGAAGAAAAAGGTGTCAGAATGAGTAGAATTTGTGCTACATCTTCTATTCCTATTCATGAAAGAAAGGCTCCCAACGGTGGGAGATACGAATTCAAATCTCGTCGGAAGCTACTTTTCTTTTTTTTCCATTTCGCGTTGTTTCCTCTCACGTCTGAAATCGAGATTGATCTAGAATATTACAACCCCCCCCCCAA
This sequence comes from Doryteuthis pealeii, assembly GCA_023376005.1. Taxonomy (NCBI): domain Eukaryota; kingdom Metazoa; phylum Mollusca; class Cephalopoda; order Myopsida; family Loliginidae; genus Doryteuthis; species Doryteuthis pealeii. Next base: position 47,997,014 of record CM042153.1, read on the forward strand.
ATACAAAAAAAACAAAAACAAAACAAAACAAAACAAAACAAATAAAACAACAAAAAACAACAATGATAAGATGAAAAAAGTACTCTTCATCATACCATTTACTTTATGAAGTATATATGCAAATGTAACAACTATCATGGGACAGGGGTAGTAATAAAATCATCATATTTACAAAGTAATCGACTACAAAATGTATTCTTTCAGAACTTGAACCTTTTCCAGGAAGATTTAGTCTCAGAAAATTATGGAAATATTACTTTTGAAAAGGAAAAAAAAATAGTCAAGAACCTGCCTTATGTCTCGGACTATTGTTCTTATCTTGGTTGATTCCATAACTGTACTCGGGTATTTTTAAGGTCGTAGTTCATTTATCGTAAATGGTAACTTTCAGGGAAGTCATCATTTTAATCCTTGGGCACAGGTTCAGCTGAAAGAAAAACGATATTACAAGGGATAAATAATCAAAAAGGTGCAATAACAGATACAAAATATCCCAAGGCATGTGCAGTGGACGGATAACAATCTACCCACGTTTTTAGCTGAAGGACTACGAAAAAGTCACTTGAAGACCAAAAGATACAGTGACCGAATGTGAGTATATCAATGAAAATGCGGACAATATTCATAGACTTATAAATACATAGTGAGAATATCCTTTAAGAATTTAAACAATAGAATATGTAGAAACTTGTTAATTTATAGACACTCACTGTATTCTATCATTGTGATAGATGATCGTGTAAATTTAATATATGTTTTTAAGTCTAGTTAAATTTCATGGAATTAAATGATAAGGCAAATGTTTTAATTTCCGTAAAAACACATGGGAGGTTTACTTTGCGAGCGCATTAAAGAATTTTGAAAGGATTTTTCGAAAGAAAAAAATAAAGAAAATAAATAACTAAAATACAAAGAAACATTAAATTGGATGAAATAAAAATCATAAAGTGGAGATAGAAATATGGATATAAAGTCAGATAGAAAAGCAAAAGAAAAATACAGAGCACAGAGAGAAATAAATACAGAGTAGAAATATTCGAGAGAAGAACCAGAAACTTAGAGAGAGAGAGAGTAGAGTATGAGAAAGTGCGAGTAACAATAAAAGTAAAGGAGGGGTTAATAAATCAGGTGAAAAGAGGTTGAAAAAAGAAAGAAAATAAAAATAAGAGAGAAGGGGGGAGGGAGGGAGAGAGAGAGAGAGAGAGAGAGAGAGAGAGAGAGAGAGTAGATAAGTCGATCTGTTATTTTCTTTTTTTATCATTCTTTTATAAATTGTATGTTGGACGATGTTCTATCCATTCCGTCGAGACAACGTTTGTTTATTCACAGTGAATATAAATGTTTCAACGCTTGTAAGAAATGCAGACCTAGCTTTACCAGAGGGAGTTTGTCGCTGTTTTCTTGGTCTCGTCCCAATCGTTTCAGGAAAATATCCCATCATACATTTCTTCTTTTTCTTCTATTACAGCTAAAGGCAGACAACAGAGCCGAGAGAATGAATGAACATGGGATTTCTAAGCTGACAAGATGGCGTCCTTCATGCTTCAGCGGGCGTTTTATCGTCATTCGTAACTATCAATGCGACGTAGAGAGAGAGAGAGAGAGAGAGAGAGAGAGAGAGAGAGAGAGAGAGAGAGAGAGAGAGAGAGAGATTATATATACATTTACTTTAGTTCAGGGTCTTATTTAGATATCCTTGTACGTTTTGTAGTCATTCTATGAAAGCAACGTAGGCGTGTGTAAGTGTATGTGCACGTTCTTATTTAAATGTTTATGGATATGTTAGAATGAAAAAAATTGTTTGGTTGGTTGGTTTTAAGACCTGACAACATATGGGTTATCTAATGCCGAAGTCATTATTTTTTTCAAACACTTATATGGTTCCAAAAGATAATTTACAAACAATTATAGATTCAAGTTACTATTCTTAATACAAATAATTAGCACATATATATGGCCTCAAATATGAATTTATAATTTATGTCAAATATGAATTTATAATTTATGTCAAATTATGGTCGATTTGGCTATAAACGAGTGTCATTATAATCATGCAATTATGGGTCACAAATGTGACTTGACCCCTTCTGAGAAAGATATTATTTATGATTTCCAAAGGTAAATCTACATTAGAAATATCCAAAATAACTGAAAGATATCACTCAACTATGAAGATACGTAAGAGAGACAATAAGGTTCCCTCGAGGGTTGTTTCCTGGTGTTCTTTGTCATGAATGAAATGTGAAGCTGTAAATAACCCATGCCTGACCAGTGGATGACTTTTCAGGAGCATTGGAGAAGCAAGTTTCCAGAAATATCGTCTTTGGAAAAAGGTTGGAATATCAGTTATACCAGTGACAAAACCTCGACTAACAAAATACACATACAGATGCATTTGAAATGAGCAAAAACGAACAAAGGTTAATTTCTCGAAAGGTTTGCTCACAGATGAAACTCGTACAACACTTAATGGTCCTGATTGTTGGAGCAAAGGTTGAGTCGTAAATGGACGAGATTGTCATCAATGCCAACAAGGAGAAAGGGGTATTATGATTTTGGCTGGTATTATTGAAGTTGGTCCGTGGATATTGCCTGACGGTACGAAAATAAGTGCAGATGCTTATATAGCCTTCCTCAAAGAGCACTCGGAATCTTGGCTAAAACAGCAAAGAATCACCTTCAGGAGAACCATGATAGTTATGCAAGATAATTCTCATTCGCATTCAGTGCATAAAGCTATGAAGTACCTGCAAAAATTAGGCTTGTATGGATCACGGATGAACTGGCCGGCCAATTGAAAACTTGTGGAGCATTCTGAAGTGACATGTTTATGAGAATGGACACCAATTAAGAAGCAAGGATGACTTGTGACAGGAAATAATCAACATATCACGTGAGATTACATCAGAGGAGATTCAGAAAATTTCCAAGTCATTTAAAAAGAGGATCATATATCTCATATCTCATATTAACCAACTCCACTATCATTTTTAACTATGTTTCTTTTTGTCTATTTCGATTTAATTTCATCTTAGTAATTATATGTATTCATAAAAACCCGTAAATGAAGCAATTAAAGTATTACTTTCTTTTTTACAGATTTTTTTCTGTTGCACCTCAATAATAATTTTACACACTAATAATTAGTAGTAAATTAGGTTCCTTTTTCTGGAACCTTAAATTTTTTACAAAGTAGGTGTATATACTTATTTCCATCATTCTCTAATAATTTTGTTCAATTCTAACCAGTAGTTTTGGAACGGAATGGAAAAGTGTTGGCTGATAAGTTGAAACTCAGTCTATATAAATTCAATGAAAATTTTAGTAATACACACACATTATATATATATATATATATATGTGTATGCGCGAGCGCGCGCGCACACACACACACACACACATATATATATATATATATATATATATATATATATATGAGAGAGAGAGAGAGAGAGAGAGAGAGAGAGAGAGAGAGAGAGAGAGAGAGAGAGAGAGAGAGAGATACTCGTATGTATGTATGTATGCGTATGAGGTATGTCTATGTATGTAAATATAGATTATGCAGTGCTATCAAGCCTCGGTAAGGTAACCGGTTTAGGAGAAGGAAAAAAACTCTGAATTGAAAACCACCCCCTAGAGTCCCTAAAACAGTTGAACATTGTCTTCAGTTTTATCTCTAGAAACTTCTGTTAAGACACTGATACAAAGTTGCATAATACCTCGCATCGTTTTTCCTGCGTCCTATCTAGGCACATATAACACTTTTATTCAATAAGAATATACTGGACTTAAAAAATATTACTCTAAAAATAATTCTAAACATCTATCATAAATTTCAATTATGTAAAACTTTGTGTATAATACTATAAATTTGTATTATATAAATGTGTGTGTATGTCTCCAGTTTCTATCATCTAGAAAAAAGAAACAAAACAAAGCAAAACAAAGCAAAAACAGTCTGCATATTTTTTACGCAATAATATTTCTATACTATTCATATTTATCTAGATCCCAACGAGATCAAAATGTAACACATTTTGCATTTTTCCTTAGTATATTTACAGACTGCTCGAACTCAAAAGACTCGTTAAGATATCATTTTTGATCCTCTCCGTTCCTAGCAGCACCTAAATATAAAAAAAGACTCGTCTGTATTTTCACTAACGAGTGGACTCATGCTTGTAGGCTATTTTCCTGTAATCAGTTTCAGAAAGTTGATCTTTTAATTTGATGAAATGGGAAGATAGTGCCCCAGGGTCAGAATATCAAGGACCAGACTCGTCCTATCTGTTCCTTTTTAGCTGCGTACTGCCGGAAGCTGAGAACATGACCGAAGGGGACGAACATATACCTCATTTTAATCTCAGCCTGAATTAGTTACCATCAAAATGGCAGTGTTATTTACCTAGTGATCAGCATTTCTTTAGAATTAGAGAGAATTATTAGCTCAGTCGGTAGAGCGTTCGGCTAGAAACCACAAGGTTCCTAGTTCGATACCGGTCCTCGCCAACTCAGCGTATGAGTAGTACAGGGATCTGTGCGGTAAAGTAAGGAGCTGATGGTAGGTGTGGCGCTCCACCCCAGATGCTAAAACTATCTCCTTGGTCTAGCGCTATTGAAAAGGGATAGACTCCATTGCTGACTGGCTGATACCGACTTTAGGCCGCCCCGACGACTTTACTTACTTACTTTTACTTATATGCATATTATAGAATGTATTATACCATAAAGAGTATTATATGAATGTTCTACTGTTCTTTACAGCTTCAGGTTAGGATCAGAGTGTCGTATCCGTCACTCCTCTTCAGGTATATGGTGATTGCCACTTCTTCGCAGATGAAAGCCATTTCTACAAGTAGTTCGGTTGTGAGCACGCAGAGAACCCACTGGTCCAAATTTGTTTTTATGTTCCCTGTCACACATGAACCCCTTTCTCAGCTTCCTCTCGCATCCGACCGTACGTGACTGAGAAGCCCAGCCCTCGACAGACAGGCCCTGCCACACAGGTCACATATATGGCCAGTCTTAAATGCCGGAAATGTGTCCATGCCGTCCATCATGTGCAGCCTAGGTAGAGACCGCTTCAGGATGGGGTGCTCGAGCTGCCTTACCTCAAATCGTTACAGCTACCATCTGTCTGCCTTTCCAAAAGAATGTATACCTGGCCCCTACTTCTGTCAATTGGTCCTCATCACTAAAGCGGACTACCACATAGTCGAGATGTGTCCGAATATTCCCGGTGGTTATTGTTAGCTTAGGTTTGTTGTTATAATATTTTCTTGTTTCCGCCATGCTAATGTGAATAGCCGCCAGTCGCAGGTTGCTGGCCAGCTTGATAGGGGAACAGGCTTTTGTTTAGGTCACCTTCCCAGATGTCTGGCTGGGCAGTACTACTCAAGGGGCTGCTAAGTCACTCGCAACCTCGCCACGTGTAGATTCACAGCTGTATGCTTCCGGCCTATCAAGCCTGCACACGCCACCGTTCCTCCATCACCGTGGGACTTGTAGAAATATCTGCTCATGTTGACATGTTGTGCGACACGCACCGCATGCCCTCCTTCCCCAAAGACTAGTATCAGTGACAAGCCGAGGCAAGATGGCTGAAAGTATTTGGGGAGCGGAGGTGGATGATCTGACGAGATCTACGGGTCCACCACACCGACAAAAAAGTGTTCCTGAAAAGTGAGATGCTCTGGATTTGTTACTAGTGCTTACTCTCCTGACCCCCACAGGATCATGCAAGCTGCTCAGGACGATGGCTTCATTAGACTCCTTCCGGTCCCAGATTGGTCGACGACAAGTGCCAATTTGGGGGTCTATGTGTGTAGCAAACACGGAAATCACACCACTGCCAGCATGGGTGGTCACCATCACCGCCTGAGCTGCTTATATATATATATATATATATATATATATATATATATGTACTCCTGGTCACAATTGTGAGAACAGATACGAAAGGGTTAAAAAAACATAAAATACTGTTACTTTAATCAAAATATATTTGCGAAACATTTACATTTAATTAGAAAATGTAGTTTATCAACAAACAAGTGAAAATTTTAAGCTTTTAATTAATTAATTTAAACAAATATTGAAAAGTATTTTGGTTGGTCAAAAAGATAAAACCTTTTTTTTTGTAAAAAATGTAAAAAAAAGAATTATGGACAAACATTTGAGAACTAGTCAATGGGCTCATAATGTCAGGAGTTTAGACATCTACTTAGCTCATTCCAAGCATTAAATTTCAAATTTTAAAATGGTTAATGGTAAAATCTTAACAAAGTTTGAACAGGGCCGGATTGTTGAACTTCAAAGACATGGTCTTTCGCAACCCAAATGAAATTGACCGTAGCAGAACTTTCATTGCTAATTTCATTAAAATTCAGATGCGTATACTTCTAAAAAATCAAGCGGTTGCCGCCATAAAATCTCACTATCTCTATAGAGATACTTTAGACGAGACGTTAGGAGAAATTCAATCCTAACATCCAATCAGATGAAAGCAAATACAGATGCTGAACGGCATTTCAGTAAGAAAGAGTTCAAGAACGGGAAACAGTTTGCTTCCTTGCCATAAAACCCCTTGTTTACAATTTTCTTCCGATTATCAAATTTGAGATATGGATAAATGGAAAAAAGTGTTGTTTTCAGATGAGAAAAAATCAATTATGGTCTGGCGTGTATTTTGTACAATGGAACTTGATTTACAGGAGATAAAAGGTCGTCAAACAGCTGCAAGTTACATTGATATGATTCATTCTCTAATTACGAAAGTTGAAGGAGTTGTTTTATGAAAAACAACATTCAACCTTTGAGCCAACTACTGTACTCTCCAGATTTAAACCCAAATCGAGAATATTTGAGGATGGCAAAGGATGTTTATAAACGTGGACGGCAACTTGAAACTGTGGATGCTCTTCGTGCTGCAATTTGTGCATTGTAAGTGATAATCCCAAGCATACGAATATATAAAATGTATAAAAAGTTAATGATGTGTATGTCAAAGCAAATTTTCGAATTGTATTTTCAGTTTTTATTTGCATAGTCTTATCTTTATGACCAACTAAAAATACGTATTCAATGTTTGTTTGAATGAATCGAGTAAAAGCTTAAAGTGTTCATTTTCTAATTAAATTGAAATGTATCACAAATAATAATAATAATAATAATAATAATAATAATATAATAATAATAATAATCTGATAAATGTAACGTGTAAGGAGATATAAGTCTGGATGAATGACAATAGTAAGTTGTAAATGTAAATATGCCTCTGGTTATAAACTACTGAATAATGCAATAGAAAGGTACTGCCCCTGGATCAGAATATCCAGGAGCAGACTCGCCTTATCAATTTTGAAGCCGTGAAATCCATGAGGTATTATATATCCTTATTGTTAACTTCAATACTTATTTCAGCCTAAGACAGCCTTTGCATTTGAAAGGTAAGCATAGGTATAAACTACTAACTGATGCAATGGGAATAGCCCACATAATATCATTATCAAACTTTAGAATCTGTCTCATTTGGTGAACTTACTATTTTGACATTAACGCATTTCCAGTGTGAAAAACTTAGGAAATAAACCAAATCATGCTTTCTTTAAGAACATCTAGTATTACAGGTGCATTGAATAATTTCTAGGAATTCCTGGTGATAGGGGTCATGCTAAACATGTGTAATTATGAGAATAAACTACTAGTGAATAAGCTAATTAAACCTGCTTCATTCAATATTCATTAACCGCGATCCGAAACACAACAATTTGTATTAACGTCTTGAAAAACTCAGAAACAACATGAAAGTTTGGTGCAACAATATTTTGCTTTGTAATAATTATCGCGTAATGACATCATATATATGTATATGAAGTAACAGACGGTCAGTTAGAGAGTCAGCGAAAGTCGATCAGAAAGTTTGGTTTCTCATTGCTTTAGCTTGTGTTGGCAAGGAGATGAATGTCTAACAGAGTTGTAGCAAGATGCAGTTTAGTGTCCTTTCCAGGTCAAAGATAAAAGCTATAAGCAATGATCGTTTCACCGGAAACTTGATCTCTCGGTGACCGTAAAAACATATAAACAAACCTATGTATCTAATAGTTTAAAAACACCATTCCCACTACAGCTGTCAGTGGCCGAGGAGATACGATATCAGGCTGGCAAATTGTCAGTCTGAGTTCGACAATAGCCAAGAATAGTTGTTGTGTCTAGCCACACTGAAGAGGCGTAAAACGCCGAAACACATGTCTATGGATGACTTATTAATATATGATCCCATAAACTTGGTATGAGCTCTCTAATTGGTAATTTAAATTAACTTTCACTACTAAGCTATAAGCAATGATCGTTTCCCCGGAAACTTGATCTCTCTGTGACCGTAAAAACATGTAAACAAACCTATGTATTTAATAGTTTAAAAACACCAGTCCCGCTACAGCTGCCAGTGGCCGAGGGGATAAGATATCAGGCTGGCAAACAGTCAGTCTGAGTTCGACCCTAGCCAAGGTTAGTTATTGTGTCTAGCCACACTGAAGAGGCGTGAAACGCCAAAACACGTGTCTGTGGATGACTTATTAATATATATATATATATATATATATATATATATATATATATATCCTTTTTAAATTCCATGCAATCTATACGATATTTTTTCATTAGAAGAGTAATTATCAAATGACATTAGTTTTTTTTAAATAACGAAGAAAAATTATTTAACTTGCAATTATCGATTTGTCATCAATTTTACTCAGGTAACCGTAAATAGCTTTAAAATAAGATGTAAGTAACCAAGGTAAATAAGATAATCTAAAATGCTCTCAAAATTACATTTCATCTCTCTCTCTCTCTCTCTCTCTCTCTCTCTCTCTCTCTCTCTCTCAATAATGTTAATTTTATAGTTAATGATCTTTCACCGTTTTGGTTCACTTGTTAACATTCAAAGTTCCTTGTGAATATCGGATGGAATCACGTGCCAAGTTGAGCAGAAAAGGCAATCAATTCGACAGCAGATACTTTAGTGGCTAATGTCCAATAGAAATCTATGAACGCTTTGCCAAGTAGTAGTCATCGATTAAGGGTATGGGCCCTATCCAGTACACACGAAAATAAACTATTCTTTTTCTATTACCCAATGTGTCTCTCTCCTCTACACTGATAGATACATTTATTTATCTGCCGCTTACTCTGTAGTTGATTCAGTTGCGAGTTGACCTCCATCCACAAAATTCAGTAGTCATGTCTTGGAAAGCTCATGGTCTTGAATGCTGTTTATAAAATGGGACGAACACTCTACTTGAATGTTTGGTGCTACAAAATTAATATTTTTGTAAAACCAGAAATATGTTCATGGTATAAATACATATCGATTATATAATTAAATAGAAACATTCTCGTTATGAAATCTAACTTAGTCCATTCATAAGAATATGTTTTTCGTTCTCTTTGTTTATATCCCAGTAGTATCTGATCGTTTAGATATACAGCAGTATCTCTTTGTAACTGGATCTAAAGACGTCTGGTGAAATATAAAAAATAATCTTGTTTCTGGATATTATTTCACCCGTGTAATAAAATGCAATATTTGAAAGGTTGGTAAATGTTCAATCATTATAACACTAACCCAATAATGGAGGATAAAGATTGTGTTCCGCCAATCTTAATTAGAAGGGCTATACTCGCGAGACCAAATAGTAATAATTATATGTTAACAATTATTTGCAGATCAGAAAAAGAAACCTGTATTCTGACACAGACACAGACACACAACATTAATAATATAATTTGCTATATTTATATAAGTAAAGTGTACTGAATATAATTATTAAAATATATGCGATTTTCAAAGTAGGTTTGCAAATCGCATAGTCGAGAAACTGACAGTTACCATGGGCCGTTGACTTTATGTCTTTACTACCCTAACTTTATATATATATATATATATATATATATATATATATATATATTATATATATATATATATATTGACCTCTGAACTTTTTTGTGATGATGTTTTTCTGTTTTCTCTCTAGTTTTCGTGTTAGTTTCTTTAATTCGGCGTAACACACACACACACACACACACACACACACACACACATATATACATATATATATATATATATATATATATATATATATATATATATATATATATGTATGTGTGTGTGTGTGTGTGTGTGTGTGTTTGCGTATGTGCGTGTGGCCTTGACAAAAATGCCTAAATTTACGTTTTAGTTATAGTGTCATTAGGTATTTTTATTATACATATTTATATTGCATTTGGTATTACAGTAAACACAAGAAATATACGGTTTTAAAGGTAAGGTATAATTGTTATGATAAAATTAACATGGTATAATTTCAGTTTTTTTTTTCGACAAATGTAGAAAGCTGAAATTGTGATCAGAACTGTATTAACGTCTCTCGACCTCGTTCCTAACCTGATTAGCATAAACCTAAAGTTATCGCTTTGGTGACACAACAGATAGAAATATTTGCCTCATTATATTGTATATATGAAGTAATTTAATAAATGATCAATTTAGAAACTTTTTTTTACTTCAGACAATACTCATACCATACATTAAATCGACACCTTTTGTTGATAATAGACTGAGGTAACGAACTTAGACAATTGAAGACAGCCAGGAAGGTTCTTAAATGCACATAAAATCAAATCCTCATAAAAAACCCTTATCTAAAAATAATAATTATAATAAAGGACTAGAGTATTGATAGTTTAAGCATCCTATAAGAAATAGTTAAAGAAAATGGGATGAATAGTTCTCATGAATTTACAATGGTCTTCCATTAGTCTGGGTTTTACAGCAAATCTAATCTGGCCACGACAAGGCTTAATACATTCGAAAGAAAGAAACTATGGTACCGCTTCCTCTTTTGGTGCTTATTAAGTTTAATGCTTAATCCAGTCTTGATTGAGATAGGAAAAATGACAGATGAAACTTTACGGGGACAGCTAACATTAGAGAAACGTCAGGTTTTCTGTTTCCTCAGATACCAGTAGCTACCAACGCACCCAAAGGACTGAACATTGTTCAAAATACTGCTTGGTTGAATAAAGTATTTAATCTTAAAAGTTCCTCCTAGATTATGCGATAAAGTTACAAGAATATTTGGATTCGATTTTTATCACGCAAGGGAACGAATATAATTCTATCGTATAAACTTAGTAAGAATAAAATGTAGGGAAAATTCGGTTATAAAAATGATACAGTTATATAGAGCAGGAAAATGCCGAGAAGTTGAATTATGAACAGGACCATAGAAACCCAATTGTGTCATTTGAACCATCCAAAATAAAATAAGTATATTTTAGTTCGTATATTTAGTTGATTTCATTACCGTTTTCATTTAAGAGAAAAGGGCACTGGCTGAATATCATATTTCAATCTTCCCCTAAATGATATATTTCAAATATCTTTGATCTATCACCATCGACAGAGAGTGCTGCATAATATCATAGGTTCCATCTTCTTAATTTCGTAGCAACTATAGATATTAGAGTTATTAACAGTAATTAATTCAAACAAACACTTTAATCCACTCAACACCCGTAGACGAGTGATAATAAATATATAGCGTTTATAAAAGAAATAGACAATTTCAAAGATTTAGTTCAAAATAAGATATTGACATTCATGATACACAGTTTATATGCTCAATGGTATTGTTTTAAAAAGTGAAGGAAAAAGCAGATTATTTGTATTAGATAATAATACCTGTAAGGAATACTTGAAACAATAAAAATGTATGCAAATTAGTTTTAGATATGAATACTTGAAATTATGTAACTGTGTGCAAACAAATGATAATCATTATTATTTAGTAGTTAATAAGTACTTGAAACTATAATTGTTTACTAAGGTTTATCATTAGTTACTTAAATTCATATGATTGATCTAAAAAAATGACTCCAACATTAAGTAACCCAACAAGGTTTGATATATCGTAAAACCAACTAGCCAACCAACTTAATTCAAACACACAAAATTTCATCTATTTCATCAACTTCGTTCCCCTTGAAATTTGAATAGCCAAGAGACTCATAACTGAGATGTCTACTTAAAGAAAAAAACCTCAATTGACTATAGTTCTGTTTAATTGAAGGAAATAATGATAGCTTTGCCATGGCCTATTAGTCATCCTAAGATAAATTTTGAATGACCTTGGGAATCTTATGTAACCTAACACGTGTTTAAATAACTTAATTGTAGACGTTGACGCTGGAATGGCGCGACGTTCTTTAAATAATATAATTTTCATCTTATGGTGTCGAAATACAAAATTGGTATGAAGTCAACATAGCAAAATTTAGGCAGTTCACATATCACATTTGTTCCAGCAAAAAGATGACAATTATACACAATTCTAAATAAAATAGCGACTGGTTCCATTTTGCCATAATGATTTGCGTATTGTCATCACAGCAAATAATTATTAGGATAAGATTTTTCGCCGAATAATGACTAAATCAAAAGGGAGATTATGCAACCATATATATATATATATATATATATATATATATATACATGATTACATGATTTCCATTTTGATTTAGTCATTATTGTGCATGTATATGTGTGTTTAGCCATCAG
>CM042153.1:48014632-48089632 GCA_023376005.1 Doryteuthis pealeii
AGTCTACGACACAATGCCAGCACCAGTCTGGGGGTTAGCCACGTCAGACCTATGCAAAGCATGTGGGAAAACTGCTAGCCTGAAACATATTCTCACGGGATGCGAGTATGCTCTAAGAAGCTACACGTGGAGACACAATGAAGTCCTCGAGATTGTTGCAGAGGCGTCGAAGATAGGTTGTGAGACTGCAAATAAAGCTGTTAATAACATCGACGTATAACTCCGAAAAGAGATGACAATCAGATTCGAAATATTGCACATACTTTAATATTCCTATAACTAAGAAACACACCAATTTTGGTTTATTGATTTCTGCTGATTAAGGGATATAATTAAGGGATATATTAAACAAAAATCAAATATTAAACAAAAATCAAATGATTTGCGATAATCTTAGCATGGCTACTGCTGCTAATATTTTAAGAAATCGCTGACTGCTGCCTATATAAGCTGTGATTCAAAAAGGCCGCACGGCGTCGCCTTCTGATAATTTGAAATAGCCAAATTCGCACCCTAATCGTTTCAGCTCTGAATTTCTCACGTATTCCCGGTCCAATTTTAGAAACATTTTTTGGTTAGAAAGAAAATAATATAATCTATCTAAATATGTAATTTGTAAGTGGTTTTATCAATTGAATTATTTTTTACAGCGAATTAAATAACAATAATGAATGAAAACATTTTTTATTGTAACAAAACTTTTTTTTATTATTAGTACTTTTATCTTAGAATAAAATATATCCATTTTTAATCAGTATAACTCAAACCTTTTTTTGAAAAAATCTATTCATGAAATAAACATTATTAAATTGATACGCTTCAAATAGGAGAATGTTTAGTTATTAGCTTCTTTTTTTACTTTCTTTGTTACTTTTAGGGGTCAAAAAAGGAAATAAATTCAACTAATAAACTTCTCCAAGAAGGAATTAAGAACTGAATTTAAATTTGTCGTATGTAAAAAAGACTTTTAGAAAAAAAACCCAACAAAATAACAAAACAAAACAAAAAACACTATTATAAATCAAAGAAAAAAAAAAGAAAAAAGAAATTGTAATATGGACAATTGTAAGTATTCAATTCTTATCATTTTATTGTTACATTTTAATAAAGGAATTAAACTAATACATTTCTACCAAGGAAGCTCGCTTAAAAAATAAAATTGTTCCCAAAAAAGTAAACAACAAAAAGAGACTATTCTTAAAAGAAACGAATATTATAATACACTAATTCTTAGCTTTGTTTATCGTTAAATCTTTAATAAAGTTTAGGAATGCATTTAAAAAAATAATATCTTAAATTAAACAAAAATACATTTCCTAAAATAAACAAGCATTCTACTGTACAAATTCTCGGCGATTTAAAAAAAAATTGATAAATCATTTCCCTCTTATTTTCTCCCTTACTCCTATTTTCTCCTCACTCACTCTCTGGTATTCCTAATTTTTTTTTTATTCCGGTGATGGACTGGGTACTTTTGCTAGTATATATATATATATATATATATATATATATATATATATCCACACAATAAAATCGCGCACCACTTCAACACCCCACACTACAATTTAGATAACTTTAAATGTATCTTAATCAAACAAGGCTTCCCCACCACACAAGCTAGAAAACTAGCTGAATTAAAATGGGTCATCAGACTAGACACTCACCGGAATGGCTTGAATACAGACACCGGCACTTTAAAGGGATACTCATATTTCCAAAACACCCCCTACCACCAACCCCATGACCCCTATCAGACGACCACACACACAGTAAAAACTCATTAATTACCAACGGACCAATCAGCATCAAGCACCACCGCACCATTCCAACTTACCGGACAAGCAGCCAGAAGATCACTACTACGATTCACCCTCAGAAAGAAGGGATGTCACTATCCTGAAAATTTACCACTACGTCTAAATAAAAGAAACTAAAAAAAAACCCAAAAAACTGCAGAGTTTTCTGATATTTATTCCTTGACTAACACATGGTAACAACATTACCATAATATAGTACGTTAATGCTTCACACCTATACCCAAACCTGGTATATGATTTCCAACAACGGATACAGATACAAAAATACATCTCAAATATATATATATATATATATATATATATATATATATAATGGATGTTACCATGATGACAACTGTTATTTTGTCTGCCAACACAAAGAAACATGACATGATGAAAAAGTGAACCATACTTGTTGTGTAGAATGGATTTCCTTCTTGTTTTAGCAGAAAAATTAAGCAAAATCCCATTCGGAATGTACAAATCTATTACATAGGGACCAGAACTTAACCTTATAAATAGTTTTATTATTTTAACAGTGCAAGTTTGTTTTACCGGATAAGATTAAAATGCCATTGGATGTCTTTTCTGTGAGAAATAAGTTGATAAAGACATATTTATATTTTGGTTCGTAGATTTTTTTATTTAGTGTTTTATTAGATATTGGCATGTTTGTTTATTTACCCACAAAGGGATTTTTATAACACGACTTTGTCGCCATAAACTACTGTAAAAATTGTATAACATTGCTTTAATACACTTCTTCTAATAAAGTATTGTCATCTATCACCTGCAAAATGATAACGATCACAGTTTCATTGACCTGGATTTTGGTGACAGGAAACAAACATTGGGACATTAAATCAAGATCAGAGATAGAATGAGTCATAGAAATATTCTGATATATAACATCAAGTAATCATTAAAGGGAAGGACTCTCTTTAAAAATGTCATTGTCACAACATACGCCAGAAATTAAAGCCAATATCTCAATAACCGAGTCAAACTGCTATTTAATTAGAGATAAGATTTTCTATTTACAGAGGAAAAATCTGAAAAGTTTCCTAGAAATGACGAGATTCATAAGCAAAGAAAATCTCCACAGCTCGGAATGAAAATATTCCATCATTAAACTCAGTTTTTAAATCTTATAAAATCTTATTTCTTTCGGTAGAAAAGAATAATGTCACAACTAGACATTATACATTTGTATTGACATTTTTGTTTACTTGTTTCTAAAGAGTCTTTTGCACACTGTCCTATTGAATATAAATAACTTTTAAACATATATTTGACCCATACATAGAACTAACAGGTACTGCCAATCCGGTACAGAGTGGACCTGGAAGTAATGGTAATGAAGGGGTACGTCACTCTCTCCAGAGCTCACTATCAGATGCAATTTAGTGTCATACCTAGGACACCATTTTTGGAAGGTCCTACCCATCGACAGGGAATATTAATTAATAAACTTTACCCACAGAGCGGGGTTTTTAAAATGGTTCAACTGCGCATATTTACAAAATGTTGTATTGCACTTAACGTGTACATTGTACCACCTGTTACTCAAGTTATTACTCCATATCAGAAATATAAACATATAAAGTTACAAAAAATGAGAATAGAAAATAGAATAATATATCAAAGTGCATTTCCAGCCAGTGTGATTCACATCCAGCCCCATAGGCTAAATCTATCTTTCATATAAGTAACTATTATCTAAGGAAAATAGACCAAAAGTATTTTCTTGATAAAATAACACCAGTTTGCACCTCTCTGCAGACGTCTCAGTTCAGTCTATATCCCCTTGTTCGTATGCATCATTTGGTCGCAAATTACTTATCGTATTACCCTTAGGATATAGAATCATATAACTTGTATATATAGAGTTTTATAACGAATATATACAAAATTCACTGTGGGTACCGGGCATAATGTGTTTCCATATTTAAAGAGCGTTGCAAGTTAGATATTCATTCATTTAAGTTGGTACCGCAGGTATTAGTGCAGAATTTCTAAAACTCGGAAACAAAGTGAGAAAGTTTTTAAAGATAATATTATAATATTTAGATATCGGAAGATAAAAACCTTTAATTGAACCCGATAGATTTTGTAGCGCACTTCAACAAAATTAATGTTTTTCTAGAATATACTTACCAATATATGTCTATGAACCTTATCTATCAGAAATAGTGTCACAATATATATATATATATATATATATATATATATATATATATATATATAAGAACATGTGGATATACCTCAGTATGATTATTTAATTATTACAACGTTTGATGTTTACTTAAGAGCTATTGCATATACTTCAATATGGAAAAAGTATAATAATCTTGATCTAATTTTCTCTCTCTCTCTCTCTCTCTCTCTCTCTCTCTCTTTCTCTTTCTCTTTCTCTTTCTCTTTTCTTTCATTTCATCGTTTCGTTATGTTCGATTGAAGCAGATTAACGTTATCGCTTCCGTGCGCTCACTCCTCTCTTTATCTTTCCCATACTCTATTTATCTCTTTCCTATTATATTTTTCTATGTAGAATGTTTCTTTTCTTCACTTTCTTTCTATTTAATAAAAACGGAATGGTCCATTATTTAGCTGATAAGAAATACGAATTTGGCAGATAAGCAACACCAGACAATCATAATTTACAGTTTAAAATTTCATCTTGAACAATTTGGACGGTCTCATTTTTAACGAAAGAGTGTTCCAAGATGATAACGATCGGAAGATTAAGGAACACCAGTATTGATATATAGATAATAGATAAAAGTAAGTAAGTAAAGTCCCCCCACTTCTCTCTCATTCTCTCTCTCTCTCTCTCTCTCTCTCTCTCTCTCTCTCTCTCTCTCTCTCTCTCTCTGTTATTGTTGGTTAACAAAAAGATAGGATTTTATTTTTCCTATTGGAATATGATAAAAACAAATATCACTTGATGCCATTTATTACCAAAGAACTTACGTTGAATTTATGTATTCACTACCTTAACTTATCTCTTTAACCAAAAATACAATTGCAACTCCCTCTGTAGCCAAAGATAACACACACACACACGCACACACACACACACACACACACACACATATATATATATATATATAATGTGTGTGTGTGTGTGTGTGTGTGTGTGTGTGTGTGTTTTAACATTGGTACGGGTTGTCGCAATTTTACCTTTGGTTATAGAGATTCAATGCTAGTTTGGTCATCAATAATACCCATTGGTAACACTGTGGAACAATTTTGGGCATAATTTCTGTTGAGTTTGATTTTTCATTTGATTTAGACTAAAATTGCCATGCTGATTTCAAAACTGCAGTCAATTTTCTTTTATCACATATTTTTTTCTCTGCAGCTTACTCTCCAAATAAGTACAATTGTATTGTTTGCCTGTAAACTTGGTTTAATTTTTGAGCAAGTTGAACCCACCATAAACTTCACCTATGAACAAGAAAAAAACCAACTCCCTACAGTTCCTAGACGTCTTAATAATAAATAATAATAATGTTATATACACAAATATAGATATCTCCTGATTCACTAATTCAACAATTCAATTCACCCACATACCGCAATAAAGAGAATTTCAACCGGATGTGAACAGGCCGAGGCGTTAAATCAAATGACGAAATTTCGTCTTTGCGCACCAAGGCTCCGCGCATGGGGCAATCTTAGAATTAAAAAAATAAAATTATAAATAAAACTCGCATTTTCGTCCAATCAAAATCATTCCCGGCAGAAATAAAAAAAGGGTTGAGTTGATCCGATTTCGGATCATGACGACCGATATAAGTCGGCTTTGAAGAGCCAACAGCAGAGATATCCTGGCGACAGCACCGAGAACATCAACAAAGGCTGACCTCGCAAACGAAACATACATCACAAGGCGGCGGACTTACATTTCTCACCTACCCCCTAACCTCATGACCTGACCGACCGGTAGTCTTAAGGGGGCGAATGACTACTAAACTCTATATCATCAATTTACCAAACTGACCCCTACTACCAGGCTTTTGAAGACCACGCCAGAGATACCCGGGGCGACAGAACAGTTCACATCGCAAAAGAAGCCGACGACACGAAACGCTACCATACGCCGCAAGTCAGCCGACCTACATCTCTCACCTACCCCTAACCTCATGACCCTGACCGACTGGCAGTCTTAAGGAGGCAAACGAATACTAAACTCTATATCATCAATTTACCAAACTGATGGCGACTATCTTCAGAAAGCCGACTACCAACCCGCTATCGGCTGCGACTACTAAAACATCTTCTGCCCACATTAACCAACTTCTGACCACTGTCACTGGGACTTCTGCATACATCACCGCCTCCATTACAACTGACTCAACCACCGAACACCAAGCTCTGCAGACATTGCTACTCACACCACAATTGACTATCACCAAATATAAGACATTCTTCTTAACCATTTTGAATCGTATAACCTTTTGTGTTTTGCTAATACATTGTTAAACTTAAAATCTGTGTTTGTTTTTCCTTGCCACCATACACTTCATACTAACCCTGTTTATTACAATAACAAATTAACATTCAAAGTCCTCTACAAAACAAATAGTAAAACTGACTACATACATTTTTATTCTAACCATAGCAATAAAACAAAAAGTGTCATTTTTCCTCAGAGCCTTAAGAATCTGTTCTCCTAACTTTCTAAATGAGGAATACACATCAATAAACTTTTCGCTAATTTACAATACTCTGCTTCTTTCATACATCGTGCCAAATTAAAAGCTATCAAAATCTATAAAAATAAACAGCATTCTACAAACTTAACCAACCCCAATAAAACACCCCACAACTAAGCACATCACATTACCTCAATGCCCCATAACTTCCCTAATTGAGATGTGAATTCATTTCCGACGCCGGTGTTTACAAAAAATGTTGTCAACAATGTGATAAGGTTTACATCGGCGAAACATCCAGAAATTAAAAAACAAAACAACGTATGTATGAACATCTTAAAGACCTAAAATTTGGAAATATGGAATTCTTTAGTAACACACAACATATTAACAAATCCCAATTTCAATCTGCAGAACTCTTCAATGATTGCTTTTGTCCATGATCGAAACAAGCGTTATGTATTCGAATCGTGTACTATATATCTCCTCAATACCGTCACTCAAAGACCAGGCTTTATAAAGTATCATCTTTTCTTGCTAGAATTATATTAAAGACTTTAATATACAATATTAAAAAATTAAACAAAAATTTAAAATCTAAATCACCTCTTAAGAACATTAAAACAAAACTCTTTCACATGTTTTTATATCTCTAATTTATATCTCTATAACAATAAACATCTCCAAATTATATAAATTAAATTTGATTACTTTTATTTTATTTTTTATTGTTTTACCATCATCATCCTTATCATCAATTTCACCCATTAAAATTTTCTACACCTGCCTATGATATTGGCTGACTGAAGAACATGTGACAACAAGTCTCTTCATGTTTCCAGATTTCTTGTTACTTTCCTTAACGGAAGGATTCCAACACACTTTATTAAGATACAGTAAATTTTAACAATGATCACTTAGATTATATTAAATAAATAAATAAATAACCAAGATAAATACACGTATGCTCATCTTATCAAACCTAACAATATTTATACAAAGATTCACTAAATTAATAAACAAATATAATTATATAATAACAACATAAACTCAACTTTCAACTTCAACTTCTTGTCAATAATATTATTTTTCGAAAATTAAAAATTCCCTTTTTTCAAATGTCACTCATCACTGAATATTCTTTATTCTCAAACCGTGTCACCAAATATTACTTTATTCTCCAGCCATAAGCGTTTCAAAAGATTCTTTTTTCGAACACTTCTAAATTATCTGTATTTTGACGGTTTTAACTTCAAATATCAAACATCTTGCCCTGAAGAAGGCCGTTTTCCTTTTATACTTAAGAATTTTATATTTTTCTATTATTATCATTTTATTTCATATTTAAAATAAGGATAAGATAGAATACAATGTGTACATGGATAGACTCTCGGCCGAAACACGTGTTGGCATTTCATTAAACTATTTTTATCCATTCAACATTTTCTTTCCTTTATTTATTTATCCTTTGAACATATTGTCGGATTCATTTCCATTTTTCAACTCTCTTCTCTCTCTCTCTTTCTCTCTCTCTATCTCTCACACACACACACACACACACACACGATGCTTGTGTTTTAACATTGGGTACGGGTTGTCGCAATTTTACCTTTGGTTATAGAGATTCAATGCTAGTTTTGGTCATCAATAATACCCATTGGTAACACTGTGGAACAATTTTGGGCATAATTTCTGTTGAGTTGATTTTTCATTTGATTTAGACTAAAATTGCCATGCTGATTTCAAAACTGCAGTCAATTTTCTTTTATCACATATTTTTTTCTCTGCCAGCTTACTCTCCAAATAAGTACAATTGTATTGTTTGCCTGTAAACTTGGTTTAATTTTTGAGCAAGTTGAACCCACCATAAACTTCACCTATGAACAAGAAAAAAACCAACTCCCACAGTTCCTAGACGTCTTAATAATAAATAATAATAATGTTATATACACAAATATAGATATCTCCTGATTCACTAATTCAACAATTCAATTCACCCACATACCGCAAATAAAGAGAATTTCAACCGGATGTGAACAGGCCGAGGCGTTAAATCAAATGACGAAATTTCGTCTTTGCGCACCAAGGCTCCGCGCATGGGGCAATCTTAGAATTAAAAAAATAAATTTATAAATAAAACTCGCATTTTCGTTCCAATCAAAATCATTCCCGGCAGAAATAAAAAAAGGGTTGAGTTGATCCGATTTCGGATCATGACGACCGATATAAGTCGGCTTTGAAGAGCCAACAGCAGAGATATCCTGGCGACAGCACCGAGAACATCAACAAAGGCTGACCTCGCAAACGAAACATACATCACAAGGCGGCGGACTTACATTTCTCACCTACCCCCTAACCTCATGACCCTGACCGACCGGTAGTCTTAAGGGGGCGAATGACTACTAAACTCTATATCATCAATTTACCAAACTGACCCCTACTACCAGGCTTTTGAAGACCACGCCAGAGATACCCGGGGCGACAGAACAGTTCACATCGCAAAAGAAGCCGACGACACGAAACGCTACCATACGCCGCAAGTCAGCCGACCTACATCTCTCACCTACCCCCTAACCTCATGACCCTGACCGACTGGCAGTCTTAAGGAGGCAAACGAATACTAAACTCTATATCATCAATTTACCAAACTGATGGCGACTATCTTCAGAAAGCCGACTACCAACCCGCTATCGGCTGCGACTACTAAAACATCTTCTGCCCACATTAACCAACTTCTGACCACTGTCACTGGGACTTCTGCATACATCACCGCCTCCATTACAACTGACTCAACCACCGAACACCAAGCTCTGCAGACATTGCTACTCACACCACAATTGACTATCACCAAATATAAGACATTCTTCTTAAACCATTTTGAATCGTATAACCTTTTGTGTTTTGCTAATACATTGTTAAACTTAAAATCTGTGTTTGTTTTTCCTTGCCACCATACACTTCATACTAACCCTGTTTATTACAATAACAAATTAACATTCAAAGTCCTCTACAAAACAAATAGTAAAACTGACTACATACATTTTTATTCTAACCATAGCAATAAAACAAAAAGTGTCATTTTTCCTCAGAGCCTTAAGAATCTGTTCTCCTAACTTTCTAAATGAGGAATACACATCAATAAACTTTTCGCTAATTTACAATACTCTGCTTCTTTCATACATCGTGCCAAATTAAAAGCTATCAAAATCTATAAAAATAAACAGCATTCTACAAACTTAACCAACCCCAATAAAACACCCCACAACTAAGCACATCACATTACCTCAATGCCCCATAACTTCCCTAATTGAGATGTGAATTCATTTCCGACGCCGGTGTTTACAAAAAATGTTGTCAACAATGTGATAAGGTTTACATCGGCGAAACATCCAGAAATTAAAAAACAAAACAACGTATGTATGAACATCTTAAAGACCTAAAATTTGGAAATATGGAATTCTTTAGTAACACACATATTAACAAATCCCAATTTCAATCTGCAGAACTCTTCAATGATTGCTTTTGTCCATGATCGAAACAAGCGTTATGTATTCGAATCGTGTACTATATATCTCCTCAATACCGTCACTCAAAGACCAGGCTTTTATAAAGTATCATCTTTTCTTGCTAGAATTATATTAAAAGACTTTAATATACAATATTAAAAAATTAAACAAAAATTTAAAATCTAAATCACCTCTTAAGAACATTAAAACAAAACTCTTTCACATGTTTTTTATATCTCTAATTTATATCTCTATAACAATAAACATCTCCAAATTATATAAATTAAATTTGATTACTTTTATTTTATTTTTTATTGTTTTACCATCATCATCCTTATCATCAATTTCACCCCATTAAAATTTTCTACACCTGCCTATGATATTGGCTGACTGAAGAACATGTGACAACAAGTCTCTTCATGTTTCCAGATTTCTTGTTACTTCCTTAACGGAAGGATTCCAACACACTTTATTAAGATACAGTAAATTTTAACAATGATCACTTAGATTATATTAAAATAAATAAATAAATAACCAAGATAAATACACGTATGCTCATCTTATCAAACCTAACAATATTTATACAAAGATTCACTAAATTAATAAACAAATATAATTATATAATAACAACATAAACTCAACTTTCAACTTCAACTTTCTTGTCAATAATATTATTTTTCGAAAATTAAAAATTCCCTTTTTTCAAATGTCACTCATCACTGAATATTCTTTATTCTCAAACCGTGTCACCAAATATTACTTTATTCTCCAGCCATAAGCGTTTCAAAAGATTCTTTTTTCGAACACTTCTAAATTATCTGTATTTTGACGGTTTTAACTTCAAATATCAAACATCTTGCCCTGAAGAAGGCCGTTTTCCTTTTATACTTAAGAATTTTATATTTTTCTATTATTATCATTTTATTTCATATTTAAAATAAGGATAGATAGAAATACAATGTGTACATGGATAGACTCTCGGCCGAAACACGTGTTGGCATTTCATTAAACTATTTTATCCATTCAACATTTTCTTTCCTTTATTTATTTATCCTTTGAACATATTGTCGGATTCATTCCATTTTTCACTCTCTTCTCTCTCTCTTTCCTCTCTCTCTCTCTCTCTCTCTCTCTCTTCTCACACACACACACACACACACACACATATATATATATATATATATATATATATATACATACACTACATAGATTGTTTTTGGAGTACAAGACAAAAATACAAGATGGTTATGACTTTTCGGTTTGTTCTGTAGTTTCTATTTGAGTTCTGGTCTTATGTTTGTGTTTAACTAAAACTATTCTCGATTTTTTTTGTTAATAAAATCAATCCAGTCTCTTACAGAAAACAATGGATACGATATTTTCTGTTCTTACGAGTATTTTTGTAATTTCATTCAACAGAACCGATTATTTCCAACTTTACTTAACGATTTCCGTGCCTAAATGAAATCAATGTCAATGAAAAGGTTTATCAATTGATGGACCTTTACGTGAACAAATCTATTGATCATATATATTCTTATATACAGTGCAGCTTATAAACCTTTGAACACACAGAATTTAACTATTTAATATATATAAAGAACTGCTTATAAATATTTGAACACAGAATTTTGCTTATAAATATTTGAACACAGGTTTTATATAAAATCATTTAGTTTTCATAGTTAAGAACAAGAAAATTAGGTAAGATGAACAGAATTTTATTGAAATCAACACAAAAAGGCATTAATGTTAAGTTTGTTATCGTGGATGCTAAATATATGGAGAATGTCTATTTGTAATAGAACTAAATTGTTAACTAATACAAAAAGCTACTTCAGTAACCATTAAGAATTTTGTCTTAAGCAATGGAAAACAATCTTATATTTATTCAAAATATGAACCCCCCTTTCTAGCATTGTCCGGCATTGGTCAATAGAAATAACTTTTCAATCTTGTTTCATTTCGAATATGATTTTATAATGACAGAAGAACAAATTACATTTTTTATTTTAAAATATATCTAGCAATTCTTATAAAAAAAGGATTCCAGAAACTAAACATTGTGAACCAGAAATCTTATGTTATATTTGCTCGCAACAGAAATATTTTCTTCTTACGTAATGGCCGTCTTTTAAATTCTCAAAAATAACCGATTTCCAGCAAATTGTTTTCTAAAGTATGATTTATAAATGAATTAATCTTTTTTCCGACTGAACAAAAACCATCTCACATTTTCCTGTTTATAAGACTGGTCCAAAAAGAACTTGTAACATCCGAAATAGACGTGAGTGGGTTTTTGTTTGTCAGTTGATTTGTCAACGAGATCAAATAACAACCTTTCGTCTCCTCAATTTTCAATCGAAGAAATTGTTTCGTGAGAATCAACAACATTACAAACAGGCTAAAGAAAAACATGTATTTGTGTGATACGTATAAATTTGCACGAAAACGTCATTATATAAACCTATGAAGAATGAAACAACTTCTAAAAACATACTTGCAGGAATGTATATTTAATTAATAAACAAAAATATGTCAAAGAGACATTGTGGAGATCCTCTGAACAAAGGTTGAAAGTACAAGATAAACAGATTTCGATGAAAGATTGGAAATAAGGAAAGGAAACTATACTTTCTGATTTTATGAAAAGGAAACAGCTGTTCCAAAATGGCACAAATAAAAAATGAAATTATTTCCTCATAAACTTGCTAGCCTTATAATTATTCAGCTGTTTGTGTAAAGGGAACTGCCCAATCCTCAGTCATGAAAACCTGTTGTCATATATAACATCGTATGTACGAGTGGGAAAATCCAGTAAAAAGAGCTTTCTAAAGCAGATATGCCAGCCAAAAATAAACAAAATCGAACATCCCACTACTCCTGTGCATTTTCATGTCATATCAAGAATTGAGGAATCCTTACTGATGAAAAAGGTCTGACCACGTCATTTGTAGAATCATCAATCGCGATTTATTTATACGATGTTGGCCAAATTAGTTAAACTTTCGTGTTAAAACATTTGATAAACTAGAGTTTGTTTGAAAAATATTTGTAAAGTTGAGAAATACAATTATGGAAAGGACGATAGTTACAGTATGTACCTGTATATATATATATATATATATATATATATATATATATATATATACATATATATATATATATATATATATATATATATATATATATATATATAATTACAAAAGCAAATTTGTGAAAAATAGGTTGAATTGCCCCTTTTTTATATGTATCACACACACATATACACAGAGACAAACGCGCGTGTATGCGTGTGTGTGTGTGGAGGGGGCTGAGCAGCAAAAGTACCATGATTAGGAGAGGGAATTGCCAGGGATGATGACCGATAGGTATGATTTGTGAAAGAAAGAATCCTGGGAATCAGCGTGACATGATTATCTATATCAATATATCTATATATCTCTATATATTGATGATATACTTTGCTATATTTATAAAGAGAGTTCAGTGATAGAGCATATATATTTAAGTTAGGGCAGCGTAGACAAAAGGTCGACGGCGCTCGATAACTGTCAGTTCTTCGCCTATGCAATCGTTGCACACACACACACACACACATACACACACACACACACAAACACACACACACACACACACACACACACACATATATATATATATATATATATATATATATATATATATATATATATATATATATATAGGTGATGGTAAAGTGAGGCCCTATTTTTAAAATATTGTAATTTATTTCTGAATCATTATTTTTACAAAAGAATATATGAGAACACACATAACATGGACGTTTATTAAAATTCTATATGGGCACCACCATTTGCCTCCAGCCTCTCAAGCTGCTCGGTAATTACATCTACTGATCTTCCCAGGAACTTTTGTGGAAAGGCAGAAATAAATTCTTGTATTCTTCCTTCAAGTTCTTCCAAAGTTGTTGGTTTCATAGAGTAGACTGTAATTTTGCAAAATGTGGATGAGCATCATCTTGCATAAAAAAAACAGTCTTCAATATTTTCGCAAGCATTGATAACTGCTCAGATTTCCTCTTACAGTATGTTGAGATAACTTTCGGCATTCAGGTTATTGCGTAGGATAAAAAGACCCACAATCATATCTGAATTCATTCTACATCATATCGTTATCTTATGTTGATTCTGAAATTTTTCTGAGATAATATGAGGATCTTCTTTTGCCTAGTAATGACAGTTGTGACGGTTGACAAACCCACCGATGTGAAATACTACTTCAACAATTCAATAGATGTTTATTTTTTAAAGATCTGGCCAATCTTCATACCAAGATAACTTCATCTCTGCAAACTCCATATGAAGGTTGTAGTCTTCGGCAGATAGTGCTTGACAGTAATGCGGCTTTCAAGCACGTCATCTAAACTCTTTATTGGGCACAGATCGTACACAGTATTATAAATATGAATAGTTTAAAATAAAAAAAATTTGAATAGTTTAAAATAGAGTTACTTTTCAATCACCCTCCACACACACACACACACACACACACACACATATATATATATATATATATATATAGATAGATAGATAGATAGATAGACAGATAGATAGATAGATAGATACATTTCGATATAGATAGATAGATGGATAATGTAGTTTGCAATATTTATAAATAAAGAGAGCTTAATATTAGTGATAGAGTATATAGATATCTAAGTTAAGGCAGCGTTGACATAAAGTCAACGGCGCCTGGTAATTTAACAATAAAAAATACGAATACAACACACATTTTAGACTCATTTGGGACCTCAAAAGATCAAATCGCAACACATTAAAAATAATATGGAAAGGAAGAAAATAGAACTTGTTCACAACAACATCAAAACAGTAACCTTTGACTAGAAGAGAAAATAGCAATAATCACCCTCCAAGAGCAATACAAATTATTTAACAAGCGATCAGAATTCATACCCCAAATGTAGGCATTAAAATAAATTCTTATTAAGCACCTGAAGACTAACTTTAGAGACTAAAATAAAATTTAAAAATTTGATTATAGAAAAAAAGTAAATAAATAAAAATGAAATAATGAATGAATAAAAAGGAAATGATATGAAATGATAAAATAAAGAAATAGAATATGAATAAACGAATAATTTAAGATAACAATAAGATAAACAAATAACAAATAAAAAGAAATAAAATAGATAAAACAACAAATAAATAAACAAATGATAACCTGTAACAGGATTAAAAATAATAATTAACCTCTGAGTATTGCCCCACTATACTACACATGAAAAGTGACAAAAATAAATTTAAACCAGCATGGAACTCAGATTTCAGATCTGTCATGATCGGCAGATGCTCACTTAATAGCTCATATTTAGGACACGATCGGCATCTTGCGAATGTTGGCTGCTCTAATTTCAGTTACATAAAGACCAAAACAACAATGCACCCGAGAAGCATCAAAGAGAAAAGTATACTAGAGAAGACAACATAAATGTACTCAACTGTTATTTTAAAAGCAACCCAACACAAAGGTTATAGAAAAAGGATGATAAAAAGTTCGAAAGAAACTGATAATTTTACTATGACAAGCTAAAGGCAGGCAGACCAAGCAAGGGTGATTTTAAAGAAAAGATGTTTTTCTGATCTCGAGGTAATGGAAATATGTGAAAAAGTAAATCGAGATAAAAAGTCCTCTAAACAAGATAAAATGCCACAATGCCAACCAAAAAATCACAGATCCCAGCATCACAACATCAATATTAACACAAGATGAAGGAGACGACGATGTAGAGAAAATAAAACAAATCATGGCTGAAAAGAATGGTACATTACCATCACTAAGAAATCAGGACTGACAAAAGTCAAGGTAGAAATCAAAAAAGTAAATAAAATATTACATAACATTCCGACGGATAACATCACTGAATTAAATGACCTAATTTAAACAGAAGCAAAACTGATTAGTCATAAAATTGGTATCCATCTATGGAACCCAAACGGAAAAACAAAAGCTGGATGGGATATGAAGCTAGAAAGACAAATAAAGAAACTAAGACGACAAAAAACATTTAGGAAGGAATAAACACAAGTACAAAATGGATTGAAAAGACGAAAAAGACAACAGTAAATAAAAATTACTATATAACTGGATTAAATAAACCAAAAAAATAGTTGAAAGAATGGAAACTTAAAAGATACCGAGATAGAACCAAAGAATACAAGCAAAACAGAAAATGGATAGGAGGAATTAGAAATCAGAGGAAGAATCAAGACTACAGCTAACTTCGTTTACTGTCTGTCATGCTAATTGAGATTGCCTATCAGCTACAGAATTTCTGATTGGTTGTATTCTATTTGTTCCTTTTTATATGCTTTAGTTCGTTCTGAGTTTTCTTAAATTTCTGTGCATTGGATTTTTTTTGTCTTTTTTTACGCAGGGGTTGTTTTTTATGCTATCTCTTTTTTTCTCTGCTTTTGACTCCCAGAGGGTTTTAGGCTCTTTGTTTAGTTGGTATACATTTAGATGCCGCTCTTAAGTGAGCGGTGACAATGCTTTCATATTTATCATTTGAAGTGTGCCTTTCTGATGTCTCCCGAAGAATATTAAACTTGTTTCTTACACTAACGCATATATATCAACAGGAAAGTGAGGACCATCGTACAGATTTACCGGTTTGCTTCTTATTTCTGCGTAACTTTACGGAGATAATTTTGTGATTGGTAGATACTCCTCCTAATGAGGAGTATGCCTCAAAGTTTGTAATGCTATTTATCCACTATTTGTTTATTAATATATAATCTAACTTTTAAGTTATTTTGGGTAATCTACTGTTTATCCTTCCTTTTCTGATATTTAGTGTTCAGGCATGAAAGCCTGTTCTCGAGAGAAAACTCGTCTAGAATTTATTATTTTCGTCTTTGTCTATTTGAACATTCAATGATCAGGACCTTGTGTTTAGGAATGCGTCAGGCTCCTTGCCACTCAGCTTCCAGTGAAAGACTGCCAACTAAGATTGGTGTGAAAAACTCGAATTGAAATAATGTTGAAATAGATATATAGACCTCAGAACGAGGAAATTGATGACGATGCATAAGGCCTTATACGTAATTCTTTGTGATAAGAAAAGGAGAAGGAAGAGGATTCACCAGCATTAAGGATTGCTCGAATACAAATATTCAGGGACAATGATATACAAAAAAGAGCAAAAAGATTGATTACAGCCGCCTGTAATAGCTATATCAACATCAATAACTTAAGGACTAACAGGAAAACAGAAATGGGAAGAAAAACAACAATATGGGTCACTCAAGGAACAAATAAAGAACTAATTATGTCGAATCAAGGATTGAAGCAGGAAAATAGCAAATATAGGATATTTGGTGATAGAGATGAAACAGGTAATCACATATTAAGCGAATACAACAAACTGGGACAAAAGGAATACAATAGCAGGGACACTTGTGTGGCAAGGGGGATCAACTGGGAATTATTGAAGAGACTGAAGTTTGGCCATATTGACAAATGATATATGCGCAAACCGGGATCTTTTCTAAAAAATGAGACGCATGAAAATATTTGAAATACAACCAGATCATCAAATTCTTGTTAACTATTAAATTTATTGTTAATTAATAAGAAAAGAAGGAGCTTGTCAATAAATGGATTTTGCCGTTACAGCGGATCATAGAGTAAAAATAAAAGAAAGCGAAAAGACAGACCAATACGTAGCTTTTGTAAGAACTTATCGGTAATACCAATTATAGTTGGTGCCCTTGAAATGGTTACCAAACGCCTAGAAAAGAGACTGCGGAAGTAAAAATAAACTAAAGAATTGACGCCATGCAGACCACGACACTGTTAAAATTAGCTAGGATACAGCGAAGTGTCCTCGGGATGTGAGAGGACTTGCAGTCACCCAGACTTCAGTAAAAAGCCACCAGTTAGAGCTGGTGTGAAAATACTCAAAAGGAAGGTGACACTGATACCAATCATAAAGCCCCCAGAACAATTCCTAAGAATATGGAAAAGCTACAAGAAGAACTGGAAATCTGAAAAAAAATAAAACAGCCCAGAACACAATCGGCTAGAATACTGAGCAGAGTGCTGGAGTGTTGATGAGACTATTACTTATACATCAGTCAAAACCATCAGTAACTAATGGTTTGAAAAACTTGCAAACAGTAACCAGAACAGTTCATTAAATAGATATGGATGAATTGAGTAATGATAAAAGTCATTACGATGGTAACACCTGTTATACTCGGAAGCACTTGAAGCGATCAAATTTCCAGGGCAGCAAAATGTGGCAACTTAAGAAGTTATGCTGTAAATGTATGGAAATATATTTTTCTAAAAGAAAAATCATCTCATAGAAATTAAAATAACTCTGTATAAACTCGTGCTTTCTTTTTTTGTCTAATCGACTCGGCTATATGATATCATTCATTAAACGTGTTCATTATATATATTGACAGGGTAATGGCACTGATCATCCCAATTTGAAATCTGCGAAATCCTCGAGTAATGACAAAATCGCTCTCATTTGTGCGGAGGTAAAGAAAGCGATCAGCGCTTTCCTTCATAATAATCACCTAGCTTGTAAATCGAAAAACTGTATCCTATTCATGAATATTTAGCGTATACGAATAAAAGCCCCCCTCTCCCTCCCCCTCTCTCTCTCTTTCTCTCTCTCTCACCCCCCCCCCACACACACACAGATAGATATGTGTGAGTTTGGATTAAGAATATTAAAATTATTTTCAAATTTCAAAATATTTCAAAACTGACCAGCTTTTTGCAGTATCGAATATAATTTTGTTGAAACGTTTAACTTTCATAAACTAGAACGCTCACTTTATCTTTGTAAGCCTAATATGTTAATCAATCCTAAAATGTATTCTTCTCGATGATGGACCCCCATATTCTTTGTACCTTCAAGCCCATAGCTGCTTAACTTCAGTGATCTAATGCTTTAGTTTGGTATATTTCTTTTACGGCATATTAACGCATTATGGGTTATTTAATGCCGAAATTTGATTCATTCTTAAATGCTTGATTATAACTTTTACACATTTATGTAATTTTCAAACAGATCTGTATGTTTATTGAAATATTAACAAAATCAACCGGATTGAAATCAAATTTTAGTCAATTCAGAGATCCTTTCTTGATGCTGGCATCATTTAGGTAAGTTTGTGAAAGAAATTAGGTAGCGTCAAGTTATGCTTATTTTTCTCAAAGATACAGTGAAGGGATAGCTGAAAAGACTGGGGAACTAGAGATCTGAGGTGGAATTGATACTGCCTAGATCATAGCATAGCTGAGTTTAATAATAATAATAATAATAATAATAATAATAATAATAATAATAATAATCATAATCATAATAATAATCATAATAATAATAATATGTTGATGCGACGATCCGAGCACTCGAAGAATACACTAAAAAGAGTAAGGAAAGATTAATTACAGCAGCTAAATACAGGAATTGCATCATATGGACAAGCAGAAAATGGGAAGAAAAACAATTATATGGATACTTCAAGCGACAACTTGGAGAGATTTCTCATGAAAAGACCTGGAAATTGTTACGAAAAAGAATCCTCAAGAGATAATCTGATTCTTTCATAATTGTAGCAGAAAAGAAACTATAAAATCGAAAATAGATAAGACCCAACGGAATAACAAATGTAAGATGTGTGAAGAGTAAGATGAAACGATCAGCCATGTAAATAAGCTAATACAGCAAACTAGCACATCTACAATACACAACCGGGTAGGAAAGGTTTTGGGCAAGAAAACAAATTTTGACCACGCAACCAAATGCTATAAGCATAAAGTGGAATTCGTTCTAGAAAATGAAATAAATGAAATTCTCTGGGACTTTGAGATACAGACGAATCAGTTCAGACGACTCATTTCAGATACAGACGAATCACCTTACTATAACAGGAAGTCCAGAACTAATATTGATTTACAAGACAAAGATAACTTGTCATTCAGTATATTTTTGGCGTTCTAGCGAATCACAGGGTGAAAATGGACGAAAATAATTAAACAAATACTAACACCTTGCCAGAGAACTAAAAACACTGTGGAACAACTGGGTTGGGAAAGTGATACACTGGGAATTATGCAAAAAATTAAATTTTGACAATTCAACAAAATGGTATATGCATAAACCAGAATCGGTTCTTGAGAATGAAACGCATACAATTCTCTGGGACTTCGAAATAAAGACGGATAACCTTATCCCAGCAAGGAGACCAGACCTAGTGTTGATTAACAAAACGAAATAACTTGTCAACTGGTGGACTTTGCAGTTCCAGCAGATCACAGGGTGAAGATGAATGAAAACGAAAAGATGGAGATATACCTGGACCTTGCTGGAGAATTAAAACAGCTATGGAATATGAAGGTCAATGTGATACCAATTGTAGTTGGTGCACTTGGAACGGTCCCAAAAGGCTTGGAAAAAAGACTGGAGAATCTGGAAACCAGAGAAAGAATTGAGACCATCCAGAATACTGCATTGCTGCAATCTGCTAGAATACTCAGAAGAGTCCTGGAGACCCGAGGAGACTTGTCACTCAGACTCCAGGGAAATACCATCAGCTAACGCTGGTATGAACAACTAATAATAATAATAATAATAATAATAATAATAATAATAATAATAATAATAATTTTTGAGACTTTGAAATACAAACAGGTCGCCCAATCCTGTCTAGAAGACCAGATCAAAAAAAAAAAAAGAAGAAAAAAAAAGAAATTGTCATCAAGTGAAATTTGTTGTTTCATCTGACAACAGAATGTGAAGGAAGTTGAAAAACTCATTAATACTTGGATATTGTTAGAGAACTTAAAGAGTTGTAAAACATGAAAGGTGATGGTGATATCAATCGTGGTTTGAACCCTTGGAACAGTCTCCAAGAATCTGGAAAAGAGACTGCGTGAGCTGGAGATCAGCAGAGGAACTGGGACTATCCAGACTAGAAAACTACTCAGATTGGATAGCATGAGTATTTTACACAGCTATATGTTTTCAAGTATCCCTATCTGATACTAAAGATTTTTCAAACATGTCTATTTGACCCATAGATGGGACCCTAGCAAGTATTAGCACTCCAAGTCAGAGAGGAATTGGGAGTAATTGCTAGAATTAGAGTTTCACCGTTGGATGCAGTCATACTCAGGACATCATTTTTTTCGTGAGAAGGGGAAGTCGGTGTATTCTAAGCCCCGCTGGCAATAGGAACGGGTACTTTCATTTTGAACTTGTGTTACAAGGAGCATGATTGCTAGTATGCTTATAATTTTCTAAGGAAAATATATTTTAAAAATATGTAATTTAGTTAAAATGTACTATTTCTATGTATATATGACAGCAGTGATTCTTTTTATACCTTTTAAGTTGCCAACAAAAATGATAATAATGTATGGAAAATAGGAAGTAAAATAAATGAAGGGGAAGAGAAGCAGACTAAAGTCTGTGGGGATTAAAATAAAATTAAAATAAAGAATTACAAAAAAAAAAAACTCCCATTAGCCTTCACCGCAAGAACCCTCCGCGCATGTGCGAGAAAAAAGACTGACTTCCGACCCCCAAGAGAATATCTCGGCAATTCGAGTTTAGGCCTTAAACGTGTGTAGTTGCTTCCTCGGTCATGGGAATATCCCCTTGCAACGGGCGACTATGACCGGTGAATAAAGCCTAAATCATAAAGCCACCTTCTGCCTTTGTTTCTTTCTTTTTCGTTCCTCGAATTTCTTCCTTTTCAGATGGGGTTAAAAGTAAAATAAGAACGCGCCACAATAATATCCAGCTACCTTTAAACCTTTAAAACACCCCAAACCTCTTACCACTTCATAAGACCACAGTTTGATAATATTCTCGAAAGGAACATATGCAGCCTTCTTTTCTATCTGTGCCAAAATAGAGAACAGATTGTCAACAGAGGCGTGTAAAGACAAAATAAAAATGACAAAAGAGAGAGCGTATGTAAATATGTCTTCAAATGTTTTTGTATGAATATGTGATATATATGTCGATACGCTCCCAAAGTTTAAGTCGTTTTATAAAATAAATTAAGAAACAACATCGATATTTCTCTTTTGATCTATGTGCCAATATTTGACACGGAACTTTCTGATTAGTCAAATTTGGTGAAAAAATCTTTGATCGTTTGCGCGTATATATATATATATATATATATATATATATATGTGTGTGTGTGTGTGTGTGTGTGTGTGTGTGTTTTCTCTTCAAAACAAGTCCATTTTGGAAAATGTTCATTTATCTGATTGTTAAAAAATGAAATAAGTAAAGAAACATGATTTTACGAAAAAAAAAGAAAAAGAAAAAAAAAAGATGAATATCAATAAAGAGACAAAAGAAACAATACTGATAAAAAAGAATGGAAGACCCACACACACACTCTGGAAAAAAAGGAAAATGGGACTTCAAGACATTAAAAAAAAATCCGAAAAGAAAGAGAACAAAAATAAATGACCGAAATGATAAATAAATGAAAATAAAATTAAAGACTTAACAAGAATAAAACAAAAGCAAAACAAAAATGTAACAAAACAAAAAGAAAAATGAAAAAATAATTAAACAAAAATTTTTAACAAAAGACAAAATAAAAACGAAGAAAAAAAGAAGAGAAAATGTCAAAGAAAGAAATGAAGAGACAAATACGAAAAGATTGATTGATAGAACGATTGTTCTTAATGGCATGTTAACACATCTAGGGTTATTTTATGCCCAGAGGTTAGAGAATCACGTTCCTTTACGTTCATATCTACATTTTTGTGCAATTATTTTAATTATTTTATCGAATACAAATAATTTTAAACAGATTTATTTGACCCATTGATGAAACCCTAACAGGTACTACCACTCCAAGTCAGAATGGACCTGGAGTAATGACAATGAAAGGGTACTCCACACTTCCCAAATCTTTAGAACCGGAGCCTCATCATCAGATGCAGTTTTGTGTCATACCAACGACAAAAAGAGGAAATCTAGAACCGAAACCGGCCTGTGAACTGTATTTATAAGATCAGCTATAACTTTGGAGAAGATGCTGGATAGTTGGTACCATTTTGTCTCAAGTGAAATCTCATCAAGTGAACGCAAGTGTGTGTGTGTGTGTGTGTGTGTGTGTGTGTGATTATATATATATATATATCTAAGTGGCTAGTAGTTTTAAGAGAAAATGGGTCTCGAAATGTTAATGGTCTAAGGGTTGGTGACTAAGGATTGGTGACTGGGAAAAAATTAATGTTCCCAATTTTAGCAGAAATTGGAGCCATAAAGTCTGGTCGAAAAAGTTCTGGGTGGCCTAATCGAAAACTGGGTGTGGGGTGGAATCTGTATATATCCCAGTCATCTCTGATGTGTCGTCCCAGTAGCAATAGATAGAAAATAAGCAGAGACCACATCATTGAAGCCAGCAGTCGACTTATACTTAAGTTTTCTTGCCAGCTGACGGCATAGACTTAAGTAATATCTGCTCCACCACAAACTGCCCAAAGTGTCACACCTTCCACTTCCATTACCACAGTCATCAAACTTTGTGTTGACGTGTTTTTCCTATCCTTGTGAACCTGTCTCTAGCTCGTGCCTTTCGAACTGGCCAGCACATATTATTACAACATTGGGTCATCAA
The DNA here is from genome assembly GCA_023376005.1 of Doryteuthis pealeii. NCBI lineage: Eukaryota > Metazoa > Mollusca > Cephalopoda > Myopsida > Loliginidae > Doryteuthis > Doryteuthis pealeii. The sequence goes on from CM042153.1 coordinate 48,038,272, forward strand.
CATTGTGCAACGAAAGTACCCGAGTGCAGAGCGGGTATTCTCACAGAAGGATCGAGTTCATCTAAATTACAACATTAAAAAAAGTCCTGGAGATCTGAGGAAAATTGCTGTCACTCAGACTTTAATGAAATTTACCTGCTTATGTGAAAAATTCACAAGAAGTGATATAATGATAATGCGAAAAGCTGGACAAATACTTAGACCTTGCCAGTGAGCTGAAAAATCTGTAGAACATGATACCAATCATAGTCGGGACCCTAAGAAAGGCTCCAAAGAACCTGGAAATAAGACTCGACGAATAAGAGAATAGAAGAACAATTGAAATCATCTAGACCACAGCACTGCTAAAATCAGCAAGGATAATTTGTCATGCATAACTGAGCAGTGAAAAACCACCTAACATATCTGGTGTAAAACACTGACAAATAATAATAATAATAATAATAATAATAATAATAATAATAATAAAAATGAGCAAAATTAGTCCTTGATAGAATTGGTGTACCCCAAAGGAAAACAAACAGAAACACAAAAAACTGGGTGTGAGATTAGACTGGAAGGACAAATAAAAAAGCTGTAACAACAAACAAAAACATTAAAGAAAAACACTAATACACATTCAACTAAAAATTCGAAAAGCCAACAACAAATTAAGTTGGAAGAAGTAAGTCAAAAGATATTAGATATAACGAGATAGAACAAAACAGTACAAACAAATTAGGACCTTCCAATACAATGAAAATACATTTTACGAACAAATTGGTGGAACAAAAACAAACGCTGTTGAACAAAGATGTTTTGGAATAATATATGGGAGAAAAAAGAACACAACAAAACATCAAAATGGATCAGCGATATTAAAAATGAACTGAAAGAAATCGAGGAGGGTCTTGTAGCAAGCATTCACATACTTACACTCAGATCAACACTAAAGAAAATAGTAAACTAGAAAACACCAGGCCATGATGACATACACGGATTTTGGTTCAAGAAACTCACTTCAATCCACCAGAGAATGACCCAACAACTCAACAGATGCTTACAGGAAACGTATGTACCCGAATGGATGAAAAAAGGAATAAATACTTTAATCCAGAAAGACCAACAAAAAGGAAATATCCCTAGCAATTATAGACCAATAACTTGTCTGCCAATGATGTGGAAAATAATGATAGCGGTAATAAAAGAAGAAATATACTTTTCACTTAATTGGCGTAAACCTTTTCCAGAAGAACAGAAATGATGCCGCAAGGAAAAAAACAAAAACATATGACTTACTTTATATAGATCAACACATCCTTAAAGAAGTTAAAAATAGGCGGAAAGATATTGCAATGGTATGGATTGACTACAGAAAAGCTTATAACATGCTCCCACTTACTTGAATTTTCGAATGTCTAAAAATGTACAAAATATCCAACAACAAAATAAACTTTACCAAAAAACTATGGCAAATTGGAGAGTACAATTAAAAGCGGGAGGACAATCCTTAGCAGAAGTAAAATCCAAAGAGGTATTTTGCAAGGAGACTCGCTATTTACCACTATTATTTATCATAGCAATGATGCCACTCAATCATATACTCAGAAAATGTACAGGGGGATACAAATTCACGAACTCCCAGGAAAAAATAAACCAACCTATGTACATGGATGGCATAAAAGTTTTTGCAAAAAACGAAAAAGAACTGGAAACCATGGTACACACCATCAGAATATATAGCCAAGACATAAGGATGGAATTCGGAATCGAAAAATCTGTTATACTAGTAATAATAAATGGAGAAAGAAAATTAATGGACGGAATACAACTACCAAATCAGGATACTATAAAAACACTCGAATAAAAAGAAACTTACAAATACTTAGGAATTTTAGAAGCAGACCATATCAAACAAACTAAGATGAAAGAAAAGGTTAAAAAGAGAATACCTCAGAAGAACAAGAAAGGTCTTAGAAACCAAGTTCAGCAACAGAAATCTCATCAAAGGAATAAATGCCTGGGCCGTCCCCGTTATAAGATACTCTGGGCCATTCTTAAAATGGACAAAAGAAGAGCTCAGACCGATCGACCAAAAGACTAGGAAATTAATGACGATGCACAAGGCTCTACACCCTATAGATGATAAAGATAGATTATATGTTTCAAGAAAAGAAGGTGGAAGAGGGCTTGCCAATATAGAGAACTGTGTAGAGGTCACAATCCAAGGACTCGAAGAATACGCAAAAAAGAGCACAGAAAAATCACTTATAGCAGCCAACAACAGCAGATTTAATATATGGACAAACAGAAAAACAACGAAAACTAGAAAACAAAGAAGGGAAGAAAACAATTATATGGACACTTCAAACGACAAATCGGAGAGGTTGCACATAAAAAGATTTGGACATGGTTAAGAAGAGGAAACCTCATTAGAGAAACTGAATCACTAATAATTGCTGCACAAAATAATGTAATAAGAAAAAATTATATCAAAGAAAAATTGATAAGACAACAAAACAGTAAATGTAGACTGTGCGGTGACAGAGATGAGACTGTAAACCATGTATTAAGTGAATGTAGCAAACTAGCACAACGGGAATAAAAATCTAGGCACGACTGGGTTGGAAAGGTGATACACGGGGAATTATGCAAAAAATTAAATTTAGAGCATGCAACAAAATGGTATATGCATAAACCAGAATCTGTTCTTGAGAATGAAACGCATAAAATTCTCTGGGACTTTGAGATAAAGACGGGTCATCCTATCCCAGCATTGAAAAGGCTGTGGAATATGAGAGTGAAAGTGATACCAATTGTAGTTGGTGCACTTGGAACGGTCCCAATAAACTTGAAAATAGACTGGAGGAACTCGAAATCAGAGGAAGAATTGAGACCATCCAGACTACTGCATTGCTGCAATCGGCTGGAATACCCAGATGAATCCTGGAAACCTGAGGAGACTTATTGTCACTCAGCCTCAAGTGAAATACCATCAGCTAACGCTGATGGGAAAAACCCAAAAGGAATAATAATAATAATAATAATAATAATAATAATAATAATTTCTGAGACTTTTTGATACAAAGGGATCACTTAATTCAGACCAGACGACCACACCTAGTTTTCCTTTTCATGAATAAAAGAACTTCACATTTTGCAGTTCCAGTGGAAAAATACCTGGACCTTACTAGGAAACTAAAAGAGTTGCAGAACGTGAAAGTGACGGTAGTACCATTCGTAATTGGAGTCCTAGGAACAGCCCACAGAATCTGGAAAAGAGACTGTGTGAACTGGAGATTAGAGAAATAATTGCCACCATCCAGATCAAAGCACTACTAACAACAGTGAGTATACTTAGGAGTGTCCTGAAGATCTGTGTAGACTTGCATAATAATTCAGACTCCAGTGAAAAAAATACTAGTTAGAGTTGGTGTTAAAAATCGCAAATATTAATAATATTGCAGCAGCCAGAAGGAGCAATTGCAACATATGGACAGGCACAAATGTGACAAAAACAAGAAAACAGAAATGGGAAGAAAAAACAACTATGAGTAGTTCAAGCGACAAACTGAAGAGATAGCATACGACTTCTCGTGTGCTATCTCTTCAGTGAAAGACCATAAGGGAATTACTAAAAAGAGGAAACCTCAAGAGAAAACTGAATTTCTTATAATTGCAGCACAAGATAATGCCATGAGAACAAATGATAAAAATAGCTAAGACGAAAACAGAATGGCAAGTGTAGAATGCGTGGAGAAAAAAACAAAATCATATAATAAGCGAATGCAGCAAACTAGCACAAAGACAGTACAAGACTTGGCACAACTGGATGGGAAAGGTGATTAACTGGGAATTGTGCAAGAAATTCAATTTTCACCATGCAACAAAATAGTATATGCACAAAGCAGAATATATCCTGAAGAATGTCAGGCATAATATTCTATGGGATACCGACGGATCCCTTAATCCCGACCAGAATACCAGACCTCGAATTGATTAACAAGAAGAAAACTTGCCATCTCGTGGATTTTACTGTCCCGGCGATTCACTAAGTGAAAGTTAAAGAAAGCGAAAAGATAAACAAATGTTTGGACCTTGCCAGAGAACTGAGAAAACTGTGGAACATGAAGGTAAAGGATGTACCAATAATAAGTGGTACCCTGGAAATGGTCCCCAAGTGTCTGAAAAATAGTCTTGGTGAACTGGAAATTAGAGGAAGGATCGATATCATCCAATCTATAGCATTGTAAAGTCGACTAGAATACTCAGAAGAATTCTAGAGACATGAGGAGATTTGCTGTCAATTAGTAAACTACCTGCCAAGTCGGGTGTAAAAAGAAACTCTAATATACATCGTATTGGTTAAGAAGAAAAAGATAACTTGTCAACAGGTAGATTTTGCAATTCAGATCATAGGGTGAAAATGAAAGAAGTCGCAAAGATTCAAACATAGACAAATACCTAGCAAGAGAATTGAAAAAAAAAAAAGCTGTGGAATAGGAGGGTGAAAGTGATACCAATTGTAATTACTGCACTTGGAACGATCACCAAGAGTTTATAAAACAGAATAGAGGAATTAGAATCAGAGGAAGAAACGAGACCAACAACATAGTTAAGATCGGCTAGAAGAAATCTATAATCACTCAAACTCCAGTGAAAGACCACTAGTCTGTGAAAAACTCACAAGAAGTTAAATAATATCAATATAAAACTAAGTACATGAGGTCAATGCCTAGAAAATGTGAATTTACAAAGAGGCAGTTTCCAGGGCGACTCATTTTCTCTACTACTGTTTGTTAGTTATATCCCACTAAATCGTATATACTATGAACATGCAAAACAGAACGCAGATTCACTAAATCGTAAAAAAGATAGACCTCCCCATGCACATGAATGATATAAATATTGTTTCCCTCCACCTTTTCCCCATAAATAGTGTATTCTGCTATTTTGGGACCTCCAGTCACTTCAAATGACCATGGAGGTCAACCAAAATAGTCTGTGTTAGAGGCGGAGGTCAAGACAATGAGTACGCAAAGGAACAGGTCTTTAAAAACGTTCCATTTGACCGTAATCCCCGGACACACACACACACACATACACACACACACACACAATCTCATAAACTTCAGTATAGTATAGACAAGAATTTTGATAACAGGTTTGAAAAAGTATCTTTATTCCCAGTAGTAGATTATGTTGTATCCTCCCAGATAGAAATTCCTGAAATCCATTTCATATCGCCTTTTATTAACACGTAATAATTCATTGCAAAATGAAGATAAAAACTACGACGGAATAATCCTCGAGTAATCAATGAAAATAAATGTATTTCTAATCCATTCTTCGTTTCAGCTTTAAAGAAAGAAAAGAAAAATGAGAAGAAAGCCCCGTTGGCCAACCGAAGAGACAACGATCGATTGGAAGATAAGAAGATTATGGCCGACAAGAGAGACGAACGATGATGAACTTGGAGAATATTGTTTGGATCATGATCGGATTTCTTCAAGACATCAAGGCCCAGCATATTTCTTCTTCTTCTTTTTCTTCTTCTTCATTTTCAGTGCTGTCTGTTTACAGGAATTCGTGGACAATTGTGCAGTTTTCCACCGTCTAAATTGGCTCATTTCATTAGGATGTATTTTTTGTTACACAGGATCGACTTCCGGAATAAACTTTATTTCTGGAATAATCTCGATCAAATCATAAAAGCACGTACCAGATATTTTGACTAAAAAACAAACTATAGCAATATGAGCTTAATTATCATAATTTATTCACTTATGTGTTCGATAATAATTCACTTATTCACAAGATTATAATGTATTTGTTTGTTTCCAATGCACAATGTTCAATAATAGACATTTGATGTTGGCTGATTTAATAGCATATATCCATTATAATATACTACGCTGGGTAAAAACAAGTTTAAATTAGATATTTTATCTCATACGGAATTATTTTGGTACAAGCTATATTAGGTAAAATATTGAACAAGTATTTTGTACATAGACTGAAATAGAGATAGATTAGAGAAGTTGAATATCCATTTCCGTATTTTCCATTAAACTTTTGTATCTTCATTGTCTTGCATTTCTTTTTCTATTCTTTTCTGTTATTTGTATTTTAAGCTTAGCTTAATACATCGAAAGGCCAAATAAGATGAAATAAGTGTTGCGTAAGCGAAGGCGGACTCAGAGGATTCAAAATCCTGTTATAAATTTATCACACTTTTATTTCTCTTACTAGGTCCGGGTGAGACCCAAGTGACAGCGTGTATATCGTTAAATAGTTATATTTACTGGGCCCGTTCCCCCAAGACTCAACCCCGAATAGGATATCTTGGAACTTGATCTTAGTTCCAACTTTTCTTCTCACGGCCAAATTGACGTGCGAATCACACATGCTCATCCGGAGTCACGGGTTTGATCTAAAGTATCCAGTTGTTTACTGGCAATTAACCCCGTTACATAAAGGTTGAAAGAGTGTGATAGGCCAATATTTCAAGTATGTAGCAGCCATAAAAATCAGCACTCAAGCTCCTCTCCTTTTCGCTAGACTAAAACCCCAGCTTTAGCGTCGGTAACAAATATGCAACTCTACTCCTCACAAGAAGGTATCTTCTATATTTCTTTAGCGTCATTCATAACTTGAGCTTCAATTTTATTTCTATCTGCTTTCAACTCATTTTAAATCTCCTGCTGTTAGTTATGAATTTGGTAGTTTGTATTTTCTCGCAAATTTATTTCCATTCCGTTGAAATGAAGCCAAACGAATCATAACGAAATGCCAAGAACTTCTTAATGACGTCACAATGTGAAAGAATGCATCAAGATGCAATCAAGCTTCGTTAGGCCAAATCTCTTATTCGATTTGCATATTATCCTTCAGCTAAAGGTACCTAGATTGATTACTAAATGTTAATTTTCTTTCATCTTTCTTTTTTTTATCAAACAGTGGGTATTTTCTTAAGTTTCTCTTTGTCCCACCCTCCATTTTCAATGCTTGCTACTTTTCATCCATTCATTTGCCATTGTATTCTCTCTATTTATATCTCTGCTTTTTTCTCCTCTTTCAGTTACTTAATACTCTTTTACTCGCTATTTTCTTTGTACTCCTCTTTGCCTTGATATTTTATTTGTACTATAAGAATTATAGATGGTTTTAACTTTAGTAGCTAATACCACTTCTTATAATCAGAAAGCCACCGGACGCAGGTGAATTTACATATTCATATACAAAGTATTCCAACAAGAGTTATAACAAATACAGACTTTATTGTCTAAGCAACATTAAAAATACAATACAAAACAAGCGAGGACGAAGTTCCTAAGGATAAGTAACTACTTCTATTCTCCTAATGGAGAATAGAAGTAGTCACTTACTGTGCAGAAAAACAATAGTGTAACAGGTACACGGTAAAGATGCAACTGGTGCGTGTAACTTCGGTGGTGCCATAGGTTGTAGAATGAGCCACATACATACACCATGTAAGCTTGACATTCGGGAGCAAGGCTCCCAAGTCAAAGTGGACGGATACACAACTTGTTTAGTGCATATCTGTTGAGTCACAGATAGAAGAAAGCTAGTTTTCCTGGGGCTGTGTTTAAATAGACAGGTTGCAACGCCCCCTAATGGCAAACCCTGGTGACAAGGGAAGATAACTCTACTGTACCTTCCTTCTATTGCAATTTTCTTTGTACTCTTCTTTGCAGAACTCTTTCGTTAACTTTTTTCATCGTCATTGATGGAAAGCTCTACTCTACTTTTTATGTTTCTCTAACTTTTCCTTTTTTATTCACCTGTCAGTTGTAATTTTCTTTAATTGCTTTTTTTCTTCCTTACTTTTCTTATATTTATTTCTGAAATACAATTCTTTTTTTTCTTCAATAATTCCTGTTATGCACCCAGTTTTTTGTCTTTTTTATATTTTTTTATATTCATCTTTGCATTTGCGCATTTTCGTTCTTTCTTTCTCATTTATATAACTTCTTTCTTCTAATACCTTTTGATTTTAACTTTATATTCTAATTTTCGTCTGTATTATGTTTTTCTTATGTATTTTGTATAAATTTTAAATCATTCCTCAATTTAATCTTTTTTCTTTATTTATTTCTGCTAAATACTTATGAACTGTAACTGTCTTTATATTATCATCTATATCCCCGCTTTCACGTTTCTTTTTTTAATTCATTTCTTTTATATATATTTCTTTTAATCATTTCTTCTTTCTAATCTTTAGTTTTTACTTTTCTTCTTTTCTTTGTTTCTTTTCTTTTTCTTTTTTCTCATTTTTATTGATATGACTTCTTAATTTTATTTCTTTTTTCTTTTTTTAAAGATTTAATAATTTTTCCTTTTTATAACTTTTTCATTTTTGTCATTTAGATACTTCTTAATTTCACATTTCTTATATCTTTCATTTTTTTTCTTTCTTTATCGCTCCGTTGAAAGAGTTATTTTTCTTAGAAGTACAAATGAAAGAATAAAAACTAAGTCTGAAACTTTCTGCTATTCAACTTTCTTCCTTTCATTTCTTTCTCTATCTTTGTTTTCACTTTCCTTACACTTACTTCTTCATATGCATGACTGCAGTCATTACAATTTTCACTTCTTGTGCATTCATTATTTCGATTTCCTCGATTTTGTTCTTAAAGTGACATATTTTCTGGCCAGACATGTTGGCCAGTCGATATTTTATGTAGACCCACAAAAAGTGCCATTATATTACAATTTTCAGTTGCGACTTTGCCATTGTAGCCTTTCTACACAATGAATAAATCTATCCTCTTTTATTTCCTTTTCTTTACGATACAAATAATTCTTGTTTCTTTTGTCATTTTCATTGTTTGGACAAACAATTGTGAGTAACTTGTAAAATACTTCCTACAGATATTTTCAATCGTTCATTTCGACAAACGTTTCAAGTTGGCAATTCTATTAGCCGTACTTATTTCATCGATTTGTCTTCCAGTTGTATTATTTCTATTTTTTCCTTTTCTATTGTCATAGTCCAAACAACAGTCAGATTCCGACCTGCATTTATTCGCAGTTATTCTTCTTTTAAATGTAATTTTCTGCTATTTTTTTTTTTTACCAAACTGGCTGGTTAAGAGTCTGACCGATCAGCTTACAATAGCACTGGGCCATTTCGGCACCACTGTTTACGCGTTGTTAGCTTTCTCGAGGAATAGTAGTATAATCTTATATTGCTTTGCTGAGAAAAAAAGATATCATCACAGTGAAATAAGTATAAACTGCAAAAATAAATGAAAATGAAAAAAAAAATTGGTGCATTAATGATTTTGAATTGATTTTAATTTTAATTTGGCTGATCTTTTGGTAAAACCTATTCATGTCGCTGGATTTAAATGCATTTTGCATCGGATTACAGTATACCAAGATATGTATGTATATATATATATATATATATATATATATATATAATTATATATATATATATATGTGCTCCCCGCCCCCTAGGATTGAGCACTTGAGGGGGGGGTTCACTGACGACCGCCAACTAAAGCGTAAACACAACGCTCTCCTATATAAGGGATGGAGCACTTTATGACGGCCTTTATATACAAAGCCATGTGTGTATTAAAACAGATAAAATCCCCTTCGTATTCTGTAGTTGATGACAGCCTGGCGGTTAAGGTGTCTGACTGACACTGAACCGATTGGATTTCAATCCCGGCTGTAGGTAGCTTACAAATGTCTAGCCACACTAAAGAGACTTGATAGGTCGAAACACGTGTCTGTATATATATATATATATATATATATATATATATATATATATATATGAAAAGGTGGAATGAAAACATCACACAATGCTGTTAAAGAGAAAACAATTTATAATATAATCCTAGCTGATACTGATCAATATTTCGATTTTACAAAAATCATCATCAGAGCTCATTCACTCCGTGGTTGTTTGGGTCGGAGAAGAATTTCAAATCAGTTCACAAACAAAAAAACCCTAATTCTGCAAAAAAAGAACGAAAGTTGTTACATTATTCACCAATGTGGACATTCGCGCCATATATATGTCGGTCATGTCCATATGTATACCTTTTTTGTCGGTAAACTATCCAAATGTAGCGGATTTTGAGATGTTGGCAACAAGACGAATTAACTTAATCGGAAGGGGATTGGTATTAAAAACTGTGACGGTTGGAATTCAAAAGATTTTTAGAAAAGGAATTTTTACGATTAATTATTTTTTAATTTTTTAATTTTTTATTTTTATGTTCTGTATTTCATAAATGATAAATTATTTATTGTATTTTGTTTTTATATATAAAGTAAAAAAGTTATGGGTGGAATTTGTTATTATTTTAGATAATGTTAAGCATTTGGATCTAATGTTTTCAAAACCGAATTCAAAACAAATGAAACAGAAAAGATCTTATTTATAAATCAAAACAATAAACCTAAATTTTATTTTAATGGGAAGTAAATAACGGAAAAAGTTATGTGAAGGGGAATTTTATGGTTTCTGACTACAAGTGTCGCTAAATAAGGGGATATATTTTAAAAAAAAAAAACCTTGTCTTTGGGGTATGGTTTTATGGGTAAGAATAACACAAGATTCCATAATTCTACGCAGTGTTTTATCATGTATGTGGGTTAATATTTTGGCACCTTTGAAATCAAAAGTATGATTGAGATCAAAGATGTGTTTAGCTAATGCATTGTTTTGAAAACCACGTTTAATATGATATTTGTGTTCCGATAGACGTTTAGTTAAGGATCGGGAAGTTCCCCTACATATTTCCTGTTACATTTTGAACAGTCAATAGTGTAGATTCCAGCTTCAGAATATGTGTGTCTAGGGTTAATTTTATTTTGTAGAATGTTTTTCACTGTCTTCGTGGAGTGAGCGACAGTTTTTATACCAATCTTACTTAAGTTTCTATTTATTTTATCAGTAATAGGATTATTAGGAAGTATGATGTACCTATCAGAGACGTTATTACTGTTATGTTGTGTGTCATTGTTTGGAGATGTGATATTATTGTTTTTATTTTTACTATGTATTTTAAATGCCTTTTTTCTGGCACGGTGTATGAAATTTAAGGGGTATTGTAATTTGAGGAAAGACCTCTCAATAAAATTAAATTCTTCATCTGAATGTTGCTTGTTACATATCCTAAGAGCTCTTAGAAAGAAACCAATTATGATACCACTATATATATATATATATATATATATATATATATATATATATATATGTGAGTGTGTGTATATATATATATGTATGTATTTACATATATATATATATATGTATATATGTATATATATATATATATATATATATATATATATATATATATATATATATATATATATATATATATATATATATATATGTATCAGTGGTAGATTGTCGGATGAAATGCCAATAGATAACGGGGTTAAGCAGTAAGATGTCTTTGCTCCAACACTATTCTCAATATTCTTTTGTGTGATATTAACATATTAACTCATGCATTCCAGCAATTGCAATTTAGAACCACAGGAAGAGTTTTTGACTTGAGAAGATTTAACTTCAAATCAAAGACATCCTATATATTTATCAGAGAGTTTCTTTACGCCGATGACGTTGACTTTCTAGTTCATACTGACGAGGATATTCAAAATATTGTGAACCTTTTTGCTAAAATAAACTTGACGAAGACAAACGTAATATTCACCCCCGTAAAAAGTGAACCGTATATCAAACCAATTATAACAATTTATGGTATTTGTCTGGATGGTGTTGAATCTTTCACATACTTGGGAAGTATACTAACTTGTGATGGATCTTTAGATGCTGAGTTTCACCTACGCACCCAGAAGGCATCTGTGGAAGGCTTGAAAAACGGTTGTGGTCTAATACCAGCATTACCCATAAAACAAAATTGAAGGTTTATAGGTTCTGCGTGTTGAGTGTTCTATTGTACTCTTCGGAAACATGGACTTTGTTTCGAAGACATTTGAAAATTCTTGAGCATTTCATCAGAAATGCCTGAGACGCATTCTAAACATCAATTGGAATTCCAACACACATAACACAGAAGTCCTTATAAGGGCAGGATGCACAAGCATTGAAACTCTTATCATAACGACCCAAATGCGATGGGCTGGTCATGTTGTGCGTATGAGTGATGTTAGAATGCCAAAGCCACTCCTTTACGGTCAGCTGCATGATGGCAAAAAGTCACAGCATGAGCCTTTGAAGAGGTTTAAGGCTTGCTTAAAAACAACCTTGTAAAAATAGAAATAGATCCTGATAACTGGGAAAAGCTGGCATTGAAGAGAACTGTCTGGATATTTCATGTGGGTGACGGCTGTACCAGTTTTGAGAGAGAAAGAATTGAGCATGAAAACCTCAAGCGTCAACTTTGAAAGGGATACACCTGTCGTATGGGAGAGAACAAGGAGGGTTGGAAATTTCAGACATGTGGTAGAATTCTGCTTTCTAAGGCTGGATATGTCAATCATACGAAATCTCATCAGGGTCAATTCATGCAAACTCCAGGAATCAACAATGTGCCTTGTGCAACCTGCAACAAAGTTTCTAAGTCAGCTCTTGGTCTTAAGATGTATATAGTGATGCATAAGCATACAATTTTATCATCTGATACAACGTGAAGGACGTCCTTCCTATGTCACATTTGCATCAAACTTTGTGGATCTTCAGCGCGTTTGATGAGTCATTTGAGTGCTCATGGGAGGAAAGGTTCTGGTAGTGGGGATATAGGATTGTGAGGGACGGCAGTGTTATGTAAAGAATATGCTATTGCTATATATATGTATATATATATATATATATATATATATATATAGGTATTCAAAATCATCAGACATATATATATATATATATATATATATATATATATATATATATATATATATATATACATATTATAGATATATATATATATTACATATTATATATATATAATATATATATATATATATATATATATATATATATATATATACTTAGTGACAATACTACCTATGAACCAATAGACACAAACATAGATAAAAATATAATACAAAAAATTACAAAATTTTGCACAACACACAAACAAATACTAACCAAAAAAGAAAGGGATTTTTTAACCGATTTCCCCCTCAAAACAAGCAACTTCTACGGATTACCAAAAATTCACAAATCGAAAGAAATCAGAACAGCAATTAGGACACAAAAATCAGAATATATAGAAGTACAAGACCCTAATGACCTTCAATTTTGACCTATAGTAGCAGGACCAGCATGCCCCACCAACAGAATTAGCAAACTAATAGACATCCTACTACAACCATTCCTAAAAAAGATAAAAAGTTACGTTAGAGACGACATTCAATTCCTAAACTACATACCACAAAGATTAGACCCTGACACACTCATGGTAACATTTGATGTTACCAGTTTATATAGCAATATTCCCCATGAATTTGGAAAAACAGCCATCTCATGTTGGATTGAGAAATACCCTGAAATATTACACCCCAGGTTCAATAAAAAATTATCACTGACGGTATAGAACTAATCCTAAACAACAACTCTTTTCAATTCGACAATAAGAATTACATCCACACACTAGGAACTGCTATGGGAACGAAGATGGCGCCAACCTATGCCACCCTAACCCTAGCATATTTAGAAGAACACCTATATGATAACATAGAACAAAAATACGGTGACAATATCAAAATGAACTTCATTAAATCATGGAAAAGATATTTGGATGACTGTTTTATATTCTGGAAATGCTCATGGGGTGACATTAACGAAATACACACACTACTACAAAACTTACACCCAAAAATAAAATTCACCATAGAACACAACGTAAAGGAACTACCATTCCTAGATATCATGATTACAAATGTAGATGGCCAAATTATCACAGACATTTACCATAAACCCACGGACACACAACAATATTTACATTTCAAAAGCCACCACCCTAAAAACTGCATAAAATCCATCCCATACGCACTTGCACGTAGGATATACACCATAGTCACAGATAAAAACCTCCAACAAATCCGTCTAAAAGAATTACATAAAACCCTCCTCCAAAGAGGCTACTAATTAATTACACTAATTAACAAGGGATCGAAAAAATACTATTAGAACAATTAAGAACCCTAAAAAGTATAACAACGAACAACACCTAGCATATGTCTCAACATATTACAAAAACAACCCGGAAATTTTCCTAAATATACTACACCAACTCGAAAACAATGAAAAAATTAAAAACATATTAAACACAACAAAAATAATTAAGAGCAAAAGACAGTAAAAAAAAATCTAAAACAAATATTTTCATCCAAATTTGGGATACAAACTAAACAGGGTGTCTCAAAATGTGGGAACAGAAGATGGGTATGTAACATAATCATAGAAGGAACAACCTATACATTTAAAAACCCTCACACAACATTAAAAATAAATAGAAATCTTGACTGCACCTCAAAAAATGTAATTTGCATAATAGAATGCACAAACTGCAAGAAAATATACATTGGATGCACATCATCACTAAACAAAAGAATCTCACTACACAAAAGCATCATTAGATTAGCTAACAATAGAAACCTATACGTATCGAAACATATCCACGAATGTAATCAGGGAAAATTTAATGTGATGCCGATATACCAAACTATACTCTACTCCTAATTAAAAAAAAACATTTCATAGATAAATACAAACCCGAATTAAATCGGACGTAACTACACACACACACACAACAATAACTTTACTACATAGACAAACATGATCTACTAAATAGAACCCGCAAACTATATATAAAAAAAATTTTTTTAAATAAAAAAGAGAAAAAAAGACATACGCACATAGGAACACACTAAAACACACACAAACACACAACTAAACTGAACTTAACCAAACACACACATACATTACATACACACACAACTATAACAACAACTTTACTACACAAACATGTAAATCACAAAATAAGATATGCAAATTATGTAATATAAAATATATGTGTGTGTATGTGTGAATGTACATATATATATGTATATATGTATATATATATATATATATATATATATATATATATATATATATATATATGTGTGTGTGTGTGTGTGTGTGTGTGTTTGTGAACAAACTATGTAATGTAAAAGATATACACCAACTTTATTTTGAATTTTAAATTTTATTTTATATATATATATATATATATATATATATATATATATATATATATATATATATATATATATATATATATATATATATTAAGAAAAATGAAAAAACACAGGTTTAAATAGGTTGAGTGGTCAGTTTATTAGCCGACGTTGCAGTGTTTCGATCTATTAATTAGATCATCTTCAGGGCATCTGTTGGTATATGGAAGGTGATAAGATTTTTTTTATCACAGAATACCAAGAAAAGCAAGCGGTAGTCCTTGTTATTCAGTCTGTTTAAAAAATTTTGAGGTTTGAAAAAAGGGGAGACGGTTTGAAATATGACGTCAAATATTCTATTTTACGACGTGAGTATGGGACGGTGTAAGTGTGTGTATTGAAAGGAAACATTGTGCATTTTTCAGGTGTGTGGTTGTGTGTGTGTTGTATAAATCTTTTGCGATAAACGACAGCGGAAATAAACCTTGAGGTTGTGTGTGTGTGTGTGTGTGTGTGTGTGTGTGTGTGTATGTATAGGTATGGTTACATTGATAAACGATGTATGTTTCAGGTGGCAAGAGAATATTCTTTACATTTTTTGAGTTGCTGTGTGCGTTTGGTGTTTAAGGGGTAGGGGGAGGTGTCATTGTGCGTCAAAAGAGATTTTTTTATTTTCTTACTATAATAAGAGAAGAGAAGGAAGTCGGGTGTGTGTGTGTGGGTGGATTAAAAAAGGAAAATTTTTTATAGTAAGAGTTCTGTATTTAAAGTTTTGAATATTGTTGTTTTATTGTTGGAACTGACTATGTGACGATTAATATTTATTAATATTACAATTATGTATAAGTAATTGAATTATTATTATTTTATTATAATTTTTATTGTAATTTTTGTAAAAGCACAAAAATCCTTTAGAACAAAAAATAAATTTCAAGCACACACACATGACATATCAAATGAACATCTCATTAACCACATACAACCATAAAACTATGGAGACTCGGAATATATGAGTTCATTACCCAGCCACCCAGGTTCAAATCCACCTGCTAAAAACATGTTAAAAATGAAATTACTCTATACCCTTCTCCCACTGAACAGGAAGGGAGGAGTTGGATACTTATGTATATATATATATATATATATATATATATATATATATATATATACATGCATGTACAAATTCATATTAATATGATTAATCAATGCCTGAAGAAGATATAAGAAGATCTGAAACACGTGTCGCAAATGTAAGATAAAATAAAAAATAAAAAATAAAAAATTTTTTTCTAAAAATATAATCCATTTTGCGGACCTTCTTTTTATAAAATATTTAATTTTCTCCCGTTGGACCCATAATAACACTTTATATATATATATATATATATATATATATATATATATATATATATATATATTACATGTCTGATGATTGTTAATACCTCATGAAACTGACAGTAACATTAAGAAATTATTTTTGCGTGAAATCCTCTTAATTTGTTTTCAGCTACAATTTTAAGTCGGGAATTTAATGTTTAACAGCATATCAGTGGCTCTATCTTTTGACGTTGGCCACTTTATCAATAGAATTCGGTAAGTGAATTGTTTTATAGTTTATAATTCATATTGAAAGAATCTCTCAACACATCTAAGTTGTTTTGAATTCTAAATAATTAAAAATAAAGTTTGTTCGAGAATAGTCCGTAAGATCGACAACATAGATAAATAAAACCAGTTTTGACGAGTACTATGCTAGTATTACATATCCAAATACTATGCTGTCATGATCTACGACGTGTCAGACAGAGTATTGTGAAAATCTGTCCGTTAGAAATAAATAGATTTTGGGTCCAATCAATTCGAATTTTACCAAAATTTTGTTGTAAGTTAAGTTGAAAAGAAAAATGCAACCATCGCATTAAAAGATTTTTGCCAGGAAGCAATGCACCTGATTATTAATGAAGTTGGCGGTGTGTACGCGCGTGTGTGTAGGGGTTACGTAACAAAATACCTTCTATAAGAAGGATAGGATCCAGTGTTTCCCAGTAAAACAATTAGAGAAAAAGAAAAAGGAAGCAATAATAGAATAAAAAAAAGGCAAACATCTATAAACTTTTTATGGACGAATTTTCTTTCGAATCTATAGTCAGTTATTGGATAGACACGAAACACACCAGATACGAATTTTCGAGCCACAATTTGCTACTGATTACCCGGGACGATTATTGTGATGATGACAATGCGGTTTTCGTTATTTTGTAAAGTAATCGAAAATTGCACGTCTCGGTTTATAGTTGTGCAGGCCACTGGCGCCATGGTGACCATTTACCTGTCACTTTGAGAACGAAATGTCCCTCGATTCGAGAATCTAACTTGCTGACAAAAAAAAAAAAAAAAAAAAAGAAAAAAAGAAAGAAAAAAAGAAAGAAAACTAAACAGCAATATGATAATATAATTTGACTTTATCATAGGTGTTTGAAAAAAAAGGAAAACTTTCTTTATGCTAACATTTTCTTTTTCCGTTTCAAGTGGTAGAGGAAATATTTTTCTTTGTATATATATATATATATATATATATATATATATATATACACACACACACATACACACACACTCACACACATATATATATATATATATATATATATATATATATATATATATATATGAATATGATATAATGAAAAAAACAAAAGATGTTTACAACTGCATGGGCTCATCAGGAGAGAAGTGTGCAAACATCTTTTGTTTTTTCATTATATCATATTCATACTGTCGGATTAATTTCCATTTTATTTTCATATATATATATATATATATATATATATATATATATATATATATATATATATATATGATCTGATTTGATATTTCTTTTAAAACACACGCGCATACAGACGCAAATATATATGCATACATTTATCTATCGAATACGCGTTATAAAACTCGAATTAAATCCGATCTTGTTTTACACCTGCCATAGAGAGAGGACTGGTATTAATATATGTGTGTCATCTTTTTCATACTGATTTTGACAGATTATCGATATGGAAATCTGATGTTTCTGATAAGATCAAATGTGAATTCTTCCAAGCTGTGGCCGTGTCACTGTTACTGTGTGGCTGCATCACTTGGACTAACAAAATGACGAGAGAAAAAGCTACATAGGAACTATTCAAATATTCTGCGTTCTGTCTTTAACAGATCCTGGAAGCAGTACCCCCACAAAACGCAGGTGTACAACCACCTAACTCCTATCACACAAGCCATCAAAGTAAGACAGACAAGACATGCTGGTGAATCAAGGACAAACTCATTAGTGACATTATTCTGTGAATACATGGACAAACCAGTGTAGGCTGACCGGGAAAAACATACATCAATCAACTCTGCACGGATTCTGGGTGCCATGCAAAAGATTTGCCAGGGACAATGACCTATAGGGACGGTTGGTGAGAGAGTCATGAGTTTCTGTGCTCTCAGTACGACCTGATGATGATCTATTTTCATTTTTGTATGCCTTCGAATACAACTTAGCACAAATTATAAGAACCCTAAAGATGAAATCATCAGACCGAGTTCTAATTTAAAAGAAGATTTCTGATATCTCATTCATGCTAATGCACCCATGAAACGAATCTAATCAAATGGACATTTTGTTTTATCACCAGTCATATAACATCAAGATGACTGGTTATAGAAAAGCCATAATTAGTTATTACATGAATGAATCTTTGCTGTAATTAACATGCATATCTAATAATAACTAAGATAAAACTCATGTTCACATAAATATTCATGTCCATATAAAAGGTTAGTTATTGAGAAAAATAAGCATGTAAACATGCATGTAAACTCCTAGAAAAAAAATCTTATAATTTATCAGATGTATTTTGTCTGTCATCGAATCAACTTAGCAACAGATATGCCAACAAATTCTCTGTGATTATTTATATGAACCAGAATCATGCCTTAGCATATTGAATTTTTATGATTGTAGAACTTTATAAGTTTTTTTAAAAGTAGTTCTATTTGCAGTGTAATTATAATGGTAAACGAGATTCTTGCTTTGCATATGTCATGTCAGCTAAACCGAATCTTTACATATTTCTTTGATCATATAAAGTAAGCATACAGCTGAATATTTTATGATTATCAGAAAAATCCTGACTAGGAAATCGTGTTGTATTTACAATTGTAGTACGAGCAATGGTCATCAGGCGTGTATAACAACTTGAAGGCGTTTATAATTTAAGATCTCCTCCCAGACATGCTGTAAGTGGAACAGATAAAGTTATGGTCAGTTTTAGATCCATAATCGCTTATTCATGTTTACCGAGGGTACTACCTTTAAATATTTCAGGTCATTTTAATAAGTGTTGACATACCTGAATGAAAGTTTCTACTTATGAGTTAGCATATCGCATTACTTTGCAGTGATGTACATGCTATAAAATGTCGGTATATTGATTTTCTCTTTTTACATAATAGATTGGTGAAATCTATTATTGACAGGTAGTGTAGTCAAAACTGTGTTATTAAACACATTTAGTTTGAGTGATGGGAAATGACCCTCGAGATTATTTGACATATGGCTTTTCATTGGATTGGAAGATCTCATGATCAGACGACAAATGGAAGTTAACCAGAATCTAGTCAGAATCGCCAGGGGAGACCGGTTGAGACTTCCAGCATGCTCTGATCCCTGATTCCATGCGGGTGCTGGCCACGGATACGTTAGAAGAGTTGCCGATGTGCATGACTAAGAAATAAACATGTGAACATAAGATTGTGGTCGGGGTTGTTTTTATCCACAGAGAAGAACAGTTTGGGTCTAAATCAACGAACATGACCAAACGAACAAAAAGAACAAAATGTCAAACTAGTGCGGTGACAGACAGACAGACCCATAGGGACAACAAGCAAAGCTAAGACCGAAGTGAAGAGATGGGTGCCGGCCGATAACAAAGATAGTTTAAGGAGTAAGAAGACGAATATAAAATATCAAGTTGTACGTAAGATTAGATCAATTTTATTTTACTGGAGAGGATATATATATATATATATATATATATATATATATATATATATATATATATATATATCAAATATCAAATATACAGATATTTTTAATACATGGATAGTTAGTTGTATAGATAAAGAAGTTGGCAAATCTACATGGTACATATAAACGGTCCATGCACAAAACTGACCAAAAGGTGAGACGCATAAAACTGTTTGGTATATTGAGATTGAAAAAGATTACTTAATTCCGACCAGAAGTCAAGATCTAGTTTTCGTCAATAAAAATATTTTTTTTAACCCATGTACTTCTATTTAACACATAGATGGGACCCTAACACGTACTACTACTTCAGGTCAGGGTGGACCTGAGAGTAATGGCGATGTACTTCAAACTCCCTAGAGCTCCAGAATTTGAACTTTACAATTAGATGCAGTTTAATGTCATACACAGGGAACTAAGTACCTCAGCCACAGTCTTCTAGCACATATGATAAAAAGGGTTCGGGGTTTGCCATAGTAGGGCAATAGTAGATCATAGAGTGAAAAAGGAAAGCGAAAGCTAAATAAATACTTGGACCTTGCCGGAAAGTTGAAAAGTTGTGGAATATGAAGGTGACAGCAATACCGAACATAGTTGGTGCCCTCGAAAAAGAGAATGAGAAAACTGGAAATCCGAGAAAGAATTGAGATAGTTCAGACAACAGTACTTTAGCAATCGGCTATAATACTGAAAAGAGTCATGGAGAGCTGAGCACAAAATACTGCCAGAATAAACAATTATATTGAAGCGAAAATAGATAAAACGCAACAAAATAGTAAGTGCAGGATGTGTAGAGATAGAAACAAAACTGTTAGTCACATGAGCGAATGTAGCATGTTAACACAAAGGGAATACAACACCAGACACGCTTGGGCGAAAAAGGTGAATTATGCAAGAAATTAAATTCTACCGAATGGTATATGCACGAAACAGATTCAGTCCTAAAAAAATGAGACGCATAAAATTCTCTGGGATTTTGAGATACAAACGGATCACCTAATCCCGACCAGAAGTATTAATTAAAAAGAGGAAAAGGTCAATTTTTAAGCAACGTTATAGCCAATTTGATTTAAGATTTGCTCTCCTCCTAGACCGTTTGCTGTGCCAATGATAGAAAGTCCAGTCTGCTCTCATATTTACCCATATCCAAGGTAGAAGAAATGCATTTATGCATTTCCTAAAGGCATCAATGCAAATAACCTCGTTCACGATTTCAACGCGTCCAATCCCTATGTTGACAACCTCTACTTCTCATGCACCTCCATACACACACACACATTATATATATATATATATATATATATATATATATATATATATATATATATATACGTACGTAAACATATGTATATGTATGTATGTATATCAATCTAAAACACGCGAAGGATCAATTGAGCATTGTTGTTTTTCTTATACAATAGACACACACACACACACACACAATATATATATATATATATATATATATATATATATAGAGAGAGAGAGAGAGAGAGAGAGAGAGAGAGAGAGAGAGAGTACACAGGAGAATATGAAATAAATGAGATAGATTGATAATATGAATAAACATGCTAAAATATATTCTGAAACATGATTAGAAATAAGATAAGTTATAATATAGCCGAGACATTGTAGCAGTTGCAACTATGGGAATTAGTATTTAATACCATTTGCCAACGGAATAATTGCTATGTCCAGAAAAGGTGCGATGAGGTGGCATATAATGAGATTTATGGTTTGTTAACGTGAAGAATAAGTCAATCATCTTCTCCCCGGTAGTTTAACTGATATTTTGGGGTGAGATGTGGCCAGAGGTACCCTTAAATGGCACCTCTGATCCCACCCCATTTCTGCAATAAATAACGTAAAGTCCACTTGTAGCTAGAAAAAAACCCAGATGAGAAACAAAAAAAAAAAAAAATGGCTCAAATTAGAATAAAATAAGCATTATTCGGATTATTGTTTTCATCTCTATTGTGATATGGACAATATTTCAGCCGATGTGCCTTCCAGCCTACAAGGGTTTATTGTCGAACTCGGGAACCTTGTCGAACTCAGGATATAAAGGTTGAGTTAATACAGTTTGAAGTGAAAATAATCTCTAGGTTACAGGTTCAATCCTGGCAAAAGGCGATAATAACATAGAATACTTAACACACTTGTGTGGTCATAGTTAATGGAATGAGAACAGTCTACACCGATGGATTGAATAAAGGGTTCGGTGCGAAGTTTCGTAAAGGCTCCTGATTACGACAAGGAAGTTCTCGAGTTCGAAGAGAGGGTTTCCTAGTTTGAGAAGGTTCATGAGTTCAACAACAAACACATGAAGGTCGAAGGGCATATCGGTTGAAACGTTGTGTATATAACAATAAAGATGAGGACAGTAGTCGCGAAAAAACAAATAATACAAATTATCAAGCTTCATCTAAAATATTCTGAGAAAAAGTTTCTTATTTGTTAACATTTGTTCAACAAAGATCTTTTAAAATTCCCAACTCTAAAAGCGGCGTCTGAATCGATGATAAACATAATTGGTAGATTACAGGGATTGTGGATTGAGTGGGCCGGCAATCGGACAGTGCCCGAGGACTCAATACACTTCGTGGCCCTAGTAGGAAAAGTCTCATTTTTGAAGTGGCCTCAAATAAATCAAGTTGTTATGGCTAAAATGTTTTAATTGTATGAATCCATGCTACTCTATTTATATAGTCCACTAGATATGTTCGTAACTGTACTTCGTAGTAGAAGAAATAAATAGACTCCTTAGTTTTATCTCTATTTCTGAGGTATGAAATGGCACGAGAAACTGGTGGGAATCAACAGGTGATGCAAAAACGGACCACTAGCAACTGAAAAGGATGGTAACATTTATTAATTTAAAAACCTTCACAAAAACAGATTTCAGTTTATCACATTAAAATAATATAAAATAAAAGGAGTTCATAGCTTCAAATATATTTAATTCGGTTTCCTTTCCATTGTTTCAATTTGCAGTTCTTTTTTTGAAGACATGTTTACTTTCAATTAGCTTTTCCCAACTGAATTTCTGTAAATCGATTTGCATATCTAGAAATCTCTTGGGATCTGTTTGACGAATGTAAATTACAAGATTATCATGTAAGTTTTTCCTCAATCATAACATTAATTTGAATGATTTGTCTAATTTATTTAAGGAATATTTTATAAAGTTAGATTGTTTAGCAATTAAATGAAAAATGTTTTGCGTCTTATGTGTTATTTGTTTAATTACTGAATTTGATTAATGAAAAAAAAAGGTGAACATCATCTTGTTAATTCAATATAATTTTCACGGGAAACTCTCAATGCTTTCCTTCATCTTTAATTATATCAATATAAAATTTGATTTATGTTTACTTTTTAAATCAAATTTTATGGAATTAAAGAAAAAACTAAAACAACTGTTAGTTAGGATTTAAACAATGCGCAGGGGAGGGGGTGAGAGAGCAGTACAACTCGTCAAGTGACTCACACGTGGGTATGTTGGGTTTTCCTTAGTTGAATCTATCTACCCACTCCTAGCGTGATGTATGTCAAATCACGAGAACAAATATATGTAGATAGTTATAATATCCTTAATTTATAGATAGTAATACTAACAGTAAGATATCATGTAGGTACTCAGGTAACTGGAGATTGGTTTTCATATATTCAGTTAGGCGAAGAAATAAATTGAAAGAAGCAATCATTGCCAGAAAAGAAATTCAGAGACAAATTAAACAAATTAGATTAAATTATCTAAGTGTTTTTTTTTTACCAAGGGACTGTCACTGGATTCTACCATCTTTAACAGCCTCAATATGAAATTTGATGAATGTTTACTTTTTAAGTATACATAAATTGTATGGAATTAAAAAACTAAACAAATTGTGAGTCACAATCCGAACAATACAAGAGAGAGAGAGAGAGAGAGAGAGAGAGAGACAGACAGACAGACAGACAGACAGACAGACAGACAGAGAGGTGTTGTTGTGGTTGGTAGAAAGCAGCTCGATTAGTCGACTGAATCACACGTTGGTATGTTAGGTTTCCCTTAGCTGAGTCTAGTGTGACGTTTGCCAAATATATGTAGGTAGTTACAACACCCTGAATATACAGATGATCATGACAATAGTAGGATACCCTGTAGGTACTCAGGTAACTGGAGATTTGTTTTCATATATTCAGTTAGGCAAAGAAATAAATTGAAAGAAGCAATCATAGCCAGAAAAGAAATTCAGAGACAAACAAATAAAAATGGGAAAGTAATATCAACTTGAGTAAAAAGAACTTTTACTCTACAACAAAATGATTAGTAGAAAACTTTATATACACTGAAGAGTTTCGAGCAAGGTTGATTGGTTGGTTGGATTTTAAGGCATGCCAACCCTGGTTAGGTTATTTTTATGCGGTAGACATTGTTTTATTAATTCTGAATCTTTTTCTTAAACACATTTTTTTAACCCATGTACTTCTATTTAACACATAGATGGGACCCTAACACGTACTATTACTTCAGGTCAGGGTGGATCTGAGAGTAATGGCGATGTACTCCAAACTCCCTAGAGCTCCAGAATTTGAACTTTACAATTAGATGCAGTTTAATGTCATACGCAGGGAACTAAGTACCTCAGCCACAGTCTTCTAGCACATATGATAAAAAGGGTTCGGGGTTTGCCATAGGGCAATAGGGTTGGGACAATCATAGGTGCTCGGGTTTGACATGACCAACCGATTGATCGGAGTGGGACTCTCAGACCGCCCGTCTAGCCTACGTAAGGACCAAAGTGAACTGACAAGCCACAAGGATTCGTTCCTTAAGCATCACGGGTTGCCACCCACTGCAGTCTTCTGCCTCAGCCGACGGCAAATTGAGTAAGACGGAAATAACCATATCACATTATGAGCCTATGTAACAACAGGCCTTTATCAGGTTTCTCATAGCTTTAAACTTACCTATATATCTAATTCATTTTTTATACCATGATTAGGCTGTCTACTCATGATGTTATAGATAGTCACTAAATATAAATAAAAATGCCAAAAACATAGAATGAAACATGAATCTGTGTATAAATGAAAGTGGTAATGTAGCTGAGAGACTGTGGCAACTTTGGTACTTAGACAGAATCTAAGACCATTTGATGACGGAATGATTGCTGGGGTCAGAAAGGCCCTGCATTTTCTCTCTCAGGTGGCGACTACTGATTCTTTTTGCCTATAGCAGCTCTGCCAATGGTATATCTGTATGTATTTACCCAAACCCTTCGCCACGGACAGGATATGATACAAAGTCTATTTTAAGCAGAGTATACCTGGCTTGAATTCAAAGTTTTCTTTCTCCTAAACTGGTTGCCTAACCAAGGCTAAAGAATAGAGTCGTCCCTATTATTTACCCATAGCTAGTGGTGGGGAGAATATTTAAATTTATGACTTTCCCAAAGGTAATAGTGTGAAGTGAAACGAAAATAGTCACGTCCAGGATTTGAACGATTTCATTTTCCCACGTTATGCTAAGAGTGCCTGTAATATATGATTTCCAGATAGATATCAAGATCTTAGAAGTGACGATAAGAAATGTTACGATCATTCTTGAAAGATAAAAAAACAGAAAAATATCCATTAGCATAAGAAATGTATAAGATTGTACAGATTATTCTCAGCTGAAAGATAACTAATCTAAAAAATGTCAGATACATTCTGATAAAGTTAAGCAATTTCTGGACACTTTCCGTGTAACAATTATTTGACAAAGCTGTAACATAAGGAAAGTAGTTTAACTACAGAAGCCTCGACTAATTATCACTATACTTATGAAAAGAAATCAAAATTACACGTGCACAAACTAAAAGTTTATTAAAAAGGGGGTTGCTCTAAGATCTTGAAGTGCTGATTACCAGTTCATACCAGTTGGTTTAGCTGGTTGCTTTTTTAATAAAGAAAATGAATTATTCCTAATATTACCTGTTATTGTCGCTCCAGAGTACGGAATTCTTGAAAGATAAAAAAATACCCTGCCCCCCCCCCCCAAAAAAAAAAAAAAACGAAAAATATTGAGACTGAACAAGAATCTCAGAATCTAGAGCAGAACTATTTTATAATTGTCACAAAAAGTTGCAATTTGTCCCCGATGAGAAATTGAGAAATTGAAGTTAAAAGGATATAGGAAATAATAAAGCAAGGACAATACTAAGGAGGGTATTAGTATTTTGAAGGGAATTGCCGCTACTCGATCCTCAGCCAGAATGATCAAATAAATAATTGCGAAGATGCAAATAACAATGAGACTCGTGAAATTCTCTGTAACATTGAAATACAAACGGATCACCCAATCCCGACCAGAAGACCAGACCTAGTGTTGATTAATAATAATAAAAAAAATCTTTATCTTGTTGACTTTGCCATTTTAGCGGACCATAGAGTGGGAATAAAAGGAAATAAAATGATAGACAGATGCCTGCATCTAGCCAGAGAGCGGAAAAGGCTGTGGAACATGAACGTGGCGGTGGTATCCATTGTAGTTAATGCCTTTGGAAATGACCCCATATGCCTGGAAAAGAGACTAGGGAAACTGGAAATCAAGCAAAGAATCCAGACTATCCAGACCATAGCACTGTTAAAATCATGTAGAAGAGTTCTGTATATCTAAGGGACGTGATATCACACAAACTTCATTGAATAACCACTAGTTAAAATCTAGTGTGAAAAACTCACAAGTAAAATAATGTTTTACTAAATTTCTAAAATTCAGTTCATTTATTATTATTTTTTCATATGGAATGCTAACTTAAGTTTTTCAAAATATTTGAGGATTGTTATTCTTCTGATGCAAGGCGAAACAAATGAAACATTTCTGATCTTTAAAAACTGATTGTGACTTTTCTTGTCAAAAATAAAACATTTTTATACTGACTTTTATCAAAGATAAAAGAAAAACTGCATCAAATTGTTAAAAACAATAACCTCTACGAGATTTTTTTAAAGAGTGTTTAACTGAATGAAAATTAAGAGATTTATCAAATTAAACATTTGTTTTTTCCCCAATTATTAGCCCTAAACTTCAGTGACGATGCAATATAATTATATTACACCTCCAGCGTGAGGAATCGCCTATAACTAACAATTAATAATGTTTAATTAAACGCGGATGATTATTTCAGTGAGACAATTTTATTCAAATTTAGAAATGTAAATTCTGAATAATTCTCACATTAGAGATCCTTCTCAATGAAAGGTCTCCTTCCCTCATATGGAACAAAAATATTTTTACATTAAAAATTTCTCCAAGAAGTATGCAACAAGTTCGGTCGATTTACATCAAACTGTTTGCCCGTTTATGGAGAATTGACAAATACCTCACACAATCTCGCTCTCATATATATATATATATATATATATATATATATATATATATATATATATATATATATATGCTCCAAAAATCCAATAGAACTCTCAAGGGGCGACTTAAATTAACTTTGACTGCCAGCATAAAGCAATGATTGTCTGTTGTTTACAGACTGGATATATCTGGTGATCGTAAAATATATAAACACATGTATATATTCAATAGTTTAAACACTGCCCCTTAACGGCAGCTGTCAAATCGAGCTGAGGAAAGGTCAGTTGGGTTTCATTCCTGGTCAGAGGTAGTAGTTGTGTCTAGCCACACTGAAGAGGCCTGAAACGCCGAAACACGGTGTATGTGAATGACTTATATATATATATATATATATATATATATATATATATATATATATATATATTCTGATGTGTATTTCAACATATAATCTCCTATAAATATACCAGTAGATCTAATTTATGTCTAAGTAACGTGATAAATACCTTGACATTACAAATAACATAAACCCTGATAGCCGTTCTATAATAAAGGTTGTAACTTGTAAATCACTGTAGCAGTCTTTGTGAACCTTAAAGGGCGATATGCTTAAGGGGTCATAACATTTTACGACTCCGATATCCGTGTCCTTCTATAATTTGCAAAGATGGATTTATGGGTAATTTCCGGCACTGGGAGTAATTTCAGTGTCGCACTACGTAATCACAATCTGAAACATACGCACGCAAGTGAATACATTATCAGTGAGATCAGTTTATATATATATATATATATATATATATATATATATATATATATATATATATATATATATATATATATATATATATAGAGAGAGAGAGAGAGAGAGAGAGAGAGTAGAAAGCAGAGAGCTCCATTCAAGGCAACACGTATCATGTATTTATTTATTTCATTTAATGTTTGATATTTACGAGTTGTGTTTAAAATGTATCAAGACTGAAGCTTTACCAAGACAGAAATCAACAATAAATAAATAAAAAATTCTTCTACAAAATACTCCCTATGAAATAAAAAAAATGCTTATTCCAGAGGGTCTTCTAGAGTCGAAGCACTTTTACCCTCTATTAATACGGTGTGTAGCTGTGCAGTCGTATTTATTTCAATGTCTTTTGTGTGTCCCAAATGATACACTTTAATGGATTGAATAAAGGGTTCGGTTCGATGTTCCGTATCTCGTATGATTATTTATTTATACTCGCTTAAAGCTATTAAGATCGATAGGGAGTCACATTCTATTGATATATTAGATATTATAATTCAAATAATATAATTATCATTTAATCGTTATCTCGATTGAAAATGATAATAATCAAGGTGAATGCTTACGGTATTATAAAGTTACTAAATAAATTTGAAATTATTTCATTTTCTAAGTTAGGACATTGTAACGCTCTTGCCGAAGAAAACAATCTCGTCATTTTTGTTATGTTTCAGTAACATTATTAAAACATAATATCATTAAAAAACTACAGAGTGACTATTTGCAGCCGAACAGCAAGAGAATCAATCCCATTTTTGCTAGTCCAGTGAGATTGTTTTGCTGTGTTGGAGCGCAAGACGTACCGTCAGCTCCCAGATTATTTACTGCACAGATCAGATTACCCAAGAAGTGCTACTCATGCGCTGTTGGCGAGGAACCAGAAACCTTGCTATTTCTAGCCGAATGCTCTACCTACTGAGCTAAATCGGTCCTATTATTATGATAAAGATTTTTCATCATTATTTGCTAATATTTGATATTTATCAGTTCTTTTTTGAATTTTCACAATGGATAAATATGTCTAGTCTAAAGGTCAAATTCAAAGAATTCTCCACACAAAGTAAAAAAAAATACCCCCCCCAAAAAAAAACAAAAAGCAAAAATAACCCAGCCCCCCCCCCAAAAAAAACAACACCAAAAACAATGCAAACGATTGTAAATATGTTTCAAAAGCCAATCGATATAGCATACACATTGCAGTATATGGTTTTAATGTTGGACCAATTGCTTTCTATGATTAGGATTCTACCGTAATTATTTTTCAGTGATAATTCCCCAGAACATTTGAAAAAGAAAATAAACTTCATCGTGAATGTTTTCCAACATATGACTTTTTTGCGCTTTCAGTCCAAAGTTAATTAGTTTTATTTTAACATAACTTCTTCTTGTGATTTCTATTCCTTACTGTCATTTGACTGAACCGAAGGTCGATTTTTGGTTTCAAATATTATTCCCTAAATCAAAACGTTTTTGATGAGTTTCAGCACCGAATTGATTGATGCAATATATGTTGATCGTACTAAAGGTTAATTACAAATATCAGATGTTTTCGCAAGACGTCATTGGGAAACTGTCAAGTTGTCCAATATTTCTTCCGAATTAAGCTGTGATAATGAATCTCCAAATTGGAGATAACGTTTTAAACAGTCAATATTCTTGTGAAAGATAAATAGCTGAATTGTTTTTCGGTAAGTTCATTTCAGCTTATTGTTCGACATCGTATATGTCCATCTTCTTTTCAATCAGATTTTCTTCTATTGTCGGTGATTTTTGTTCAAAAATAAAAGATAATTTTGAATTCCGGTTTCTTAGTTTATAAGATCATCCATAAATCATTGGTGGCCAAAAGCTCTCTTACCCCACACCGTCTACGTGGTTTACCCTATAAGAGGGCGAGTAAGTATAGATCATTCTCAGTTTTACTGCACATCATTTATAAAATCACCAATAAGATCACAATCTAATCCACTTCCATAGAAGATTGGTTAATCTTTTTAGACGTTTACATTTGATTGTTTCAGAAATCATATCTTGCACCAGACTAATAGACGGCTTTCAAATGATTCCCTTTACTGATGTACTTTAAAAATAAATTATTCTGAAGAATATTTTCGAATTTAGATATGAGCAAAGTTTCAAATGCGATATTATTTCGTCAATAGTATGCTCTTTTGATACATACTATAGAGGAGGAATTATACTTTTGTCTAAAACCAAAATTTTTGATACAAGAATGATAGAATATATCTTAGATTGTATCTTAATCTTTTATAAGAAACATGTGGCTTTTGAGCCTAATGATCCACTTATTCGATATGCAATAACCAAGAGTCTGGTACTTGATGCTTTAACAGAGAAAATCTAATTATTCTATCTGAAAAAGAAATCTTGCAGTTTTATCCTGAATGATAAGAAACCGTGTATAGGTCAGGAGTTCAATAACCCTTTTTATATATCGGGGTGACTTTAGAAACCATAAAAAGTATTGTGAGGTGCTTTTATGCATACATTCAAAAATGTATTTAAGTAAAGGTATTTATGGTTATCAATTAATATGAATAATTCAAATATTATTAATTATTTAATTCGGTAAATTAAAGATATTTATCAATGAAAATATGGGCTTGACGTTTCTTAGCGATGTTTTTGTTAGGATATAACCTTTCATATTTTATTTCAAGTTAACAATCACTAAGTCAATTCTTATTTTTCTCAATTTTAAATAAATGTTTTCTGAAAGCATTTGGAACCCAGCAATAATTTCTTGTTTTTAATGATGTTATTTACTATGATTAGCTCAGTTTAGTACAAGGCTAAGTATGGGACACACGGTGAGAATCAAATTCACTAACAATGGTTTGCTAATCTAACTTGCTAACCATTATACTACACAAGGATCTCTTATACTAAGTTTAGATTATTTTGGCACACGGTAAAAAATGGGCACCTGAAAATAACACTCAAAAGATCAACCATTAGACCACATTTTCTGTGTTGAATAATAATAAAAAGGTGTCAAATAGTCCACTGGGATATTTTTTCCTCGGGATTTCAAGTATACTTTTTCAGCGAGCACATTTGCTACATCTTTCAAAATCCAAGAGGCAGAGTTTGAGAACCATCACCTCTCCGCATGAGCTGGATGTGGCTAGGTCAATTTCTTAAGCGGTGTTTAACAGGTTTTAATTCAGTCTGTCCAACTATTTACCCATAGCTGGGGGGGGGGGGGAGAATAGTTGGATACATACCTTTCCCAAAGGTATTAGCACTACGCGAAATTCAAACAGTGTCATCAAGGATTTGAACTCGTCTCACTGTGTTAATCTTCAACGACGATAACCGTTACAATACGGGAACCCCCACAAAAACATTGGTATTTCACTGGTCATTTCAGTGAAAACTTTGTTCACCGTTAAAGATTCATGAAGTGGGCGTTTGTAGCCGATGCAATGACTTTGAAAACCAAGTCCCGTTGTACTGAATATAAAAGAAAAATCGAAGCTTTTCGAAACGGTCGACAAGTTTATAGATCGAATGTTCGGTTATTTTAATGGCGAATTTAATGAGGGAACTGAATGATTGAAAGATAATAATGGCCCACAAGGACATCAATTTGCTGGCAACAAAAATGACAATTATTGATTTAGTTAATTTACGAGTACGTATGTATGTATGCAGATAGATAGGTACGTATGTATGTATATATGCAGGAAATATAAATGTATATATGAATACGCGTGTGTATGTATTGAGTTAAGTATGTGTATGTATGCAAATACGTGTATATGTATGCATGAAGGTACATACATGTATGTATGTATGTGCATACATATGCAAGTAAATATGTATTTATACAGGTATGTATTTGTCTTCAGGTCCATATGTGTATGTATGTATGTATGTATGTATTCAGGTACATTAATAAGTTAATAATCTATATAAACGCATTTATTTTACACAAGGAAAAAAGCTATCAGAGACTAAAAAGTACTTTACATCAATACAATGTCAACTGTTATATAACTTAGCCTGTATTTGTTAAACAACAATTCCATCTATACATATATAAAGAGCAGTTGTGTGAATCTGTATGTCTGGAGGAAACAATTAACGACAAAGTAAATATATATACACATTAAATATCACCAGGACTCGGTTTTTGAGCAAAAGTAATGAAGATTTGATTTATATTATCGAATACATTTAAAAATTAAATAGCATTATAAAATAACGTTAACATTCTACTCGACCATTTTCGGTGTTTCTTGCTAAAAAGTAAAGAAGTGGAAGCTCATTCAATTTTTTCTTTTCATTTTTTTCATTTTAAATCTACATTTTTACTGATCCAAAGTTGTAGTAAATATATCATTGTACAGGATAAACAATCGTTTATTTAAACTATTTTTTATTATTATTATTATGCAATTTTTATGGACAGTTTAAGAATTAATCACTTAGTTACACTTTTGACATCGAAATAAGTGAGTTGATATTTAACTTTTACAAATTTTCTAATAAGATGTGTGATCTTTAGTTTTTTTTTGTATTTAATATTTTAAATAAGAAACATTAATTTTTTACAGAGGTTTCGTGCCTGTGCCCTTTTTTATTTAAAAATTAAAATTTACATAGTTATGTACAGGCGACCGTCGTTCGAAAATGTAAACAAACCCGTTTCTTTTCATTTTAGCCATTGTTTTAAAAAAATAATCGTGTTGATTTATTTATTTTAATATTAGAAATAAAAATAAAATCATGATACTAATGCAGAATAGTGCGCAAGAGATAATAACATTAGATTATCTATTACATTTCACGGAAATACCTGAAAACTTTGAGACACTCGAGTAAGTAGGTTAGAATTAGGTTCGTTCTGGAGTTTCCGTAATCTAATGTTATTTAATTGTAAAATGCGATTCAGATGATATTATCTATTGAGCGCTGTTATACAAAATCAGTACTGTAATTTGATATTTAACTTTTAAACACATTCAAAATTCTTTTTTAAAAAGTATGTTTCCTTTATTTATATATTCATTTTTGAATTTAGTTTTCTTTTCGTAATGTTTTAAGTCAGTGCACTTTTCGATTTAAAAAATAATATACTATACTTAGTATATTATTTCTATCGAATTATTATAGTATAGGTTAGTATGATAATTTGATATTCGATCGGCTACGCTTTGAAGTAATAATGTAATTTTTAAAAATATTATTTATCGCTTTACATTAATTTGATTACATTATTTCTTTTTTTTTTTTTTTTTTTTTTTTTTTGCTTTGAAATATTAAATTGAAATTTAGCAAATCGCATAATTTATATCTTATTTAAAAAATAAAATTAATCATTGAATTAAAATTTCTTACTATATCATTATGTGATGTCATTCCCTCTATTCTGACGGAAAGAAATCCTTGATCTCCCACCAGGCCGGATTAAAATAAGTTCTTTTTTACGTGGTGATTTTTATGGGTCATCCTGCGAGGATCGAACTCGCTATTCAGTAGTAATAGATCTGTAGACGATTATTAAACCATGTTTTTTTCCTCTACGTAGGCTTCGCCGGGTAGCCGCTGCTAGTAAATAAAGAAATAAAACTTGCTTCATTTTCTGCTCCAGTTTATATACAATACTGAAAAATCTATTATCCATATATATTCTTGACAACATATACAGTACTTCTTATAGATATTTGAACAGACG
Organism: Doryteuthis pealeii; assembly: GCA_023376005.1. Classification (NCBI taxonomy): domain Eukaryota; kingdom Metazoa; phylum Mollusca; class Cephalopoda; order Myopsida; family Loliginidae; genus Doryteuthis; species Doryteuthis pealeii. The sequence continues at coordinate 48,072,332 of CM042153.1, forward strand.
TTAAATTGCTTGAATTTCAGAATTAAAATTGGTTCGAAAATTATGCAAGAAGAGTTACAGTTTATTACAATCAACATCACAAGGCATAAATTGCGTCATTTTCAAAGTTCTGAATGCTAATCCCCTCGAAAATGTTTTTAATAGAATTATATTGTCAGATAATCTAGTTTTTTTCATTCTTCTAAGCTTTTGTTTAGATCTGAATGAAAAGGTGAACTCACATTATTATTTGAATTGATTTGTTTGATGACATATCATCTCATTATAGGTTATATAATGACGAAATTTGATTCTTTTGTAAATTAATAATTATAGTCATAACAATAGTTTCAATGTTCCATTGCAGGTTTTTCAATGTCACTTATTTTATATTTATCAAGTATTCCTATGTAATACAAATAATTTACATACCGTTGTATGGTTTCAAATATTCCTCTTTAATACTAATAATTTATACACAATTATATTATTTCAAGTAAGTATTTCTATTTAATAATAATCATTTGTTTTCATACAGTTATAAGGTTTCAAGTATTATCTAACTAATATTTTTCAAACAAATCTATTTAACCACAGGTACCACAACTCCGCGTGAAAATGGGCCTGTGAATAATGACAATGAAGTAATACTCCCTCTATACTTCCCAGGCACCCAGAACTAGAGCCTCACGCAGTTTAGTGGTATACACAGGACACAACTTTTGGGAAAGTCTTATCCCTCTGTAGGGAATACAATCGGCGTGTTCTAAGCCCCACTGACATTTTTTTCTCTTAAAAATTCTTAAAGAGGAGCTTTCTTCTCAACCATGTAAGTAGAAAGTTAAACACGTCTTCTCTGTTCTTAAAAGAATATACTTCGGGTTATTTTTTTTGACATCTTACTAAATATTCTTAATAGAAAGAACGAAAAAAATCTAACACTGTGATATTTTCACGCAAAAATGCACAATTTTTCTCACTTGGTGGTCAATACTTAATTGACATATTGTAAGACAAAACAATTACGGACAAAAATAAAATCTTTCGTAGCCTTTCTGAATAGACATTACACTTATTATTCGTCTTAAAGGTCGGTGAAATTTGGTGTCAATTCACTTTCTTTTTATAAATGTTATATCATAATTATTCGAAGAATAACTAAATTGCAATAGTGACAGGAAATGGCTTCTTAAAAAAATGAAGTAATAAAAAATAAAAACAAGGTAAAAATAAAAATTATGTGGAAGATTTGGATTCATTTCTGAATCTTTACTTTGGTTTTTCAATTTAAAATTTATCTTGAAGGTAAGTGTATGATGGATGATCTTTAATATATTTGTTTTTATTCTGATATTTTGCTTTCTTAGTTCGATGCTCTAGTAAATTGGATCATATTTTATTTTATTATCATGTTACCTCGTTAATACTAAAAATCTCGTTAATATTTACCGTTACTTGTTACAGTAATTGTCATAAGTTGTTAAAAAATCAAAAGAATTAGCAAGTCTATGAATAGTTAAAAAAAAGAAAGAAAGAAAAGAGAGTAATTGACGATATTTATCATTCAATTTGATAAAATTTTAAAAAATAACTGGAGTGGTTCTCGTTCAACTGTTAAGTAAACCAATGAACAGCCGGAGAGGGAATCTTTAATTAAAGGCAGATGAGAAATATTTTCACAGCTGAAGAATATCAGAGATTAAAGAAGTTTTTGAAGAAGAAAGTTACGGATAAGATTATGGAAAGAGAAAGAGACAAATTTGAGACTTTATTTACTTCTTATTTATCAATATATTATCTTGCTGTGCTTTTGTGTTATTTGGGTAAGTAGAAGTCCATTTTTTTCTCTTTTTCTGAAATTTGGTATTTAGGCATACAATACTGTTCTCGAGAGAAAACTCGGTTAGGTGTTTGATCATTTCTGCCGTAGAGAATTTAATGTGTTCGTCTTTTCCTATTTGGGCATTAATGTCGGTCAGAACTTTGTCTTAAGGAATGTGTCGCACTACGGAAGATAGCTCATAATAATAGTGAGGCTGTTGCTTGTGTTGTGCAGAACATTAAAAACAACAAATCAGTTACCCGTTCTAATAACGTCTGCAACCGATAAGTATATAGACATAACATGCTTGCAGAAGCATGGACATAATAGAAAACACATAACTAAAATATAATAAACATGGTAATGAATGAACATTTGTGTTGATATTTCCATGAGAAACTATGAGAAATGCTGCCACTGGGGTTGTAGAAATGCTTATCAGTCCTGTTGTTTTTAAATCCCTGAATAGCTGAATAGCATAGAGAAAATCCAACGAAGAATAATGGCAACCACCGCATAAAAATTATATCATGCTACAAATCCCTTAAATAATAATTGTAAAGTCAGCGGAATGACCTATTGTTGGTATCAACCGGACAGCAAGGGAGTCTATTCCATTTTTTCTAGCGCTAGAACAGGGAGATTAACAATACACAGGAGAATTATTTGTTTAGGATATGTAGTGAAAAATAAAAATCAATTACATGAATGTAGCAAGCTAAGAACCCCCAAAAAAAAAACAAGACCAAGAAAAGCTGGGTGGAAAAGGTGATCCATTAGGAATCGTGCAAAGATCTCTGGGATATCTTTGATATACCAGAATGTTCACCCAATCCAGACAAGAAGACCAGATTTAGTTTTGATTAACAAGAAGAAAATAACCTATCGCATAGAGAACTATGATCTTCCAGTGGACCATAAATTGAAAGAATCTGATAATCTAGAGAAATACTTGGAGCTTGCCAGAGAGCTGAAAATAACTATGGAACATGAAAGTAATAGTAATGCTAATCAAATTCGGGGTCTTTGAAATGGTCCTCAAGAACCTAGAAAAGAGACTCGGAGAACAGGAGATTAGAAGAATTGAAACCATACATACGGCAGCCTTACTAAAAATAGGCTAGGATATTTAGAAGGGTCTTGAAGAAACTTGCTTTCACTCAGTCTCCAATGAGAAACCTTGTTAGATTGTGTGAAAAACTCGCAATGAGTAAATAATAATAATAATAATAATAATAATAATAATAATAATAATTCCCTCTATGCGAGATTTTCACACCTAGTGGTGTTTCACTGATATCAATTCTCTCCAGGTTTCCATGACTACGTATTCTATCTGGCCTTACCAGTGCTGTACTCTAGATGGTCTTTATTCATCCTCTGATCTCCACTTCCCTCAGTCTATTTTCCAGGCCTTTGGAAACCATTAAAAGTGTCCTAACAACTGGTATCACCACCATCTTCCTGTTTTGCAGCATTTTAAACTCTTTGCCAAGATCTTGGTATCTATCAATTCACTTCACCGCTAGATCATGTGTTATTTTCTTAATTAACAAGAGCTGGTATTCTATCCAGGATTTTGTGATCCGTTTATATCTCAAAGCCCGAGAGAATATTTTGCCTCTCATTTTCTATATACCATATTTCAGCATGGATACATTTTAGTCTTTTACAGAATTCTCATTGAATCACATTTCACAATCAGTCATACCTACTTTTGTATTCTTTGCTGCCAGTTTTCTGATTTCGTAGCCTACACTTGCTATTCTTGTGTATATTATTATTATTATTATTATTATTATTATTATTATTATTATATCGCTATACGGGTTTTAAGAATCCGCACCTGGATATCAGCCAGGTAGCTGCCGCTGGTCTTTCCTCTTTACGATACCAATTTTGTTCAAGGGAAGGACAACGTGCGATACAACTTGGTATTGGTTGCAAAATAGTTATCGTCATGTAAAATGAACTTTGCGAGCGAGGTTAAAATTCTGGACGAGGCAATGTGTTTGTTGAGAAAGGCAAGTATTGGTCAATGATAGTGCAGAATAGATTTTTCAAGCCTTGGTATGGTAAACTTACTAGGAGAAGAAAAAACTGGTGTAAAAAAATGCAATATGCTAGTGTAATCTGGCGTGATGAAATAATAAAACGACAAGCTGGAATTCTCAAGACAGTCCGACATTGTGGTCAATTTCCTTTTGTAAACTTTCTTGGGGTGATATTAATGCCAAATTGTATTTCTTTTTTATCTCGAAGCTCTGGGAATATAAACACACGTTGCCCATTTTGTCCGAATACCACAACACTCATTTGTAAAACAAATATATATCAGAATTTACTCTGCAAACTTTCAGTTTTGAATACTTTTCCCCCAGCCACATTGTGTATCTCAGCTCATATGAAATAATTATTGCTATTTGGTATGACAGAAGACTATAAAATTATTTTATTAAAATTATTTAACGGTTAAGGGATAGTTGTTTTATTTTTCTTTGTTTTAGTGCCCGAAGTGCTGTTTTTTGAGAATGTGTTATAAAAAGAGGACCTTTCTGTGAAGCGTCCACATCCCTTTACACTTGTTTTATTTAATCTTTTGGGCCCTTCTCCGTGGGCTATCAGATAAACTGAACATGAATTCTCAAAATTCACTAAAAAAAAAAAAAAAAAGAAAAAAAGTCGGACACAAAACTTTGAAATTTCGCTCCAGGGAGCAGATGTCTTTGTTTCAAGCTACCCTCTAAATGACTTTCCTATTACGACTTGAAATAGCGGTCAGCCCGAAATATCGAAATTACAGTTTATAATATAATAGGAATTCAGTTAAAAAAATTGGGATTTCTGCGTATAGTAATATAATATTCGGTTCGAAATATAAAATAGTATTTAGCGTAAAATATCAGTATTACGATGTATTAAGTTATCGGTTTCAAATATTGGGTTCACAATTTTAAAGGGTTAAATTGATTTTCTTGTTTCTTGTAGAGAATTATTTTTGTTTTAACATCGCATCAGTTGATTCTTTGTTTCTTTCCCCATTAACTGGGGATTATATGATGTGACTATCCACATATGTATTTTTGTCAAAGTTTATGTTTTATAAATATTGTACGTATAATTTATCATCTACTCATTTCAGCTGCTCTTTTTCGCCTTTGTCTTCTCTTCAAACCAGACAAACTAAGGAGGTCAATTTGGTAAGAATAAAAAAGAAAGGAAAAGAAAACATTCATATTAATTCTGGACCAATGAAGAGCAGCCAAAATATAGAGTAAACTTATTTCCTTGAATATCGATTTTCTTCTGATTTTGATTAAAATTGCGCCTTTATTTTATTACCCTGTCGAATGATCTGACTGCAATACACTTAAAATGTCCCTACTCAATTGAGCATAATTGACAGACCCGTTCACCCACCCTAACAAAATGAAAAAAACTTTGAAAGAATAAATAATTTAATTTATTTACCCCCCTCACCAAAAAAGGAAGTGAAAAATTCCACAACTTTTATGATTTTAGAAGAACCGCCGAATGTAACTCGTGAATAGGTTGAATTTTTGATAAAAAGTGGTGTCGAATTATACACGAGTAGTTATTATGTAAGGTTGAAATTCAGATATGAAGGACTAGGAACATCCTTTAGTTTCAAAAATTAATTCCTTAAATTAATGATTTCGTGATGAAAAATAAAATCGACTTATACATGGATAAATAAATTTCATTATTACAATAGTGTTATACAACAGAAATACATATTTCTCTTGATTCAACTCAATACACCCGATCCAACAGAATCTAACAAGGATATTTAGTTGAAAAATAAATGTAACATCAAACGGATGTTGACCGACATTAACTTCAAACACAATGAACAAAACATGTCTTTGTGCATAATCAAGCTTCCGGATGAAAAAATAAATTAAGAGACAATTAAAAATGTCCCTTTTTTCAACCAATCATAAACTTTCCCCCAATGCTTTTCAAAGCGGATTTCGATCTCAAACACGGTCGACTAAAAGTCACGAAGGCTGCTGCACTAGGGCATGTTGGTTTGTCACTTTTTTTGTAAATTCAATACAGCTTTGATGGCGATAGCTGGGATTTGGTGTTATAAGAACTGGCAGCAAAAATTAGATTCCTAACTTTAAAACTCATTTGAGCATTTCATTTTAAAGATCGTCAGCAAAAATATACACAAATACCTCATTTCTGCAGGATTTTGATGACAAACTGACTTCAAAATTTCATTATTTCAATAATAAATCCAAATAAAATTGATATTTTTCATTACATACAATGAATGGAAAATATATTCAATGTTTTAAATTTGCATTGTTTATTGAACATTGTACTAAAAGCTCCTACACTATATAAATTATGTAACAACAGAACTGAATTGTTCTGTGTATTTTCCTTTCGAGGAAAATGGAGGTCTTATCTGGTGGCACAATGATTTGGTTATAATGTGCTTGTGCCTTGCTTCCTGTCCATACACAATCTGTGAAGCTTCTGTTGTTAATTTAACAGCTCTTTCCACACCTTGTGAGTGGGCAGGTAATTTTGGAAATTTCTGTTCTGTTCTATTCAGTAGAGATTCTAGAGTTCATTTGTTGAAAAATCTTCTGCAACTGCAGGTTCACAAATCCCTCTTTGTGAGAGGTCAATCAAAATTGACCAATATGTAGCTTCAAAATTGATTGAAGTAATTTTTTTCAATCTTTTATCCCACTCTGCAATCAACTCCAATGCAGATGAGATTGTCATAATCTTGAACATGCTTCTGATAGCTAGCTACCTTTACTCTTGCCTTTTCCCTATCTATTTTAGATTTGTCTAAAATAATATCTTTAAGGGAATACTTAGATTAAGAAATCCCATATCCTGTAGATCTAACAGAAAGACATTAGTAAGACAAGCCCCAAGATTTGATGATACATCACCCTTAATAAGTTCCACAGAATATCTTGGGACTTTTAAAAGACTGTAATGACCCTTCAAAATTCTCCCTGGCTCATAACTGTCATCCACGGTTTCTTCACTGGAGGACGTCTGTGGAAAAATATCAGACGTCGAGGATGCAACACATGAAGAATCTTGTTGCTGTCTGTCTAACCTTTCTGCATCCTGAAATTTTGTTTTTGTATTTTTGACAGCATCCTTGTCAATAGGTCCCAGCTGGAAACTGCCTTTTGGACCTGTTTCCTCTCTCTCTGATCTTTTAAATATTCCCTCTCTTCAATGGGAACCTGAAATTTCAAAATTTGCATGTGTTTAATAACAGGTCTTGCATATATGACAAATATTAAGGAAAATGTCATGATATCATTTACCAGTAAAAGGAATATTATCAGAGGTAAATTTAAATTTAAAAAATCGAGACATGAACTTGTTCAAATTAAACAAGGGAAACACAATCAAGCATAGAAATAAGATTACCTTCTTGTTAGGAGGACAAGTGCAAACTATGTGCTTTGTTTGGCAATTTTCTTTGTTGCACTTCACAGCAAGGTCATCACATCTTAAGACGGGTAGTTTACAGCAACATGAAGAAATATCAAATAATCTGTCCAGCTGTTCCTCAATTCTTTTCACTTTGCGTGTAGTGAGAGATTTTCTGTTAATCTATTTGGCCTTCTTGAAATAAAATATACCCACCTTCTGCCCCTTAACAAAGGCAATTGTGGGTTCACTGCTTGCCAAATACTGATTATTTCCTTTGCAATCAATTTGGAAATCTCACATTTTTTCAAATGGGGTTAGGTATTTTTAAGGAAATAACTAAACTGGATAACTTGTCGTAAAGTTGGGGGTTCGAACTTATCCAAAGGACAAGGTGCTCCAGAAAATTTTTTGGAACTGCTACTGTGGATTAAAACTGAATGTCTTTTTACAGACATTTTTATCTGAAAAAAGAATTAGAAATTAATGAAAAATTATAAATCAAACTGTTTTTAGCTATCTTCCAATTTCATATGAAAATGCCTGACAATTATGGTAAGGAGTTAGCTTTGGTTTGTGTTAGGGTTAAGCTGAGGCTAAAATTTTGGCTTGAAAAGATAGGCCCCCCCCCCAATAGCCACTAATTTATGGTAAATTCAAAAATCAAATTGATTTCAAAATAATCCAAAAATTATAAGAAAATCTTTTTTTTTTCATCATGATAGGTTGTGTAAAAACACACTAGGTATATCCAATTTGTAGAAAAAACCGTATTCCCCCCCCCGTTTCAAAGAAATTTACAAAAAATCAGAGAATTAACCAATTTCAATGAAATTTTCAGTGTTGATTTATCAATAAATGAATTCTATAATGCATTAGTTATTTGTTTTTTTTTCAATCGACAGTGTTAAATTTGTTTTGTAAACACAGATTTTACAACAGCAAATTGACTGAAAAATGTTTTAAATGTATTAAAAATAAATTACATGCATAATATCATTTTACTTTTCTTTTCTTTTTTTCTTTTTTTACTGATGCTCATTATGTTACTACTTTTCAATTTAGACAAAAATTTGACCTTAAATAATCAATTTAATTAATTCTAATTCCTTTTTAAAATTAAGACAGATGAAAAGTTGGGTATTCCTAAAACACACACACACCCTTAGGTAGCTTAAGGTTTTCGTGTATAAAATAGTATCAGCTACACTTTTCACTATGAAACTGGAACATAACCGTATTTTAATAATTTCAAAGAGAAAATCTAATTTGAAACAAAATAAATAGAAAGAAAAAAAACGGTATTACTTACCAAAATACAAATTCATCGCAGAAAGACAAAACTCGTGTTTTTTTGTTGTTTTGTTTGAATTAAAGTCACTTAAAATACAAAATGATGTAGATTAACAACCTCTTTTTCCTTTCTTTTTCAAATAATCACGCATCTTGCATAAAAATGAAAAATACTAATTATTTTTACAATTTAAAACAAACAGTAGACGAATAACAACATCTGCGTAAATTTAAAAGATAGTCCGAGGAGACTAATCATAAACAAACTATATTTATTTTATTTCATGACTAAAACGAAAAAATCTTAGTTTTATGGCGTTTTATTTATAATTAAAATTATCCTATTTTTCCCCATTGAAAAATAAAAAATCCTGAATGTTAGAAAAAAAAGGAAGCGACAAGATCTAAGACAGTTGCACCTACCAAACCAAGTCAACCGGCCAAGAAATAGATTTTCACCCACTCACCTCCTCACACCGAAAGACTATATCCTTTCTAAATTTACCAACTTAAACCTAATTCTCTCGTCCATTTTCTTTTGCTATCATACGCTTTCTTGTTATATATCAATTGCGAAATATCCCTTTTAACAGAATTGTTAAAAAATATTTAGACTTTTATTATTTATATTACGTGATATTGCTGAGTTTTTAGTGTATAGTAAAATGGCACCCTTCTCAAAAAATTGGGCTTACGGGGTTTAGTAAAAAAGTGTTTAGCCTGAAGTATTCTGACTCAGTGTATAGGTCGAATTTTATGCAACAAATTGGAATCGACTAGTACAAGAGTAGTAATTGTGTAATGTTGAAATTCTAAGACTTTGAACATTCCTTGGTTTAAAAATATAATGATTTCGTGATCACAAATAAAATCGACTTAAAATGGGTATCTACATTAAGTATAACAATGTTGTAAATTTCATTATTTGTCAACCAAATTTTTGTCAATTGGCAAGTTATGTAATTGATGCTTATTCTTAATTTGGTTTAAAGGGAATTAATTAAAATCATTTCTTATCTTAAGATCAAGATGTACTTATAAATGAGGATAACAGTGCAAAACTCAGCCCAATAAATTAGGTCTTCAAAAGCAGAAAATCAGATCTTAGAACTTTGATGGATCAAATTTTGAGTAAACTGTATAAAACTCCGATATTTTTAAAGGAGAAATGTAACACGCGAAAAATAAAATAAAAATAATTACGTAGAAAGTGCCGTTTCGTCTTAGACATTAAATAAACTTTGTTTTTTAAAGCAAAACAAAAATTAAATATTTTTTTGAATAACAAAAAAAGAAAAAAGAAAGAATAAAAAAAGAAAAATGGCCACGCTGCAAGTTGCATTCAGGAAGAAAGCCTTGATGGGAAGGCAGAGAAAGAAAGAAAAAAGAAAGAATCTGACCGTGAAAAGGCGGAAGAGAAAGACAGATAAAAAGATTAGGCCCGTGAGAAGACGAAGAAAGAAATAAAGACAGAAAAGAAAAATGTTTTGTGTGAAAAAGAGAGAAAGAAAAAAGAAAATTGCCCACTCGATGAAAGAAAGAAAGAAAGAAAGAAAATGTGTTCGCAGTGGGGGATAGAAAGAAGAGAATAATGTTCACGTGTGGATGTGGAGAAAGTAATAAAGAGATAAACAAAGGAAAAAGGAAAACTTGTGCTTCCGGTGAAATGGAGAGAGTAGTATTGTATTATCGGAAGAGCCGTTAGCCTACTTTCTCTTAACTGTCTTCAATGAAACCAAGAAAGAAATAATCAAGATGGCGATGGGATGAAAGGTGTTGTGGATAATAGAGTAGCTTCGACAAAAAGAATCTACATTCATAAATAGTGCAGCAATGTGTCATTTAATGAATAAATTCTCCCGGGAAATCATCTCAATCAGTTAGCGTTCTTTTGAGTAAGTTCAACTGACATGCAAACTAAGGAACGAACCAAAGAGTATATCAGTGTATGCATACATATGGTGAGGATAGTCGGAAATATATTAATGTCTATGCGTTCATGATAGTATGAAAGTTTGACTACATATACGTAGATAGAGTTATGTTAAAGTGTGCGTATACGTTATGCATATTGGTATTAGCATATAGCAAGGACGTACTGAGCAGTCGGGCAATCGGATAGTGCCCGAGGACCCAAAGCACTTTGTGGCCCAAGTAGGAAAAGTCTCATTTTTGAAGTGGCTTCAAATAAATCAAGGTATTATAGCTAAAATGTTTTAATAGTACGAATCCATGCTACATTATTTATATAGTCCTCTAGACATGTTCGTTACTGTACTTCATAGTAGAAGAAATAAATAGACTCCTTAGGATTCTCTCTATTTTTGTGGTATGGAATGGAACATAGAGGCGGAGGAAACTCGCAAGTGAAGCAATAAGGTGACCACTTGCAACTGAAAAGGATGGTAACACTTATCAATTTAAAAATCTTCACAAAAATATACAGAACATTTCAGTTTATCACATTAAAATAAAAGGAGTTCATAGCTTCGAACTTACTTATATGTTTAATTCGATTTTTGTTTATAACCTTGAATGAGTTTTATTATCCTTTCCATTTTTTCAATTGGCAGTTCTTTTTTTATAGATGTGTTTCCTTTCAATTGGGTATACCCAACCACCTTTGAGCTCTACAATATTTTTCTAAAAACAGTAAACTGATTTGCATATCTAGGATAGTGCTGATATTTGTTTTTGAAATACAAATTACAAGATCATTCCATAATCAGGTACTTACTGATTCTAGGTAAAGAGTCGGGAAGCAACACTTTGATTATAGACAGGGCGCACTCTGATATTAAGTAGAAGTAATGATGATGATAGCATAAATAATCTCATAATTTTTTATGAGTACTTAGTAGTACTGGCAAAAATATGGAAATAACGCACAGTATATTCACTTAGGTTTATTTTTGATTTTTTTCTAGCAATAAATAAACTAATAGCAGATGAAACGCTATATATATAATATATATATATATATATATATATATATTTGATAGCTGAACATGCTGGCTTCATAAAATATTCCTTAAATTAGATTAATTTATTCAAATTCATGGTATATTTTTCCAAGCTATGCAGAAGATAATATGGAATAACCCAATGTTTAAAAACATTCTTAGTTTGTATGTCATGTGAACTTACTAAAAAAGAAGCTTAACGATTCTTATTATTAATTAAATCTAAACCAATCGAATATATATATATTATAGTCATCGATGACTGTTATGTTCGTGATGGCTGATTTTCTGATGGGGAGGAGAAAACCAAAAAACAAATTCGCCTAAAAAATTGGAGCTCTGTTGTTTTCACCCCCCCCCCGTTCAGTTTCTGATGTTGTAGAAGTATGGATGACGGATAAGTTATTCGTTGTTGGAGAAACCATATCTTCTTGTATCTTTAAATTGTTCATTTGCTCTTCGTCCACGCTATCACTTGCCTCCTTGTGTCTCAAGCTACCAAAAGAGAGATAATAAAAGAACAGATTCTTTTATGGGTGTTCATAAAACACCAAGTCGCCCACTTACGCCTGCGTAGGTGACGTCTGGCAAGATCCCTCTGCCACTTAGACGGCCGATGGTGTGATAATTTCAATATCTTTTAGTTGATTATTGTTTTCAGTCCCAGTTGCTTGATAAAGCATATCTTGTTTCACCTAGTCTACTAGACGAGACTTTGAAATTTGTCAACTGGTCTTTCTGACTGCTATCCTTTTTAAATAACCTATCCATTTACACTCCGTAACCAACTCGCTTACAATTACATATTATATAATAATCCTTTTTAGCATTATTTTTCTTTTCTTTAATTTTTTTTTACTCATTTTTCACTTACCCACAACTTTCGTTTTTGAATTATTTGTTTTTAACTAATGGATCTAGGGGAATTAAGGTAAATTGTAGTAATAGTCTGAGAGAAAACGTAAAACAGCGTCGGTAGGTAAAATAAAACTTATTAATATGGACTTAGATGTGACTACAGGCGTTTGTTGGTGGATGTGGAAAGGCTAACAGGTTATTTACTCCCCATCTCCGAACAAAACATTATTTGCTTGATAAGGCTTTCTTACTGAAGGCAAGGGATTTTACTCGTTTACAATACAAATGGCGGTGAATGCAACAGCAGCCGAAACAGGTGCACATATAGATTGTCTGTTTTATCACATTAAGATATTCTCTAAATAACCTCTTCCCTAGCTGGAAAATTGCCAGGGGATACCCATTTATGTTGTATTCGTGTGCATCTATTAAAAATGTAATTATCTATTTTTTGTAGAATTGATTTTTGGGGTTTCACAATCACATTCTGCTTTTTATAGGTTTCTCTATTTAACAAATTAACTCATCTATAGTAATTACATGCATACTTTCTGGCTAATTATTACGTTGAGGAAAGGTCGTATCTTTAGGGCATCACTCCCCAATGTCAGCATCTTTTGTCGCCTTCATATTGATATTTACTGAATTTCTTTTAATTCTTTTCAAGGCAATTGCTGCTTTTATAAATTCTCTTTCACACAGAGTAGTTAAAGGCAAACACTGTCAAAGTTGTGAGATGCTTGTAGCAAGTTCTTATTTGCTGCCTGTCAATCGCTGTGAATGATTGAAACAAATCCTTATTTTCATAAATATTTTTGGTTGAGGTGTTTAATCTACTTTATTCCCATTTGAATTCTACGTTTTTTCTATCTACTCCATCTTTTCTACATAACTTCCCTCCTAAAAAGTCCTTGATGAAATTTCTTAAATTAAACTTGGTAAAGAAGTATAAAAAACGAAAATCCTTGGAAGAATTTATATATATATACATCAACCTGCACAGGCCGGATGTGACACAAGGTCGCTTCTTAAGCAGAGTTTAACAGGTTTGAGTTTTCCTTTCCCTATAGTGGCTGCAATATCACGGGTAAAGAGCTCAGTTTTCTCTACCATTTACACATAGCTTGAAGGAGAATAGTTGGATGGACATCTTTACTAAGGGCATTAGTGCGATGTGAAATGCAAACAGCTCCATCCATGATTTGAACTCAGGTCACTTAAGTCCATTTTCTATGATGATAACAATTACACCACCTGCGTTTAAACACCAAATATAAAAAAATAAAGGACAAACTATGGACCTACACCTACCAAAATAATACAAAAGTCCAATTAAATTATATCCTAATGAATAGAAAATGGATAGATAGTGCAATGAACTGCGAAGCATTCTCCTCTTTTAAAGGAGTATCCTCCGATCACAGAATAGTCACAGCAAAATTACGACTAGCCCTATGTAGAAACAAAAGGCAAGCCAGAAAATCTGTACGATACGACTGGTCGTCACTTGCCAACAGCAATATATGCAATCGCTACTCTGTAGCAGTAAAAAATAAATTGGATATCCACTAGGAGACATCTGAAGGTTTCACTCCAAACGAGAATTACGAAAACTTGGTCAGTGCCCACCTAGAAGCAGCGGCTGAGTGCGTACTGACCAAACTAAGAGCCAAACACTGTGTTCCCTGGGAGACAGAAGCAGTTAGAGAAAAGAGAAACGATATAAAAAAGCAGCCAAACGTAATCAAACAAACCCAACTAACACAATCTTAAGAAAGCCCAGATGGAACTAACCAAAACATACAAAAAACGAACAAATAGAATGCATCCAAGAAAAAATAAATAAAATCAGACAATCGGTGGAAGACAGTCGCGATTAGCATGGAAAACAGTAAATGAAATTAGTGGTAGGAAAAGTACCTCAAGATCAAAGCTAAAGGCAACCAACCCAAAAGATAGACTTCCGAAGTGGAAAGACCACTTCCAGAAATTGCTGGGGAAACTCCCTAAAATCATAGAAAATAATACCCGAAAGATCGTAGATAGACAACTAGACATCAGACTAGGAGATTTTACAACAGAAGAACTCAACAAAGTCTTTAAAAAACTAAAAGGTAGAAAAGCTACGGGTCTTGGCGAAATACCCCCCCCCCCCGAGATATGGAAGATGAGAAAGTTCAATGACATACTGATTAAGCTATGCAATGCAGTATATTGACAAAATAGAATAGATAAGTGGACGAAAGGCTGCATCCTCCAATTCCCAAAAAGGGAGACCTCGGAATCGCTAAAATCTACAGAGGCATAAATCTTACTGCTATTGCAGCTAAGATGTACAATGCCCTTCTTCTTAATCGCATCCAACTCGAAATAGAGAAAACCCTTCGGAAAAACCAAAACGGATTCTGCAGAAACCGACCCACAACTTTTCAGATCCTGACTATTCGACGGATCATAGAAGGGGTTCAGGCATAGAATATGGAAATCCGATCTCACTGACAAATTAAAACAACAATTCTTCGAAGCTTTGGTTGTATCAGTGCTGCTGTATGGCTGCACCACTTAGACCCTAACGAGATGCCTTGAGAATAATCTAGATGGGAGCTGCACAAGAATGATGCGTGCGGTCTTGAATAAATCGAGGAATCAGCACCCATCAAGGAAGAAGCTATACGGCCACCTGCCCCCTATCTCACAAACCACCCGAGTGAGACGGACATGGCATACCGGACACTGCTGGAGGGACAAGGACGAACTCATAAGCGACGTTCTCCTGTGGAAGCCAACACATGGACATGCTAATGTGGGCCGCCCAGCAAGGACCTACATTGACTAAATCTGCGCGGATACCGTATGCTGCTTATAGGACCTCTCTGGGACAATGAATGATAGAGAAGGTTGGTGAGAAATTGTCATGGATATCCGTGCTAATTGCGCGACATGATGATGATGAAGAAGGTGATGGGGATTATATGCATTATTTTATTGAAAGATATTTATTGCATTTATATAAAGACATCAAGCACAGCATACATTAAAACTATAAAGTGCAATCATTTTTCTTTAAATCTATCCTTTCATTCTATTTTCTCAGCCCAATCTAAGGAGAAGCTATATAACCCCAATATGTTAGAAAGTTGAAAGTGGTATTAGATATTTGGTAAACTGTTTACTATAATTGAATGTCAAATGATCAATTAAGATCGAACGCAAAACACTGATCAGCGATAGGAGTTGTTAACCATCATGTTATAGCAGGTCCTCTTTTCTTTTTACTGTTTCTTCTTGAATCATAAATAGAATAATTCTAACTTTATATTTTATTTATTTATCCTTTTTTGATTAAAAAAAATCAAAACAATAACACCCCCCACCCCCCCCCAAAAAAAATCGAGCAGAAAAAACAGATTAAAACTTCGCAAGGTGCAAATATTTTTGCTTAAAGCAAAATTCCATCATTCTGTAAAGTCTGTAAATGGTTGATATATAAAACTTTTTTTATTGTTATTGTGTGTGTGTGTATGTGTGTATGTGTATGTGTGCGAGCACACACACACAAACACACACACACAGCTTGTGGTTTAAAATTGTGTTCAGGCTGAAATTTTAGGTTTACAGTTTTGAAAGAACAATTTCTTCTCTTTACATTTTCTTTCTTTCGTAACATTCTTTTTGCAGCATTCATATATTCTTTCCTTTTTCTGAATCTAATATTTTTCCCGTTACCCGCCTCCTTTTCTCTTTCATGAATTATTTCTTTTTAAATCTATAAGAATACAATTCATTGGAAAAATATCATAGTAAAACTCATAACACATATGACCGACCAAAAAATCTCTACTAGAAATTGGAAACCAGTACATTTAAAAAAAATGATAAGAACCAATGAAATATATATATATATATATATATATATATATATATATATATATATATATATATATATATATATAAAATGAAAGAAAAAAAATTGCCTTCGAGGACTGGAATTCTACTTAGGACCACATATGGCTTCTGTCTTCGTTTTTTTTTCTCCGCACGTATAATTTCGCTTCAGTTAGACTAAGGAGAAGGTCGTTGCAATTTAATAGTTTGATTCTACTGTGCGTCATTAGAGGAAAGGTGCATAAAAGAGTCCTTAAAAAAACAAAAAGGACAATGCCCAGTCAGGTGTATGTAAAAATTCAGTGCTTGTTGGCCGTGAAAACACAAATAGACATGGTTCAGAGATGATGGAAAGAAAAGTAAGACGAAGACAAAATATTTTTTTTCTCTGGAATGAAATTATAATAACACATATTGAACATTATAAAAATACGTGAGCTGAAAAAGTCAGAATAATCAGTAATATCAAACAGTGTCACCAATTGACACGTCTCACGAGTCTCCGTGCTGTAAAAGTCCAACCGTCTTAAAAGAAAGAACTTTGGGGTAAGCGATGATTACTCACAGAATTGGATTTAGTTATAAGCAAAAATAAGGTACTTCGTTATGTAGATCATCAGTTGTAGGCAGCGGACTGAGCATAGAAGATATGTTACAGAAAAGAATAACAAAGATAAGGATGATAATCCAACTCCTTCTTCTATGTGGAGTGGAAAGAAAACTGGGGAAATAGAAAGATACATGAAATAGCAAATGAAGTGAAGAGAAAAGTGGAGTGGTGAGAAGAAATAATAGGAAAGAGTTTCAGAAAATTTATTGTGTAACAGACAAAAATTCTGATAAATGTAACTAACTGGACCGATGAAAAATTCATGAGTGTTGACAACTAAGATAATCAATTATTTCATGCTTTTCTCTTTAATCCTTAGCATCGTCTTGATGTAATAACCAATACAGAAAATAATTAGGAAATGTAATTTAAAAATAATTGATAATACTGAAAATTTAATAAATCAACATTTTGAGTTTAAATTTCAGTCAAATGAAGGATTGGGATTG
>CM042153.1:48092132-48152132 GCA_023376005.1 Doryteuthis pealeii
TATATATATATATATATATATATATATATATATATATATATATATATATATATATGGGAGTAAAATAAGGAAATCAATCCGACAGAGAAATGTAAACAAACACGGGATGTTACATTATTAACATTCAATTGTGAACGTTAATCAATGAACAGTTATGAGCCTTTTCTACATATTTTTCAAACTCAATTCATTCAAAAACATCCATCGTCTTTTTAACAAGAAAAGTCTTTTTCCTTTACTTTCTCATATTGTCCTGAAGAAGTTTTGTATATAAACCGAAATGCTCAAACGTCGACACTACGATCAATAATAAACTTTCATCCAATATAACATTCTGTGTTTGTCTTCATTTCTCTCTCTCTCCACACACACACACACACACACACACACACACATATATATATATATATATATATATATATATATATATATATATATATATATATATACTAGCAGAATTTTAAGTTATTTATGATTTATGATTTTTTCATAGTAAGATCAATATCCCGATGTGGCACTGCATCTTTGACAAAAATTATTCTTTATTATTATTTCACATGTATTGAATATTATATGTGTCAAAAAGATAGTTTGGTTTTTGCTCGATCCTCGATGGTTGCACAATACTTACGAGCTTGTGTCACATCCAACGCGATGAGTGTATCAGGAAGTCATTGCATCGTGGCGTAATGGTTAGCATGTTAGTCTCGCAGATACATTACTATAGAATAGTGAATTTGATCCTCGCTGAGTGCTTCATATTTGCACCTGTGGCACATCCTACCCATGTCGAATGTGTTCGGCAAATACCTACGTTTAAAGCATTATTTTTAAAATGCAACCCTAAACTCGTGAGTGGTTTGAAACAGTTTAATTTTTCTAAAGGCTCGTTCTTTTTACCTATTAAGTTACATTGGTAGAACATTTATACGTTAACTTATTCTGTTTTTGCCCTATGAAATTAGAACAATAAAAAGAAACTAAGAATTAAAAATGTAACTTTTTTCGTATTCCTGTTTCTATTTGGTTTACATTTAGAATAGTATTTTTAAATAAACGTACCACTTGATTTTAAACATTTTCAAAACTTTTCTTTAGTTCTACAAAAATTTTTTTTTTAAATTAGTACTAAATCACAAAGCAATAATTTGATTGGAATCCGTGTGATATTTAAACAGCGTGTGTCTTGAGACTTTTTATACTAATTTTTGAAGAACTATGACGAATTGCACAAATCAATTGATTTTGAATTATTAAATTATATCATTTAATGAGTAAAAATCAAAAACTAAATTTTGTACTTTTCCTTGTTATAAACATTAAAATATTTATTTCATAAGCCTACTGGTTTCGTCTTTAACAATAATTTAGGCAGTCCATGGCGAAATACTTGGTTCGATAATGTTCGTAGTGTAATGGTTAGCAAGCTAAACTCGCAGATCCATCACGACTGAGTAGTGAGTTTAATCCTCGCTTGATGCCCCATACTTGTGACCTTGTATCACATCCTACACATGGCGAACGGGTCGGTTAAAAAATAGGCATCTCATCATGATGTAATGGTTAGTAAGCTAGTCTCGCATGCCCATTATTACTGAATAGCGAGTTAGATTTTTGATTGATACCCAAAGCTTTTGAACTTGTGTCAAATTCTATTCGTGGCGAACTAGGTAAATACTTACTTGGTTGAATCATTTTGACAGCTAAAAGTTCATATCCATGTCAATAAATTTCCGGTGTTCGAGATTAGGAGTTTGCAAACTATGTGTCCCGACACTTCGGTGTGTTGCGAAATAAATAACTTGGGTTGAAAAATAAAAACAAGTCGCGAAAATAAGAATCGATACACTATAATTTAGGCTTGGTTATTTTAATGGCTGTTTGAAATGTGACAAGGTCGTTTAATGTGGATTAATTCGGGTCGATTAACTGCTTAAAATTCGTACAACGGGCATTAAAACCAAACCTGTCCCTTTTAGGCGAGGGAGCAGGTGCTGACTTGCTGGAATTAAACGAGAAATATACTACCCGTGGCGTACATGTTGGTTAAATACTAATTGCCTTCAATAGAGCTCAATAAATCCTAGCCATTAACCAGTTTTGTCATTTATTTTGATATTATCGCACCAACTATACTTAAATATCACACATTCCATTGGTGAAATTTGAATGCAGCCCCTTTTCGAAAATTACTGTTTTGTAATTCTTAATCTTTTGGGGTAATAATGCTGTACTTAACATAATTGACTTACGGCTAAGCTTTATCAAACTCTACTGAAGGCAGAGTTGGTATTTACCCAAACTATTCGCCGTAGATAGGAGTTGACTTAAGTATGAGACATCAAGCAACAATCGAACTCTGTATTGTAAAGGATTTTGTCGACTGGGTATTTTTTCGACTGGGTATTTTGTCGACTGGGTATTTGACTATCCACAAAGCTAAATGTGAAACAAGGTGAAGCACAAGTAGTCAAAAACTTGCATAGAATTCCATCGGCCTTCCCTTTTTGGGGCACTTCAGTCACCAGGCAATTAACCCGACCCGGTCCTTTTAGAGGGGGCAGGTGCTACCTGCGAATTTGACGTCCTGGAATCGTGCGAGAAGGTTCTGCAGGTTCCGGGCACAGATACTACACTTTGATTTTCGGTTAGGCAGTTCCTGTCAAAGTAGTAACTTTCCGACATCCTAACATGTCAGATGAACACAAATTTCGATTTACGTGGGGAGTCACGTACAAACTGAAGCTCATACGGTGACCAGTGTTAAAATTTCCCTCGGCATTCCCCTTTTGAGGCGCCTCAGGTACTGGGAAATAAACCCAGTCCTGACCCTTTTAGACAAGATGAGCAGGTGTTACCTGGGGTGATGACCCCCCCCCTGGCATTCACGACAGTATTATATATGTTACCGGTCCAATAACTCGTAATGGTTATGGCCATAGGAAATGGACTGGGTGACCCGAGTTCAAATCATGGACGAGGATGTTTGCATTTCACATAGTTGGATTCACACTTTTCCGAAAGGTATTATTCTTGCAAAATTTAACCCCCCCCCCAATATGAATAGATAATAGGAAAGACTGGGCAACGAGTCTAGGAGAACGTAAACACTGAATTCAAACCTGTTAAACCCCGTTTTAATTACATTAAAACATTATGGAGGAGTTAAGTAAAAACATAAACCATTGCAGTCAAATGGTCAATTTCTAATTTGTTTGCATTATTTCGTCAATATATTGGCTTATTATATATGGAGATAAAAAGTGTAATTATCCTTTTTTGTCATTTGAGTCTTATATTTAAGGCTTATGTTCCCCTCAATGGTATATCTTCAGAATTAATCTAAAAAAGGAAAGAATCTCTAACAAAAATGAATAAACAAATTTCAAAAATAAATAAATAAAAGCTTTAAGATATGTCCCCAAAAATGCACACAGACAATTGGGTTGCAACAGAAGAATGAAAAAAATCAAGCATTTAATTATGAAATGTATTATTTCCCTTAAACATTATAGTTATAGTTCTTATAGACATCCATACCAAAATTAGTGTTTAAAAGCAAAATAAAGAAACATAAAGGACCAATATGTTATCACAGAATCAATTATATTTATTTAGATTTAGATTTTTTACAGTAAATAATCAAAATATTAGTGAATGGGAGTTACAACAATTTAATTGACAGTTATCAATTTAATAAATTTCTAAAAACAAAAGAAGAGAGATTAAAGTGCGATTAAGGTAATTCCTATTCCTAAAATAAATAAACTAAATTGATAAATAAGATAAGAAAATAAAAATAATGGAATGCCTAGAATAGCAATATTGTATTGTTTTTTATATATATCAAAAAATAAGACGTCTGTATGAACATTTCGTCAACCCATAATAATAAAAAGGTAAACAAAATGTATTTCTAGATAGATTTATCTTTCAGAAATTAAAAAAAATCCTTTACAACTTCACTAACTAAAGCAAATCAACAAAATGATTGAAGAGGTTTTGAATCATGACAACAAAACAATAAAAAAAAAATTTTCTATCTATCAAGCTTTTATCATAATTTGGCATATTTGTACGGATGGCCATACTGACTACCTCCGCTATCACTTTGTAATAACCATGTGGCATCAAAAGTTTTTTCTTTTTAGAAATACTCACTTCGGATGATTTGGGTTCTTTAGTTGCTTAGAGTACCGACTCACCCTACGTGGTACCCCATGTAAGTTCTGAGCAGGCTCATCACTGCTTACCTTTGGTGAGAACCAGTGCTTTTAGTATAACTTAATCGTTAGCCCAAGTCCTTGCTTTTTAAAGTCTTTCTTAAGTTTCTCTTTATTTTATTTATTTTAATTTTCTTATCATTATCTACTTTTATCCATTTTTATTTTTTCTCTATTTTCTTTCTCTTTGCTTGCATTTACTTTCCTTTTCAGCTTCACTTATTTCTTCTTTTAAAATATTTTTCTATCCGATTTTTCCTTAGTCTAAGGATTAGTCTTTTGAAAAAAAAAATGTCATTAATTCAAAAAACTGTAAAGTCGTAAAAAAATCCAGTATAAGCAATATTTTCTTTGCTTACAGAGCCGTGTTCCAATAGAAAGATGAATAGCTGAACAGCAAATTGTTGAAGAGATTGTGTATAAAAAAATATAAAAGAAATCAAGCAATATCGATTAGGCGGAAAGCGACATGGTTGTAAGAGAAAAAAGATACAATAACCGCTTATCTATAGAAAGAGGAAACTTTGGCGCTTTTTTATATGGAAATTATGATGAGACAATGGCATTAGGAATCTCAAAAATAGAAATAGTAAGATAAAGCCATTGGTAATATAAATAACATTAGTGCAATAGAAAATAAGTAAATATTCCAATTATGTTGGAACTAATCAAGTCATCGAGTTCATGGTGCTGCAAATGATAATAAAATTGTTTACTAATCATCGCTTAGTTTTGGTAAAATGACACGTACATGTTACTCAGTGAGGATTGATGTTACTATTCAGTAATATAATAATAATGAACTAGTCTAGCTCACTAACCATTACTCCGCTGTGTGAACTATAAGATATAGGAATAATGGTTATGATTTACTTAAAACTAATAAAAATAGTATAAACACTGCAAAAAAAAAAGACTTGTCAGATATCTACCAGATATATTAATTCATTCAAATTTATAATTGCAATACGCACGGACATAAAATCAATATATACTAATGTGAAGGCTATGAAGTTAATAAACATCATCAAGAGGTTACTGTTTGTGCCTGGATGGCCATTTTATATATTACAAATGTTTACACAATAACACCATTTTTTTAAAGTCTTAATTTCTGGGCCAGAACTCAGCAAAAATGAGGTAAGGTTGGTGAAATGAGTGTATTCAGAAAGATATATGTTTTCGTAGATATATTTATTCACGTGAATAACAAGTAACCTTTGATAGTTTTATGACCCGTTCAGAATGAGTCTGGACGGAAGTAAACAAACCCTACTAGAGTGTTCCAAGCTTAATGTAGTTAACTGTAGCGTAGTGGTCAAACCGTTTACACCCCCCTCTGTGTGATTGAAAGTTTTTAAAGTGGGGTATGTGATGTTGTTCTCATTGACTTTGTATATATGTATGTATGTATGTATGTATGCACACATTTGTATTTTCCTTTTCGTTTATTCATTTAAATTTAAAAAAAATGTTTTATTTTATCTTACTTTTTATTTATTTATTTATTATTTTTTAATGTCCATTTGTTGGTTATATCGGTGCTGTTTCATTTGATGGTTATGTATTCCTTGTAGCGTGTTGGAGTTCTGACATGTCTTCCTGATGAGAATTGATTCTCTGTAAGATCTTCATATGGTCTTACTTTATGTCGTGTGTTTGGCACTAGATCTCTCTCTTCCCTTGTGGATGGGTCCGTACGTAGGTGGCGCCAGTTTCTCCTTATGATGTTGCCATTTTCCGTGGTAACGTTGTAGGATCTGGGCTCTTTGTTTGTGCTCGTAACTATTGCCCTTTCCCATGTAGCCGACTAGGGGTGTATCACTGTTAGATTCTGACCTTTGTGGAGTGTTGGCAAATCTTTTGCACCCCAGTTGTAATATTGTTCTTGTTCCTGTTAGCTTTTGTGTAACGCCTCCAAGATTTTATGCTTTTCGGGTTGTGTGTTCCAGATCCTTACTGGGAGGTTTCCTCTGATCATTCTTTTGTAAAGCAGCTGTGCTGGACTTGGTAGGTTGTGATTGATTGGTGTTGTTCTCAAACACAGCAATGCCATGTCTATATCTGTGTTGCTGTCTTTAGCCCTTTTTATTGTCTTTTTAACCGTTTGGATGGCTCGTTCTATAAAACCATTTGACTGAGCATATTTTGGCAAAGAGGTAATGTGGTCAAATCCCCAGTCTTTGGTAAATCTTTTGAAAGCATAGCTGTTGTATTGGGGACCATTATCACTTATGATACGTTCCGGTGCCCGTGTTCCCCGAATATGGATTTCAAAGCACGTATAACCTCTTGGCTTGTGCATGTGTTATGCATTTTCCTGATGAATTAAAACTTGGAATGGTAGTCGGCCACAAGCAGGTACGTTTCCCCTGCTACGTGGAAAAGATCTGAGCCAATTACTTTCCATGATCTGGAAGGAATTTTATGTGGCATCATGGTCTCTTTCTTTTGTTAATTTATATATTTTTTTCATGTAAGGCATCCTTTAACGATTTTTTCGATGTCCTCATTTATTCCTGGCCAGTACACACATATTTTGTCTCTTAGGATACTTTTTCCAATGCCTTGATAGGGTGCATGGATCTTATTTAGGATTCCATTCCTCATAGTGTAAGGAATTAGTATTCTCCCTCCTTTCAGTACTAAGGAGTCCTCCACCGATAGCTCATCTCTGAATGATCAATGTGGTCTGATTGGTGCTGGGGTATCTTTGGCTTTGTCCGGCCATCCAATATATATTTTACTCTTAGTACTGACACTACCTGGTCATTTCTCGCCTCCTTTTTTAGCTCCTCGGGTTTGTTTGTGCAAAATTGCACAAATTCAATTCTTATATCCAAGTTTACGGGACTGCAGTTGTTTTTATTCGGTAGTCTTGACAGCACATTGGCCAACTCTTTTCCTAACGGTATGCCATGGTGAGATTGTATCTCTGCGTTTCCATTAACATCCGTTGTAGTCTTGGGGGTGCTGCTGACATAATTTTTTGATTGATCATTTCCAACTTTTTATGGTCAGTCTCAAATATGAAATGCCTCCCATACACGTACGTATGAAATCTCTGGCATCCAAACACCACTGCCAATATCTCACGTTCTATGTTTGCATATCTTTGCTTAGCGGAAGTGAGTGATTTGGATATGAATACAACTGGCCTATCATTTTGTAGTAGTGCTGCTCCTAGTCCTCTGCTCGAATAATCCACTTGGATGGTCGTTGGCTTGGTAGGGTCAAATATGCTAGGGTTATTTCTTTAATGATTATGGCATTGATTCCTTGGGAGGCCTTCTAGTCCATGTACATTTGTTTCCCTTTTTGAGGAGGCCGCGAAGATTGGCAGTGTGTTCAGACAATCGAGGTATAAAAGGGGCCATGTAAGTCACCATTCCTAGGACATGCTGTAGTTCAGCTTCGTTGGTAGGAGATTCTAGGGTTTTGATATCTTCTACTTTTTGAGGATCTGGATGTACTCCATCCTCATCGTAAATTCCACCAAAGAATTTTATGGATTTGGTCTTAATGTTGCATTTTGTGCTGTTGAATACAAGGTCATTTTCCTTTGCAGCGTCCATCAGGCTGAGCAAGTTGCTATCGTGCTCATTTTCATCTTTTCCAAGTACCACGACATTATCAGAGATACCGATGGTTTCGGGGCACTTTTCAAGTATTTGGTCCATCTTTTGTTGGAATACATCCTGGCTCAAAACCAGCCCAAATAGCATCCTCGTGAAAGAGTATCTGCCAAATGGACTGTTGAAGCATGTTAGGTTTTGACTCTCTTCTTCAAGCTTGATGGACCAGTAGCCATTTCTTGCGTCAAACTTACTGAATCATTTTGCTTTTGCCATTTTGTGGGTTATTTCTTCCAGGGTTGGGACTCTGTGATGACATCTTTTGATTGCCTTATTCAAATCTTTTGGCTCGAGGCAAATCCTCATTTGTCCGTTGCTTTTCCGGCTATATACTAGGCTGCTGACCCAGTCGGTTGCTTTTTTAACTTTCTTTATGGCCCGGTTTTTCACCATCTTGTCTAATTCTTTTTTTATTTAATCTTTTATGTGGATGGGGCATTTTCGTGGTGCATGTATGACTGGGGTTATTGTGGGATCAAGAACAATGTGGTATTTACCTGAGAAGTGGCCTATGCAGTCGAATTGTTTTGGGTAGTCCCGTAGTAGGTCGTTGATGGACTGTATTTGGTTGTTTTCTTTTATTTCACAATGTAGGGTTAGCATTTTTAGGTTTCGGCAGCTTGGTAATTCTAGTATTGCTAGTCCGTTTGTGTCTGCAATGAATAATCTTTCTGCCGACCATGTGTCTTGGTTGTATTTGCAATGGAGTTTGATGGTGCCAATTGATATATGATGATCTTATTGTATGCTGTTAAAATAGTGTTTAATTGCTTCACTAATTTTTCTGGTGGATTTGGACACATTTCTTTGTAGATCCGCAGTGGTAATATATTTCCTTCTGCACCAGTGTCAACTTTTACCAGTAGTTTTGGTGGGATATTTTCCATTCCTGGAACTTGGGATGTTATTCTTGTTGTGACCTCAGTACGGTCATCCGAATTGTTTATATTATAGAACTGTAATCATCATAATCACTATTGTCAGTGTCATTGTATACAGCATCAATTATTTTTATTATGTCTCTGGTCGTATTTCAATCTGTATCCCTTCGTAGAATGTTGTATTTGTTTTCTTTCCTCTGTTTTGCAAACATTCGCCCAGTTTTTAGGCATTTTAGGCATTTTGTACGATGGGGTGAGCGTTTGTCATATCGTTTGTGGTTTTCTCCATATTTTGCACAGCATTTGTTCTTGTGAGTATTCAGTATGCTATCGGCTATGGCATTCTGTTGTGCGTTTTGGTTTCTTGTAACTGCTTCATGTGGTTGATTGAAACTTCATGTTTTTTCCCATTTGTATAACTTTCTCTAGTGTCATTTTCTTATTTTCTTCAAGTAATTGTTTTTGAACTTCTGGGTATATTGTGCCAGCAATTATTTGCTCTATGAGCATCTTATCCAAATCAGAGTTAAATTCGTCTCCGAAATTCACACTGGGCTGCCTACAGGCACAGTCTGGAAATGAATTCGTCCATTGTCTCTGGTTCGTTGGTATTATTGTCAATTTTTTTTATTAACATTTCTGAGTGCCAAGCGGGCTACCCTAAAATTCTGATTTGACTTTCCATACTCCTCAAATTTTTCCCATATGATATCCGGCCTTTTTTTCCCTCAGCAGATATTAAATTTTAATATACCTGCTTCTCCGGTACGGAGTAAGATTTCGTCAATTTGATCCTGTGGGTCTGTTATTTTTCTTCTTCTTCTGAATATCATTTCGCATTGTTGACGGAACAGGGTTATGGCTTCAGCTCTGTTTGGGTTTTCCCTTTTCATCGTAATGTTGTCTAGGGCAGCCATTTTGTCTCTGACTCGGCAGTTTATGAGGGCCTCTCTCGGTTCCTTATTTTTGTTAATATGGAGGTGAATAAGTGTTTTTCGTAGCGTTGTGTGTATGTATCAAGTGCACGAGGTAATAAGGAACACCGATGCTACCATGAAATAAGTGTACTCACACAGATATATATATTTTCGTAGATATATTTATTCCCGTGAATAACAAGTAACCTTCGATAGTTTTAGGGCCCGTTCAGAATGAGTCTGGAGGGAAGTAGACAAACCCTTCTAGAGTCTTCCGGGCTTAATCTAGTTAACTGTAGCTAATTGTCAAAACTGTTACAGTTGGTACAAAATGGAGGTTTGAAATAGTCTTGTCACTGTGTGAGGTTTCCTCAAATTAAACTGACCGTGTACCACATTCTAACCCAGTGGGGAATAAATTAAATACAAAATCAGTGTATAAAAAAGATTAGATTTAAAAAGAAAATAACCACCTATATATATATATATATATATATATATATATATATATATATATATATATATATATATATATATGCATTTGTAGTTTTTTAAATTAATTTTCATTCATTTCTTCGTAATGACAAATGATTTCTTCTGTATGTATTAGATACCAAATAAAGAATGAGTACATATACTACAATCTGATCCTCGGTAGAAAATCCGGAAAGCAACACACTGAACATCTACAACACTCATAAAATAAATTCATAAATAATCCAGTAATTTTTATGTGGAAACTCTGCTAGTTGTCAGAATAAAATAATATTCTGTTAATATTTCAACAGAAATTCGTTTTTCTTTTTTCTAGATGTCTTTTTGTTTTTAGAAATCGCCATTTCTCAAAGCAGCCAATCAGATTCTTCCTGTAAGCACTTGGCCAAAGGCAAATACAGGAAAATGGGGAATCACGCAGATTTCTTGGGGCTAAATCTAGCCAATGTTCTACTTATATTTTTAAATTCCAGAAACTGATCTAAAAAAGAGAATTACAAGACATGATTTGTGTTGGCAGAATCTCATCTTCAACGCTTTCAAAAAGAAAACGAAATAAACATTTTTATTCAGCATTTAATGAAGTAATTAATTAAAAAGGGAAACTACACTTAATCTGTAAACAGATTAGGTGTAGATTGTCATCTAGAACTGTATAAACTCAACCCTTAAATATATGGATTACACATCTTTTGTATCTTTTAAGCCAATCCTTTGCCATAGGGAATTTGGACTTGGCGCAACAGATTTAAGGGTTGAGATGATATAGTTCTAAATGACAATCATCTATAGGTCGCTATCAACTTGTACAATCATGGCCAATGGTGATAAAAACATAGAATATTTAACATAGCTTAACACTTAGACCCGATCATGGTTAACGGAAGAACAGTCTACCCCCATGGATTGAATAAAGGGTTCGGTTCGGAGTTCCATGAAGGCTCCAGTGTTCGACAAGAAGGTTCTCGAATTCAAAGAGAAGATTTCCGAGTCCGAGAAGGTTCTAGAGCTCGACAAAAATATATGAAGAAGGCCGGAGGGTACATCGGCCGAAACATCGTGTAGATAACAATAAAGATGAGGACAATAGTCCAAATAATCCAAATCATACAAATCATTAAGCCTCATCAAAAAATTCAGAGAAATAGATTGCCCGAGAATTGAACCTCCCCACCAAAAAACAAACAAAAAAACTGTGGAATATGAGGGTGAAAGTGATACTAATTATAATTAGTGCACTTGGAACGGTCAGCAACAGTTTATAAAACAGACTAGAGGAATTGGAATCAGAGGAAGAAACGAGACCATCTAGATTACAGCATTGTTAAGATCGGCTAAGATACTCAGAAGAGTCCGGAGACCTGAGGAAACTCATTGTCACTTAAACCCTAGTGAAAGACTACCAATTAAAACTAGCGTGAAAAACTCACAAGTAGTGAAATAATAATAATAATAATCTTATTATAATAGGGATGGTGTGTTTGTCTGTCTGTAACTGAAACTATATTACTATTCAAGTCACAATTTCCTTAAGTATTTGCGTCACATTCTCCATGATTTTATTATTATTGTTTTTTTATCTAAACCTCAATTATTAATAAAATTGTTTTATATTATTAATACTGTTGGCCTTATCTACAGGTATTTGCCTCTCATCCCACTTATGAGGGCGTGATACAAGGACATTTTTATGTGAGCCCACCCACAAGCCGAAGCTCATGGTGGTAGGTGGAAAAAATGCGTTGATCCCGTCGGCATTTCCCCTCAAGAGGGCGCCTCAGGCGCTTGGAAACAAACCCAGCCCTACCCCTTTAAATCAAGGGGGCAGGTATTGCCTGGGGGATAACCCCTGGGATCGACGCTATTAACTTGTAAAGATTCAGGGCAGAAGCCACTGGACCCCGCTCCGTTGGGCGGGTCTACAGGTATTTGCCTCATACCCCACTTGTATGGGCTGGACACAAGGCCTCATTTTATCGTGGGCCCACCCACAAGCCGAAGCTCATGGGTGAGAAAGAACAAAAATTGTGTTGATCCCGTCGGCATTCCCCCTCAAGGGGGCGCCTCAGGCGCTGAACAATAAACCCAGCCCTGCCTCTTTAAATCAAGGGGGAAGGTATTGCCTGGGGGATAGCCCCCTGGAATCGACGCTATTAACTTGTAAAGATCCAGGGCTGAAGCCACTGGACCCCCCACCCCGTTGGGCGGGTTTACATTTTAATAACATGCAATTGTATTTCTATATACAACAAAATTGCGGTTTAAAGTGTGAACAGGAAGGCTAATTTGTATATTGATATTAGAAATTTGATTTTAATATATATGTATTATTGATTTCTAATTGTTTGTTTTTATCTTAATGAATATGAGCAAAAATCTCGGGGAGAAATCCATTAACAAGAAAATAAAACTATTATTCCATTCTTTACTTCCTATTTCCTATTCCTGAAAGGGCCGGTTTAGCTCAGTCGGTAGAGTGTTAGGCTAGGAATCACAAGGTTCCTGGTTCGATACCGACCCTCCCTAACTCAGCAAATGAGTAGCACAAGGATCTGTGCGGTAAAATGAGGAGCCCATGATAGGTGTGGCGCTCCACCTCATATGCTAAAATAATCTCCTTGGTCTAGCGCTAGTGAAAAGGGAATATACTCCCTCGCTGTCTGGCCGATACCGACATTAGGCCTCCCCGACGACTTTACTTTTTTTTGTACTTCCTATTTTAACTAAATAATTGAATTATGAAAATTTAGTAATAAATGACGGGAGTTATAGAAGAGTAAGTTTCAGTTGTTCTACTTTTATCTTATACCCTCCTCTGTTTCAAATCTTTTTATTTGCAGTCTTATTTAATTTCACTAGCCTTTCTAATTTAATATAATATTTTATTACATTAAAACTTAAATACGTCCATCCGAGGGGGGGCATATATTTGCTAGTAATAATCATAATAGTAATAGATGCAACTATTTAGGGATTTGAAGGCTATACAGAAGTACCAAAGAAAGACTGATTACAGCAGAAAACAGCAGCAAAATCATAAGAATTAACTTGAGAACAAACAGAAAAAACAAAGAAATCTAGGAAACGAAAATGGGAAAAAGCAATTGCATATTTCAAACGAAAAAGTAAAGAAATTGCTTATGAGATGAACTGAACATGGCCACAAAAGGGAAACGTGAAGGGAGAAACTAAATATCTATTAATACCAGCAAAAATAGTATTATAAGGATTCATCACTCTTAAAAAAAAACTTAGTTTGTCATTTTTTTTCACGTTTCCATCAGAATATTCTGTAAAACTTAAGTAACAGACTTAGAATGTCCATATTTCTACTGTTTATAGGTTTGATACCTGCTCTGGTATAATAACACTGAGCACTCTTTTTATGCAAAAAACTTTTTTTATTTGTAGGTTTTCTATGATTATTTATATATGTATATATAAGATGAAATACAACTTATTCTTTATATGAATATTGCCACGTTTCAGTCAATCCAACTATCATCGTGGCAGTATAATTGTTTAATGTTTCATCCCCATCCCGGAAAAAGTTCGTTCATTTATTCCTTTTTCATTTCCTTTTTTTTTATTTGAAAATATTTCTTAGGCTGAAACAGTAATCAACAATTGTACAGCCCTTATTGTATTCGGATAAACGGAAACGATGGCAAGGTTACATAAAGATTACATCATTTGAATATTTTGTTTTTCATGTTTTATATTTATATAACGTCGGATTCATTATTCTATCTTTCTCTGGCATATATGCACATACACACACAGACACACACATATATATATATACATACATATATACATACATATATATACACACACATATACATATATGTGTATATATATGTGTGTATGTGTGTGTCTGTGTGTGCGTACGTGTGTGTGCATGCGTGCATGTTTGCTCCAAAAGCACAAAAAAAAATATCTAAGCGGACAACAGTACCTTTATTAAATAATGACTCATAGCATGTTTTTGGGTTCAAAGCATCATTACTAGATCGCCTCAGCCTTTGTTGGCTTTTCATTAAATCGTAGGGATGTCATTTTAAGAAGCAGCCACTTCATATAATCGTTTGTTGTATTGACTAGTTTCTAGCAACGAAGCGTTCATTCATTGGTGTGCGATTTGAATTAACTGACTAGATTACACGTCAGAGTACTCAGTGAAACTTCATGTGCAAAATCAGTGTACCATCTCTCAATAAAGAATATATATATTATATATATATAATATATATATATATATATATATATATATATATATATATATATATATATTGGGTATATTTATAAGTAAAGAGTACTCAATATTGATAGGGCATGTATAGGTCATGTCTTCACTACCCTAACTTCATATATATATATATATAATATATATATATATATATATATAATATATATATATATATGAGAAGTATCGAAAACTTGGTAGTGAGGGATGATTCTATATGTGATTTCTAAGACACACTGTATTATTATTGTATGATCCAGTATGTATAAATACAGTGAATCTTTAAATCACTAAAGAGAGCTCAATGTATAATAAACTTTTTAGAATATATACAGAGCAATATATATCATAGAAAGGGAGGAAAAACTCAAAACTGTAATTCCATAATAAATTTATTTCGACCAAAAATGGGGCCTATATAAATCTAAGTTGATTTAATATAGCTCCCCAAAATCCAGTCTCATCAGATGGGAGAATCAAATCTGAATTGCAAAATTTTTTATCTGATGAGACTGGATTTTGGGGAGCTATATTAAATCAACTTAGATTTATATAGGCCCCATTTTTGGTCGAAATAAATTTATTATGGAATTACGGTGTTGAGTTTTCCCTTCCTTTCTATGATATATATATATATATATATATATATATATATATATATATATGCGTGTGTGTGTGTGTGTGTGTGTGTGAGAGAGAGAGAGAGAGAGAGAGAGAGAGAGAGAGAGAGAGAGAGAGAGAGAGAGAGAGAGAGAGATTGATTTATGGATATACACTTAAAATCTTCTTTTTTCATCCATGTCATTTGATATCTAATTGCATTCTATTTAAAGAATTTAATAGCATTCTATTTTTATTTGAAAAAAATGAATGGGTATTCTATAATTAGTATTTAATTGTTATTATCCTTGAAGCATATTGTTAAATGCAAACCCACATTAATATTAAATTGCATGTTAATTTGTAAATATTTTTATTCTCTTAGATCTGTTTAATGTTGCTGCTCATACAAAATTCTCACCACGATGTGCCATTTTTGCTGTGTTACGATAGCATGCATCCATACAAAAATGTGGTTCATTATAATACAGGTAAACACGTAGATACATTATTAAGTCGGTGGCCTGTTTTACACAAACATTTATTTGGATCATTGTAATACAGGTAAACACGTTGATAGATTATTAAGGCGACGTGTCCGGCTTCTGAAATATTGATGTAACTTCGTAAGAAAAAAAAACAGCAGACTGTCGAGCTCACACACGATAAAAAAAGTTTCAAAGTCCGTGTGTCATTATCGGCAAAAGGATGAGAAATCTTCCCGTCTTCAAATGTCAAGATGTCTGTGTTGAATCAGCATTTTCATCTTTTACAAAGGTTGTCGTATTCAACAATTGATTAGAGTGTTAAGACAAAGAATAGATTTCTTCTTTTCTTCCAAAAAGTTAAGTCTCTTCTAAATCAAAGATGGCTTTCTCTAGGGATTGAATTATTATTTTTCATACATTGCGTTTTTACACCGACAATGTCTGGAGACTGGAATCAAGTGGCAATTCTTACCAACATATTACCATCCTCTTCAGTATTCTAGCTAATTTTATTAATGCTGATGTCTGTATTATTTCCTATTCCCCTTGCAATGTTGGAAGACTAATGAGTTTTATCTTCCATATTTTTCGCACCCCTTCGGCCAGGTCCAAATAGTTGTCCGGTTTGGATACTATTTAAGTTTCATCTGTTACCTGATAAAACAATCATATAGCATATTTAATAGATTTTATATTCATTGTTCATAAACATTAAAGCTGTCTAAATTTCAAAATCTGAAATTATTTTACTTTCCCATTCTCAAGAACAGGTTCTGTTTTAACTTATTTTGATATGTACAGTGTCACTTATAAATAAGTAGTCTCCATTTCAATCTTTTTAAAATAAAAAGTTAAGCAGAAAATACAAGGGTTTTTATATTTTTAGCAAGGCATTCGACCTAAATGGATAATGTTAGGTATTATTTATTACCAAACTCTCTAGCATTGAAATTCTAACCAAAAATATGAATATGTAGCAGTGCAAACATACTTACACCACTTATTTATTGCGATTTTATTTTTGGTTACTAATTTCTACTAGTGTAGAGTTTTGTAATAAATAATATCTCATAATATCTACTAACGTTTAACTTTGCATTTGGACACCTCAAAAGGAAGCTTCTAAGCCCGTAAGAGCAATTGTAAAATGACTATTAAAGAAATTCTTCTGTGATGACGATGGAAAACTTAAGCCACGAGTAAAAAGAGTCGTCATTTTTTTATAGAAATAAATTCAAGAATATAACATAAAATGTGTTCGTCAACTTATTTTTGTCACCCAGGAATAAAACGACGATCGACGGTTTTTGAATTCTGTCCGGAATCAAGTGATAACCTTTCGAGTTATCCGATTGTATTACAACATGACTACTTGCTCCACATGGAGAGTGGTCAAGAAATGTTGGCCGAATGTAAACTTATCTTGGTGACCTTTAAAATTGACCTACTACGTACAAATAATGAACATTTTCGAAAGTGGTCGTACTGTACAAACACTAAAACCTTAGGCCAAACGGAAAGGACATTTCAACATTGTTTGCATGTAAGAACGAGTTGACACCAACGACAGAACAAGACAAGGTTTACAATTGGTAGAATTTGCACTTGAAATTATGAAGTTTGATATCACACACACACACACACACACACACACACACACACACACACACACGGTGAGAATTAAAACAGAAACTGTGGATATTAATATAAGGTGGTTTTACGGCAATATAAAATCATCCTATATGTCAGAAAACTATGCTCTAAATATGATTGATTTAAACGACATTTTAATTTGTCTGGTTTTATTTTATGCAAAGCAGTTAAGAATTGCGTTCATTTTATTTTCAGGCTTTCAGTTTTTTGTGTAGTTGTTTCTTAATAGATTTTTGTTGCACATGGTTCTATAGTATAAACAGATTTATAAACGGATCTATTTAACACATAGATAGAAACCTAACAAAAAGTTCTGGATTTGTGAGTAATGGCAATGAAGGGGTACTCCACACTACCCAGATAGCCAAACCTAAGACCTCACCATCAGAGGCAATTTAGATTCATACCCAGACACTCCTTTTTTGGAGGGGTCTTACCCCTAAAGGGAATACATTCAGTGTATTTCAAACACTGCTGACAGGGTGGTCTAAATACAAAGTTATAAATATAACTATATCTAAATTTTCAGATTACATAGAATTATTAAACATTTTTAGAAATGAAGTTAGATTAATTTTATAAATCCTAATCATTATTGATTTTATAGATATATTACATTATATAAATATATTTCAATAGATATTGAATAAAATATATTAACTTTATATCATAAAATTAAATAAGATACGAAGGATTTCGTCATAAATATCAGTTGGTATAACAATTACTCTAAATTTAATGATGTCTTAAAGATTTATTTTAAAAATTTAAGAAGAAAAACTTGAAAAAGAGTGAATTTTCTCACTCTTTCGCTGTCCCTCTCTTTCTACCTCCATCCACGCCTCTCCCTCTCATTCTATAGTAAAACAATCGACTAGTGAAGAAAAGCTTTCAGGATTTGATCTTTAAGAGGTTTTCATTGGGGGTTTGAGCGGGGTTGGGATTGGAGAAATCGGGTTTGGAGGGTCTGAGATTTCCGTTCTTCTTTTAAGCCTGACAAGTACCAAGTCCAATTTATTTGCACGTCCTGAGAAGTGGGCCCAGTGTTTGTTAAAAATGACAGGTGTTCGGTAGTTTTAATTTGGACGTCTTGTCATGGCAAGATTAAATGACAGGTGCCTTTCAGTTGGTTGATATTGGTAAATCGAGGCAGGCAGTGTGGAGATTTGGTTTGTTAATGAGATACGAGTGGGACTCAAAGGAAAAGAGGCAGGGGTGGCTATAGAAACAGGGGGAAGAGCAAAGGAAAAAAAAAAGAAAACAGAATATTTGATGGAGGAAGAGAAGAAGCATAAGTGGATAACTTAGAAGGAAAAGAGAAACAGATAGAATGAAGGTGAGGGTGGGAAATAATAAAAGCAGGAGTGTGTGTGTATCTGTGTGTGTGTGTGATAGAGAGAGAGAAGAGAGAGAGAGAGAGAGAGAGAGAGAGAGAGAGAGAGAGTGAGTGAGTGAGTGAGTGAAAGAGAGAGAGGGGAGGTGGGAGGGATGGAGGGAGTGAGGGAGGGAGGGGGTAGAATAGTTTATTTTTCTAGCGTATGTATGAGGATGGATCAATTAGTCCGTAGCATCATCACAGAATTTTCATCAAACATTTCCACTTTATAATGTTCAATCAACCTACGTGATTATTTTTCACCGTTAAATCTCTCTCTCTCTCTCTTTTCTCTCTCTCTCTCTCTCTCTCTCCTACACACACACACACACACACACACATATATATATATATTTATGTGTGAGTGTGTGTATATATATATATATATATATATATATATATAATTCATTTTCTTTTGCTTGCTTGCATGTTACTTATAGACACGTGGGTCAATCAGAATGAAACTTCTCGTGCAATTTTCTTTGACCTTGATGAGTGTTTTGATGGTATTTGTTGGTACATGACCTCATCGTTGCCCCATATGTTTTAGTTTAAAAGAACATTAATAAATACATTACTACTTTATACAGAAACATAATAGAACGAATTTTTGGTTAACAAAATGTACTTATTTTTATCCTTGGAAGCGCAATATATATATATATATATATATATATATATATATATATATATATATATATATATATATATATATATATATATAGGAAGTTTGGTGTGTACGTGTCGACGTATAAAATGGGAAGTCACTCAGATTCAACATCTTGCATACACATTAAAAACCTTCTAACTAAGAAACACGCCAAATTTGGTTATTATTATTTTTTACTGATTAAGGGATATACTTAATTAATTAAATAAAAACCAAACGATTTGTGTTAATCGTGGCTTAGCTGCTGCTGCTAATATAAGAAAGATTTCGCTGACTGCTGCCTGTATCAACATTAAAAAGGCGCTGCTGCTGGTAATTTGAAGTTGTCAAAATTATGCCCTAATTGTTTCAGCTCGGAATTTCTCGCGTATCTCCGGTCTAATCTTACAAATATTTATTTGGCAAGAAAGAAAATAATCTTTCTAAATATATAATTTGTATGGTTTTTTTATCGATTGAATTATTTTTACAGCGAAGTTAATAACAATAATAAGCGAAAACATTTAATTTAACGATTAATAATAACTCTAATTTTGTTTTTAATCAGTATTTTATTTTTTTCGTATGTACAAAAGAGTTTTAGAAAAAGAAAAGCCTTTTACAAAAATCTAGACAGGAGTTTAAAAAATACGATGTAGTTAAGTTATATAAACTTATTTGAAGAAACGTAACTTACATTTCGTAAATAAGTAAACAAACCGTAAATAAATACATACATATAGATGTCGAATGTTTATTTATCTTTACATTTTTTTTATTAGTAACACTTAGCTTAACATTTAAATGTGTTATCACAATAATAACAATTAACAAAATTTTAAAAATAAAAATACGAGGTAGTTGAATAAATTATGTTTCGTGTTTATTAAACACTAAACAAACATAAAATAAAAATGATTCTAATGTATGTAACTTGAATAAGAAAATTTGTTATTTAATAAAGAATATAATTTTAAATAGGCAGATTTTTTTAAAAAGTTTTTATTTCAAAGTCTCAGAGAATTTTATGCGTTTCGTTCTCAAGAACAGATTCTGGTTTATGCATATACCATTTTGCTGTATGGTCAAAATTAAATTTTTTGCATAATTCCCGGTGGATCACCTTCCCAACCCAGTCATGTCTAGTCTCGTACTCCCGTTGTGCTAGTTTGCTACATTCGCAGAGTACATGGTTTACAGTCTCATCTCTATTACCGCAAAGTCTACATTTATCATTTTGTTGGGTCTTATCAATTTTCACTTTATTATTATTATTATTATTATTATTATTATTATTATTATTATTTATTTATTCTTTTACACACCCCGTCTGTAAAAAAAATAAAATAGAACTCCCACTACCAATTTAAACACTCCTGCTGACACCAATAATTGATCACCCTCCCTTATTCACGACTTACTAATTCACCAGTATGAAAATGTTCACCGTTGAAGCAAGAACTCAATCCAACGTCCTGAAGAAGGTCTAACAGACCGAAACGTTATAACGTCGACATCACTACCCACAATAAGCATCCATTTTGTACAACATTCCGTGTTTGTCTACCTCTCTCTTCATATTGTCGGATTAATTTCCTCTTATTTCTCCCATAAATATATATATATATATATATATATATATATATAACAAGTCATCCACAGACACAGTGTTTCGACGTTTCACGTCTCATCAGTGTTGCTAGACACAGCAACTACTTCTGACCAGGAGCGAAACCCGATTGAGTTTTCATCAGCCCAGTTTCTTAACCTTTCGGCCATCGACAGCTAACATTAAGGAGCGGTGTTTTAACTGGTAAATACATACATAGGGCGTATATATTTTACGATTACCAGACGAGCATTGCTTTATTAATTTACCAAAAATTTACCATTGTGTAGGGGAACACTTTAAACTCGGCCTTATGCTACCCATGAACAGTCGCTATTCAGTTGTAGATTGGAAATGCCAATTCCTTCAGCAAACCCTGTATGTCATGACAATGCATAAACCTACTATCACATCGAAAGTACTACAGAAATCCACTTTCAATCAAAAGTAGGTTACCTTCGCTTTGAGTTTAAATGAAAACAAGCGTAGGGATTTCAGCTGAATTAAGTACTAAAAGTATATCTGATGGTAAACTAGGATACTCAATTGTTTTTCTTGTAATATGGTGAGGTTTTCATTAGACAAAAGTAAAGGTCTGTACAATGATATCTTGGCTCTCGCCAAATCATAGGTATACCAAATGCCAACTTATCACGTGTTACTTTGGTCCACATCCGTAAAATCTCTACATTGCTTGCACATCTGGTAAGGGACCCAAGATTTGTCTTAATCACCAAGTTTTAATTTAAAATATGCAAAATAGACTAACTTCACAAATGCGTTGATATTTGCTCTTTGATTGGGAATAAACCAAGTCACCAGATCTGAAAAATCCTCCTTCATTTTCAATAAAATAATCAAGTCAATCAGTTGACCAGTCCTATTACAGACAAACAATAGAATTGAGCTTATTTGGGGAGTACGCTGTAGAGAAAAACCTGACGGGATAGAAAAAACTGGATGTGGTTATGAAATCTGCGTGCCAATTTTAGTCTACATCCGTTCAGATTTATTACACATCGTAATTCTATATTGTTTGTTGCTGATAAAAGCAAAGGAATAAACTCCATAGATTCTAGAGAAAGAAGCAAACTGGTATCAATAGGCTTTTTTCATAACGATTTGCTTAATTTAATTACTTCTTTAAATATCTTAGAATAATAAGAATATATAATAAGTATGTCATATGTCTAAACGTTGGATGTTGACATAGTAACAGGTACACACATTTTAGAAGAATATAGAAAATGTCGAATTGTTAAGCTGAATGTTTTCTCAAAAATGAGAAAACATTTAGCTTAATAATTTGGCATAAGGAAATTTTTTTCCTCTATTTTTATGGATCATGGAAACCAGTAAGCCTTCAAGAATCTTCAAAAGCAGTTTTACGACTGGACAGTAAAAGAAGGCGTGCTCAAGCTACTCCCCCACTTACACTGAACACAATAGCTAAATCCTCTTTTTTCAGCCTCTTGCTTATCGAGAGAGTGCCCCGGATCATGGGCCAGTTGAGTGAAGTCTCGTAATTGTTAAGGTACCTCAACCCAGGAGTCCAAGGACACATTAATAGACCTTCCACCTTCGTCACACCGAGCCTTTCGGTCAAATCGTCTCGATCGCCCCTCACAAATATTCTATATGCCTTACTCGACAACGGACGGTTATAATTGAGGTCTAATTGTAACCGGGAGAGAACTTTTAGGGCGTTCCAACAAAGCCGTTCATACTCAGTATAAAGGTGACAGATCTCGTCAAGAGACAGATCTCTCGGTCAAATGCAGCGAATCCTTTACACCCTACTTTAATAACGTGTATTTGCCCTTTTTCTTTCGTCAGCTTTTTCTACGTTATCCTACAATCAGGTCTAGCATAATTATCTACTTTGTAGAGTTAGAAAAATGTCTATCTGGGCGTATGTTTGTCTCTACTACTTGATTGGGAAATTTTAATTGATTTACCAGATTTGCTTTCATCTGCCAGTCCATAGATAATGAGAGCATACTGGGTATTCCTTTCTGTCTCTGTAAAGGGTTTTTCTCTCCAACCTTAGCAAAATGTATTGTGGTCTTGTTTGATTTTAGACTGTTGAAGTGGGTCGTAGTGTTAAATATATCAGCGATTGTCTTTCAAATCTGGTCGTGACGCTAACGGTACTGACCGTCCGTCAAAGCTTTGTAGCACCCACATAAAATATACTGCAATGAAAAGTTGGCAAGCTGGGGACTCGATTTTATTCCAGGTGTGGATATTTGTGGGGCTTGGCAATACATTGTAAGCAACCTGCACCAAAAATGTTAGTTTGTTATAATTTTAGTTTGTTATAATTGCTATGTCTGACCATTTTACTCTCTGCTTTATAATATCCTCCCACCTTGTCCAGGCCCCTTGTTGGATTAGCCCAACCATCTTTGTCATTTTTTTCTTTTTTATACCCCCGTACAAATTTGTTTTCGTATAAGATCGTGTCTCTCCTTTCCTTTCATTGACTATTCATTGACAATGATGTTGGAGGAGTAGCAGGTGTGGTCAGTGCTTGCAAAATACACACAGACACACACACACACACACACACACACACACACACACACACATATTATATATATATTATATATATATATATATATATATATATATATATTGCAAGCACTGACCACAACTGCTACACCTCCAACATCATTGGTTGAGATGTAACAGGAGTTGGTGTTTGCAAGATATAAATAGAAAATGGATTCAACATCACGCGTCTGATCCTGGCCTTTATTTAGACTCGAACATTGGTTAATGCTACAAGTACCTAACTTTCTACAATCTTTACCCATTGGATTTTCTTTTCTTTATTGTTTTGTCGGTGTTTTCTACATTTCATTTTTAATTCTTTCTTTCTTTCTTTCTTTCTTCCTCACATCTTTCCTTCCTTTCCTCTTTCTTTCTTTTTCTTCCTTCCACCCCACCGTCTTTTTTCTTTCTTTCTTTTATTCCTTCATTCTTTCTTTATTTTTTCACTTTCTTTCTTTCTTTCTTTCTTTCTCTCTTTCTTTCTTGTCGTTCGTTTGTTCGTCCCTTCTTTCCTTCCTTTTCATCTTCTGTTCTGCAACAAGAGAGAAAGTCTGTTTGAAATAGCAAATCAAATGACATTCCGCTGGGATGTTGGCCTTTTTCTGTTTGTCCCGCGTCAACACTTGGTAGAAGATGTACAACTACAACGCAATACTCGATGTCTTGGGTAAAGATTTTCCTTAACACATGCATGTGCTCGGTGCACACACGCACGCACACGTACGCCCATAGTTACGAATAGGATGTATGTACATAGCATCATTTCATATCGATACAATGTCTTTTAAGTAAAAATTCAATGAACCTAATAGATGCCTTCCAACACTTCATCGTTTAATCTAGTTACATTTCGATAGACACACAATACAAAATGAAATAAACAAACAAATCGATTTTTACATAGAATATGTTATTAACAATTTCTGAGAATGTAGGACAAGTAAAAACGGTCATATTTGATGGAGTTCGAAGATGATTTATTCTGGTTCGAAAATGTTGATCTTTCACATTTGTCAATAGGAACAAATCAAAACAAACAAGACAATCAATTTTCCCTGATCTTCATTAGGGGATTAAAGTCTAGTATTGTATACGTATCTTTGGGCAAGGCACGACAAAAAACAAACAAACACGCCCCTCCCATTACCCCCACCAATTAACAACAACAAAAATGAGGCGAGGCGAGACCCGACCGCGTGAAAACTGGTTGCGGAGATTGTCTATACCGACGACATGAATATGATTTGCCTGTCGTTATGTTACGCAATGGCCCTGATGTGGAGCCGTGAGGGTGGCCTAATGTGTGGATTAGAACGGAAAAGTTTAAGTGATAATTTGGCATGGAAACATGGCGTGGTTTGATTGGATGACGAATGGTACCTGGCGAAGTGGAGAAACGAGAGGTCAGAGTGTAAACTGAGTTGGGGGAATGCGTTAACGGAGAAAGACATGAAATTACTTGCCCTCAGCAGTTGTAATTTGGGGCAAATGAAACACTCATAAGTAAAAAGAAGCGGCTTTGTGTTATTACTAAAAACTCCAAATGGCACAAGGAAATACTGGCGTCCAAATTCCATGACTGCCAGTCAACTGAACAGCAGCCCAGCAACAACGATTCCACCCTCTTCGATGTAGTACTAGTAGAGAGATAAGTGTATTGAATGTTTATTTATCCATACATCATTCTTTCCATTAGAAGTAAGAGCCGTAAGCAATGTGGACACATCTTTCGGAAATGAGTGCAAGACATAACGAAGAGTTGACACGTCATCATCCATCTCAGCCGTTCTGACAAGGAGAGCGTAAAGTAAATAAGCATTTTAACACATCTCTCCATTTCGACAAGGAAAGCGTAGTGTTACAGTTATACAGACTTTTCCAAAACTGCTCACTCACATTTCACAGTTTTTGAACTAGAAATAAATGTTTTATCTGTTTGTCTTCATCGGTCATGTTTTTGTCTTCGAGCAGGACGCAGCAAGCACATTTTTAAAAAAAAGAAAAAAAGAAGAAAACAAACAAAAACAAGAAACAAAACAAAAACTGAGGAAAATAGGGTGCCTGTTCTCAGGGATTCAAAACTTACGATAATTATTGTACATAAAAAGAAAGTCGGTCTAGTCTGACGCCTTCATTACATTGGTCACATCGACTGAGTAATGTTGTCCTAAATTATGCGTACACACAAAGCCTGTCACATTATACTAAAAATGTGACAAGACTACTCTGTGTTGATTGTAAATAAAAATAGAATTTTAACACCACTTAAAAAAACTGTAGATAAGGAGTGTACTTATTTTTGGACTGTTTCATATTCATATTTTGGTTACAAAGTTTCAATGCAGTAGAGTTTAGTAATAAATAATATCTAATGACATCCGTTCTGATTGTGTAATGTTCCACTAGAAAAGGCAATATCCTGTTATATTTTGCTTAGAAGACAATTTACTTTTTTTGAAAAAAATGGTAAGTTGTCACTTTTAAGGATCATAAACAAATATATTAAAATCTATTAAATAGGCGATATGATTGTTTCAGCTGACAACAAATAAAGCTTAAATAGCATTCAAAAATGAACAGCTATCATGACATTACCGAAGGGCTGCAAAAATATGGAGGATAGCACTCATTATTTTCTACTCTTGTAAGGGGAATGGTAGGTAACATAATGGTAAGATTTGTCGCTTGATTCTAGTCACGAGATAGTGCTGGTGTA
This sequence comes from Doryteuthis pealeii, assembly GCA_023376005.1. Lineage (NCBI taxonomy): Eukaryota > Metazoa > Mollusca > Cephalopoda > Myopsida > Loliginidae > Doryteuthis > Doryteuthis pealeii. The sequence continues at coordinate 48,118,176 of CM042153.1, forward strand.
AAAACTGTACGTGCGAAAAATAAGAGTTTATTATCATTTAATCTCAAGGAAAAGCCACTAATTACGACTGATAAAAAAAATCAATGAATTCAAATAAAAGTCGGTGGATTGGCCTATTGTCGGTATCAGCCGCACAGCAAAGGAGTTTATCCCCTTTTCAGTAGCGCTAGACCGGGAAGATAGTTTTTGCGTGTGAGGTGGAGCACCACACCTAACTTCAAATCCCCAATTTTCCACCCTGATCAAAGCTTAACTACTCATACACTGAGTTGGCGAGAGCCGGTATCGAACCCTGAACCTTGAGGTTCCGAGACGGATGCTATACTGACTGCGCAATAATAATAATAACAATAATAATAATAATAATTATAATCATATCAATAATGATAATTACAATAATAATTATAATAATAATTATAACAATAATTTTAAAAATAGGCGCAAAAATATTGCAATGGCATGGATTGACTACAGAAAGGCTTATGACATGGTCCCACATACCTGGATTATCGAATGTTTAAAAATGTACAAAATATCAAATAGCATCATAAATTTCCAAAAAGCCATGGAAAACTGGAGAGTTCAACTAAAAGCAGGAGAGCAATCCCTGGCCGAAATAAAAATCCAAAGAGATATTTACCAAGGAGACTCGCTATCACCACTACTTGTTTATTATGGCAATGACGCCACTCAATTTTATACTCAGAAAATGTACTAGATGATACACATTCACAAACTCACAGAAAAAATAAACCACCTTATGTACATGAATGGCATAAATTTTCTTGCAAAAAATGAAAAAGAACTAGAAACCCTGGTACAGACCATTGGAATATACAGCCAAGATATAGGAATAGAATTCGGAATTGAAATATGTGCCATGTTAGTGATAAAAAGGGGGAAAAACTAATGGAGAGAATAAAACTACCAAATCAAGACACTATAAAATACCTCGAGAAAAAAACATTTAAAAATACTGAGGAATTTTAGAAGCAGACAATATCAAGCAAACAGAGATGAAAGAAAAAGTTAAAATAGTATACCTCAGGAGAACAAGAAAACTCCTAGAAACCAAGCTCAGCAGCAGAAATCTCATCAGAAGAATAAATACCAGGACCGTCCCCATTATAAGATACTCTGGGCCATTCTTGAAATAGACAAGAGAGAAACTCAGATTGATTGACCAAAGGACTAGAAAAGGAATGATAATGCACAAGGCTTTACACCCTAGAGACGATAGAGATAGGCTATATGTATCAAGAAATGAAGGTGGAAGAGGTCTTTCCAACATATAAGATTGCGTAATTGCCACAATCCAAAGACTCAAAGAATACACAAAAAGGAACAAAGAAAATTACTAATGGCAGCTGCAACATATGGACAAGCAGAAGAATAACGAAAACAAGAGAACAAATATGTGAAGAAAAACAATTATATGGATAATTCAAACAAATTTTGAGAGGTTGCACACGAAAAAACTTCTTGTTAAGAAGAGGAAACCTCAAGAGAGAAACCGAATCGCTTATAATTGCTGCACAAAACAATGTAATAAGCAGAGCTATACACTGGGCAGTGCTTTATGCGCGATTCAAACCCTACTATGCTGATGAGGCCTAATGGGCTGAAATGTACATACAGAGATTGACTTTTTCTCGATTTGTTACGCTTTACATTTAAACCGGTATGCACGCCTAATTCATTTAATTATAATTAATTAATTAACAAATTAGGTATGACTTTAATTAAGCACATAATCTACACACACACACACACACACACACACACACACACACACACACATATATATATATATATATATATATAATATACATATAGTCATCCACAGACACCGTGTCTCGCCGTATCCCTTTTCCTCGGTGTGCTTAGACATAGCAGGCTACCTCCAGGCAAGATCGAAATCCGAGCGATTTATCTTCAGAATTTCTAACTATCGGCCATCAGCACACCTAGAAACCGCTGCAAGAATTTAACTGATAAATACATACATATGTATATATGAAAAGGCTGTCAGTGAGAGCTCTATCCGTATTACAGGATATATATATATATATATATATATATATATATATATATATATATATATATATATTTTATTACTTATATTTTATTTGTTCCAAAATGTGTTTATCAATTTACTTTTAAATGTTTAACAACCTTGGAATAGAATTTAAAAAAAATTTGATTATTAAAACAAATTCATCGTCATATATGTATACAAATTAATTCTTCAATATCTAAAAATACAATTACTTCCTTTTGTTTTAAATAAACCTTTTTGAGGTAAATATTGAAATAAACAGTTTTCTATTCATTACTAAGACAATATTATTTTGCTGTTTTGCTTGATTATTTTCCCTTAAAAAGAATTTTACACTTAGTTTGATCAAATGAATCTTTGATTAAATTAATTCAAAAATGTTATATAAAAGAAATATTTTGTATGACTGTCGGTCTCCATGTTTGTTTGTACAACAACCAAACATATCAATGGGGGGTGGGTAGCTCGCAATCAGTGATTGAAATGGATTACAATGTCCGACCAGAGAATGGGCAAAAATCTCAAAACTTTGAATTTTATTCAATTTTCTATTTTGTAAACAACAAGCCATAATTAAGATAACAAATTGCAAGAAAAAATTAACTATTATTAGCAGAGTTACCGAGCGTTGCCCGGGATTTAAAAGTTGAAAATAAGTCTCTTATCTATATATTAATACGCGTGTTCCTAAATCTTCCGTCCATTATCATCCTATAACACCCTCCGGGTAAAAATGATTCCGTCCAAATTGTTCAATATGAAATGTAAATCCAGATTATCTGGTGTCACTTAATCTTTTAAGACTCTAATCTATTGCCGTATTTTCTTTTTTCTTCTTTTCCCCATGTTTCCAAAGTTACTTTTAGCTTCCAACTCCAATCTTAGACTCTCTATTCTTTCCCCGTATTAACTTTTTCTTCTTTTTCCCGTTTTTCCAAATCCGCTTTTAGACTCTCAATTGTCCCCCCCCCTTTTCTTCTCTTTCCTTTGTTTCCAACTCCTCTCTTAGACTCTTTATACTTTTCCCCATATTTCCTTTTTTCTTCTTTTTCCCGTGTTTCCAACTCCACTTTTAGATGCTGTATTCTTTATCTATTCTATATTCTCTTTTTTCTTTTCCTTTTTTTCTTTCGTTTTTCTTGTGAATAAAAAAAAGAGAACACAAAATATCTTAAAATTAAACAAGGAAGATACCGATTCGAAGCACACGAAAATTTCAAGATTTATACACACATGAAGTGTTAATAAAAATGGGAAGATTATCGAAAAGAGTGAAGAAAAGAACAAAAACTACATAAAAATCCTAAGAACATTCGACCAAAAAAGATGAAATATCGAAAGACCGAAAAAAAAAAATAAAGAAAGAAAAGAAATGAAAAAAAAAAGAAGCTTTACCATTTAAAACAAGGTAGAAAATATAATTAACGATGAAAGAAAAAGAAAATCTTAGAAAATGTGAATAAAGGATTCTGTGATAAAAAAAACAATCAGAATCTCCTTCACCCCCACCATCCCCACCATCGCTATGGACAGTTTCCAAACTTATTCACGATACGATAACTCTTGCGTGAGAAGAAAACGTCCGGCGCGTGACGATTCCATATGGATGTAGGCGCCATTTTGCTTTTTACAGCAAACTGACGTCACGAATTTTGTTAAATTTTCTACCGGCTTTTCGCATTCACACGATCAAAAGTTTACATTTCGTCTGCAAGCAGCAAATTGCAGCGCACAAAATTCTGTCTCTTTCTCACGCACACACAAATATAAAAGCGTCTATGAATATACATTAGTATAACAGTTTACACGACCTGTCGTCAACCAACGCTGAAAACCTCGCTTCCCATCAGATCATCATCGTAAAGCAACAATGAGCCTGTTCAAAAGTCAGATGGGTAACAACTTTGTAACGGTAGTTATCGTAAGCAATGTCAGGCCTGTGTGCTAGAATAAACAAAGCTTAGTGAATAACGGCTTACAGGTGTATACATTTTTTCTTAGAAAACATGTATTATAAATATTCACGAAATTTTGGCTTGGACCAACCAATGATGATCGAGCTCACTGTAATATTAATGGTCAGTGAAACAAACAAGATAAATATTGCTGCTGTATGAGACGGTTATATCGTATCCAGTGTGAAACTATCGATGTAATCAACGTCGTTTATTAGCGTAAAATAAAAATGTCTTTTAGCCGCTCTGTTCTTATATTGAGTGCTTTTATACTTCATACATCATTACAATATATATATATATATATATATATATATATATATATGTAAACACGGTTTGTTTTTGGAATGGCTTTTTGCCGATAATTTTTGGGGAGAATAAGTGCTTAATTGGAGTCGTACCTAATTTTGAAAATTAATTAATTAATAATGAATTAGGCGGGAATACCTATTAAATGTATGGCTAAACAAATCGAGAAAAATCAATCTCTGTATGTACATTTCGGCCTATTATGCCTCATCAGCAGAGCTATAGATCGGAAGACCGCCCTGTGCGTGATTTGAAACCGGACTGCCAAGCTGATAGACCGATCCCATAACCCCTACACTAAACGGACTTCTTAGATTTTATGATTTGTTTAGAGTAGGTTAATATTCCTCTTCTAGTGACTTTTATTACACGACGATATGATAAGTTGTAAACACGGTTTGTTTTTGGAATGGCTTTTTGCCGATAATTTTTGGGGAGAATAAGTGCTTAATTGGAGTCGTACCTAATTTTGAAAATTAATTAATTAATAATGAATTAGGCGGGAATACCTATTAAATGTATGGCTAAACAAATCGAGAAAAATCAGTCTCTGTATGTACATTTCGGCCTATTAGGCCTCATCAGGGCGGTCTTCCGATCTATAGCTCTGCTGATGAGGCCTAATAGGCCGAAATGTACATACAGAGATTGATTTTTCTCGATTTGTTTAGCCATACATTTAATAGGTATTCCCGCCTAATTCATTATTAATTAATTAATTTTCAAAATTAGGTACGACTCCAATTAAGCACACACACACACACACATATATATATATATATATATATATATATATATATATATATGTATGTATATATATATATATATATATAGCCTTGATCAAGGGAAGAGAAAAAGTCTGAATTCAAAACCTGAGAAGTGTTGATCGAAAGTATCTGTGCCAAGTACGTGCACCATTCTTACGGCAAATATGGCTGGTTCTACACAACTCTTCTGTTCGGTATGCATACTTCAAATTTGATGTGAGAATCCATTACACCCCCACCCCCTACACACACAAATATATATATATAAATGCATTTATGTATATGTATAAAAGTTGCACTGCTGGTTGGATTCTCATGTTCAGTTTATTTAGTGAGTCTCTATCAGTGTGTTCTAGGGATGTCATTGCTGTCCAGAAGGGCTTCAATCGCACACTATGCGTATAGTTTTAATGAAGGAAGGAATGTATCACAGTACATCGATCATTCTTACCTATTGGGCTGTAGAACCGTTGCCAAGTCAACTTACTTATGCTAACCATGTACATTGAGGAAAGCACCGGAAGTGAATCTTGTACCAATCGAATAAGATAATCTTGTCCAATGAGCTTTGCTTTCTCCAGAATAATGTGAACAGCAAGATATGTATGCATTAGGGAATCGATAGCATCAGAATACGTTGAAGGAAAGCAATAGGCCAGCAGAGACAGTGTTATTATTTGGGCAACTATGAAACACGGGACGGTATCAATCATTTTTTGTACATCAATTATCCCAAAATCATTGAAGACCAGGTACATATCTTCTATTACATGTGGGGCATCATTTAACTGGAAAATGCACCTTGTCACTTTAAATATAGTTTTAAATTAATATATTTAAGAACATCAAAAATACATCACTAAGTTGATCTGTCTATTAAGTCCCAAAATTTCAATTATTATGAAATGTGTTCGACCAACAAGTTCAATATCCAGGAAGCAGGGATTCAAACGTTTGAATCTGTTCGAACATCTTTGTATGATATTTGAAAACATTAAAGGTTTTATAGAAATAGCAAAATTTCTGGAACACAGGGACATAATACCTTATTTGGCAATATTGACTACAGTTAAAAAGCTTCATTATTAAATATGTAAAATAAAACATTTCCATTAGATATGTACTAAACTCAGTGAATGATTCAATAGTTATTTTTAGTTCCAAGCCCCATTTGATAAGGGATCATAGAAACAGCAGGAATTAATAATAATTTTTCTTTTACAAAGGTCTATCTTTCCTGAATAATTACTTGTGGCATGTTTTCCAGACTTAAATCCAATTAAAAGCTTGTGTAGCATTCTGGAGCGATGCATTTATGAGAACGGACACCAATTTAGAAGCAAGGATGACTTGTGGCGGGAAATAGTGAACATATCACGCACAATTATATCAGATGAGACCCAGAAATTAACATGTTCGGTTGACCAGGGCCTTTTCCAAGCCATTTATTTTTAGAAAATCACATATCTCATATTAACCAACTCCACTATCAGTTTTGAACTCTTTAGTCTTTTTATTCTGGTTCAATTTTATCTTAGCTACTGTATGTATCCATAAAAATCTGTAATTCAAACAATTAAAGTGTTACTTCCTTTTTTACATTTTTTATTACACCTCACTAATAAGTTGACACTAATAATTAGAGTAAATTAGGTAAATGACCGTAACTTCTATCCCTTTTTCTATTACCTTGTAATTTTTACAGAGTAGGTTTATATACATGTCATCATTCACTGATAATTTTTTAAAATTTCAAATTTTTTGGGATAGGATGGAAAAGTGTCAACTCGTTAATAATTTGAGACGTAGTGCATCCTTTTTTCCCTGTCAGTGGAACTCAGAGTACAGTGACTTCATCTTTTCCAGATGGATGGACCCCCCCACAAAAAAGATGTTTCGGATATAACACTAAACTGCATGTGGTGGTAAAGTTCTACTTCTAGAGCTCTGAGGAGTGTGGAGTACCCCTTAATTGTACTTAATTTCAGGTCCACTCTGACTCAAAGTACTAGTAACTGTTATGGTCTCGTCGATGGGTCAGATAGATATGTTTGAATATTATTAGTACTGTATAGGATTTCGTAAAACGATAACTCTCTGTAAACAAGTGATTATAGAGAAATAAGAAAGTGCATTTTAATGAAGAATTTAATAAAACATTGAAAAAATAGTCATAATTTTAATCCCACAATTAGAAATGAATTATCATTCGGCATTAACTAATCCATAAGGAGTTGATATATTGCTAAATAAATAAACAAAACTAAACAATCAGTATGCCTCTCTTCTTATCTATCTATCTATCTATCTATCTATTTATATATGTTCAACAAGAAGTTGGATTTCAATAAGTTTAAAATCAAATGTTCAGCCATATTAATATGAAACATATATCCATATATACACACTCTCTCACATACATACATACATACATACATACATACATGCATACATATCATAAACATTATGTGTTGACGTACTTCTTATTCACTCACCCTAGTCTTACTAAGTATTTAGGATAATCGACAGATTGCACCGACATGAGTTGTTAGTGTTAAAGTCCAAGTTAAGGTTATACTTCGAATATTGATTTTCATGTTTAGTATGCATCTGTATAATGTAGAAATCTAATCTTCTTTATAACTTTCATGCAATATAATTTGAAAGCAGATATGACATCTTACTGCTTACTCTCAATCCTGTGTTGTTAAATTGACGACATCCAGGTCTCAGATATCTTGGAAAAATAATTAACCCAACATGCGAATTTTTCGAAAATGGCTAGAGGAATTCAGATATAATTTCTACTTTACATAAATTTAAATATAAAAATCTTATTTTATCAATAATATTTACATTATTTTTTGTATATTTTACTTTCTTTGTTATTTTCAATGCACGACATATAGATTGAGCGCTGAAACTTGCTAAAACAAATTTTAAGTAAAAAAAAACCCTCAAAATACGGTGGATAATCATTAAATTCCAATTTTAAGTAATGGTTTGAAGTAATATTTTAGATTTTACTGGTTTATCATGACGTCTTGGTTGATCCGTCCTCCGGCCTTCATCAGGTGTTTAAATTAAGAAGAAGGCAATTTATATAGTCGTTATGTCTGGATCTAGATGCAAGAGATTCATGCTGGCAAGGCTATACATTTATTTCCTTTTTTACAGGAGGAATTATGAAATGTGTTCGAAAAGTATCGAGTGTGAAGCAGGATTTACCAAGGCAGAAATGAACAATGAATAAAAGTCTAATTTTCTTCAAAATAGTCGCTTGGCATTTAACACACCTTTTTCATTGGCTTAAGCATATATGAAACTCCTCTTTTTTGGCGTGAAATTATTTTGTCGTATTTATTTTAATATCAGCGTCCTCATGTATTTTACGCTTGAGATTAATTTTTAGTTTAGGAAACAAGAAAAAATTACACAGAGCGAAGTGTCGGGAGTTTAGATGGTGCTGCTCTTTCAAAATTCTGTATTTCACCAGAAACTGTTGTTAAGAACATATTGATGTTGTATAGCCGTCTTTATATATACGTATCTATATTATGAGATATATCAATCTTGATATACACTGAGGAACATGTATACTATTATCGTATGAGAGATATCCGTGATGATATCTCCCATACTAAAAGATCTACGTCTGTACTTGCTTCTGTATTTCTTACGATTCTGAATAACCCTTTCTACCTCTGAGTAGCACTTTTATGTTTTGGTTGGTATTTCTTCTTACTTATGATTATCTATTCGTCGATGGTTCTGACTTTTTCTTAACTGGTGTCTGAAGATGTTGGTAGATACTTTTTGTGTTTTCGTTTCCTTTCATTGACAAACTCAAGACAATTATCTTTGTAATTTCCCATATTTTATTTAATTTCTTAAGATTTGAATCCATAAAGCAAGGGCGTGCGAGTCTAGTTAGACGCCCGACATTACATCTTACTGTGTCGACGGTTCGTAACCGACTGAAAATTATCATCTCTCGCTTGCAATTGCAAACAGAAGCGGAAGTCAGAACTAAGGTTACAACTTCTCAATCAAATCTAGCGTCCAGGTTTGAATTCAAATAATATTTTCCAACTCTTTCGATTTAAATTCAAATACTACACTCTACCCTAGCTGTTCAAAACCGACACTACACCCATCAATTATGTAACACTGTGACTGGTTTTATAATTTTTTTACATTGGCATTGACTCATGTAGATGTCTTGACAGTATGTTTAAAAAAAATGAATACTTTAAATATTTGTTTATAACTATTTAAACTAAGTGTAAAAATGTACTTTTTATGACATTTTTGAGATATTATATCAGATTCTAAAGTGAAAGTGCGAGATTTTATTTCACTTGAAAGACCAATTGTTCCCCATCTAGGGTCTAAATATTTTAAAATCATCACTTTATTATATAAGTTACTCAGCAGTATGCATATCTTGCTTCAAATTAGAAAAAAGATAAGTTTAAAGATTCAGACTTGATTGATTTTTTATCTGATAAGACGGTCGATGGGTAAAAAGTAGCAAAATATAAGAACAAAAATTATAACAAGCTATAGAACATTGATAATGACTATTATTATTCTGTTATTGTCGCTCTTGACCAGGATTGAACCTGAAGCCTAGATATAACTGTCACTTAGAACTGTCTTAACTAAACGCCTATATCCACAACGCCATGTGTTCAATTGAACAGTATACACCTGTGGGCACAAGTATTCAAGTTTTAATGTAATAAAATATTACTAGCAGGACCTGTGGATATGCCACAGTATGATAATTTAATTATCACTAATAAGATATTTACTTAAGAGCTATTGCATAATTCAATATGTAAAACGTACAATAATCTTGGCTAGCAGGACCTGTGGATATACCACAGTATAATAATTTAATTACATAAGAGCTATTGTAAAATAATTCAATATGTAAAAAGTATACTAATTTTGACTAGCAGGTTTTGGTTTGGTTTGGTTTGTTTTATGTCATATCAACCTCGGTAGGTCATTTAATGCCGTCAAAGTTTTAAAATAAATTCATTCTTAATGGATACTCAATTTTGTTAATAAAGACATGTTTTCTATTCAACCCATAGATGGGACCCTAACAGGTACTTCCGTCCCGGGTCAGATTGGACCTGGGAGCAATGGGGATGAAGGGGTACTCCACATTCCCCAAACCTCCAAAACTGGAACCTCACCATCAAATAGAGTTTAACATCATTCCCAGACGCCTTCTAGCACCCATATGATAAAAGGGTTGGGGTTTGCCATAATGACTAAAGAGTATTTTTTTAAATCAGAAGAATCTTTGACAAAAGAAATTAAAATCAAAATACTGATAATGGGGATATGTTTGTGTTCAAATGAATATAAATAGTGTGAATGCCATAGGAATAGTTCAATGCATGCTTAGTACATTCATGGGCTTGTAAAATCTATCTTATAAGCATATATATTGAAATAAATGAACTTCTATTCTGCTTCCTTGCGTTCTTTAATTTTCTTATTGTGAGCATCGAAATCGAACAAGCGAATGTACGAATGCCCTTTGTGTCAATTGAAGTCGTGGAAAAACTGGCAAGTTGCCGCACAGATCGATTCAACAAACATTATTTGGTTCGCGAGTGTTGTGTATTCGGCATCAGGTCTGGTGGGGACTGTTGCGAGCGGCACTGCCCGATGTCAGTGACGTCAACACAGCCGGTGGTGACAGTGACGCTATTGACAAACACGTTGTGTGTGTATGTATGTGTGTGTGTGTGTGCGCGTGTGTGTGTATAACGAAACGGATAGAGAGCTGAATTCATATCTTATCGACAAAAGACTTTCCCCCAGCACGCACCTGCGGCCAAAAACGAGATTTTTTCTTCCGTTTTTTCTTTAATAAATTTCAGCGAAAATGTTGACCTCAGGACATCGTTACTTTTCCTATTATCATATGAAGTATAAAGGACTGAATTTGCTTTGGTGTGCAAGCATAAAGGTGTGTGTGTGTGCGCGCATGCGCATCTGTGGTCACACGTTCGGGTACATTATAGCGCCAGTTTAGCAGGAATTAATTGTGAAGTGTGAATAATTAACTCATTGTCCCAAAGGAAGCCCCTCTACCCCCTCTCTATCTCTCTCTGTATATATATATATATATATATATATATATATATATATGTGTGTGTGTGTGTATATGTGTGTGTATTTGGGCAGCATTCTTTCATTTATGCATGTTGAATTAAACAAAAGACAATCTCCTGTTTAACAATTTTATTTGTGTTTTTTTCACGTTTTCTGGCCAACTTTTTAATATTTGGGTGGAATTTGTGGATTAGTCCATCAAAGTTCATGTCCCAAGTACTTTCGGCACTTCGAAGTGCCATCATCAGGGGTGATTTGTTCTAGTTTTTCAAATTATATTAATGGATGTGGAGGCTGGAAGGAGGAGAATTGATGGGAACGGTGCTATAGGCATTTTAAAATGTGTGTACTGCATTGGAAATTAATTTGTTGTATTGTTTTATGTATAAAGCTTCTAGTATTTGGAGTTTTTTGTTTATTTTTTTCTTTGTGCAGAATGTGTGTATTTTTCGTTAGGATATTTCGGTAATTAGAGTGGGTGTATGGATGTAATTTTAAGTGTTGTGAAATGGAGCTGTTATCTGTCAAATGGAGAGTTAGACGACGTGACAATGTCGTTGAGGTAAAACTGGTGTAGGTATTTTCATTTTCTGGGAGACTACAATCTCCTAAGGGAATTTAAATCTGTATACTACATTGGTCTCATTAAGCTGACTTGTCTGGGGAGAAGAGTTGTTCCGGGTAACGAGGTTAGTTGTTTTGAATTTTGTTTAATAAATAATCAATTTTACCTTATTATCAGGCGTGGTTGCAGTAACGTTGTTCTGAATTAATTTTTTAGTGCTATTTCATCAAGTTTGTAATTCCTGTGCATCTGGTTGCGATAATAAATGTTATTTGAAGAAGTATTTGCTGTAGTATGTTTTTCCTTGTGGCTAGCGTCTATTTTTTGAATGGTCTATTTGATTTGTTCGTCAATGAAGCGATCAGAAAATCCGTTATTAATCAGCATCTGTTTGATGTTTTTGAATTCGGAGTAGAATATCGGCTTTGAGGAAGAAATGAGCTTTGTGCGATATATTAGGTTTTTTGTACCTTTCAGAGCACTCACTGTTAACATTTAAAGTAGCTGAGTTAACAGTTACGGGCTTTTTATATGGATATGTTGTAAAAGTTTATTGTTAATGTCGATCAATACATCAAGGAACGGGAGTTGATTTTTATTGTTTAGTTCATATGTAAAATTGAGGACAGAGTTTTTTTGAAATGCTTGTTGGAGTTCAATTAGTTTATTTGTGTTGTTGGCAAGAACAAGAATATCATCAACATAACGAACATAGATAGAGGGCTTTTTTATAATATTAAACATTCTATTTTCAAGTGGAGCCATATAGAAATTACAGAAAGTCGGACCCAAAACGGAACCCATCGAGATACCATCTTGTTGTACATATAAATTACCTAGATGGTCGTAAAATGGGACTACTGAAGTTGTGCAGTAGAGGAGAATTTTTTAAAGGATGTTGGGATCAATTTTAAGAGGTGGATATAAAGGATTTTTGTAAATATTTTCAATGATGATGTCTATAGTTTCTTTTACCGGAACGTTGGAGAAAAGATTTTCAACATCGATGGGTTCCGCTTTCAGTAATTTCTATATGGCCCACCTTGAAACTAAAATATTTAATATTATAAAAAGCCCTCTATCTATGTTCGTTATGTCAATGATATTCTTGTCCTTGTCAACAACACAAATGAACTAATTGTAGCATTCCCAGTTGATTTTTTTTATTTGAGGTTATTGTTGTTTAATCACATTGGTTATATAGAGCTGTGTAAATGGAGTTCAGAACCGTTTGAATTATGCAAATATCCCCAGTGGGTCAAAGGTTATGAGAATTTAAAGCCCCGAAATTGGGGGTACAAATGTGGACATGATTTTGTTTCAAAAATATGTCAAATCACGGACCATTTGAAAAAAAGAAATTCAGTGATTTCTTCACCGTTTCTTTATTTTTGGAGCAATTTTGATAAAATTTGGTATTCTTTCTGATTCTGATTATGCACTCAAATTGTAGGTATCTCTATGCTTTAACCCATTATTTAGAGAATAAGAGATACAGATAGCAGCGTTTTTTTAAGTTTAACACTCAATTATTCAACATTTTCATTATAATACTGCATGTATATACATGTATAGTATTAATTCAAATAAATAACACCCCTTTGAACTTAAAAATACCTTTTTAAATGCCTGCTGTGCTATATTACAAGACCTAGAATTCCCTTTTACAGGTCAAACACATATTTTATCGTTGAAAGTCTTAAAAATCACATGATAAATACATTTTCATTAAGAGAAATCACTTGCAATAGATATTCACTATTCATCTTCAAATAAAAGGGAAAAATATTTATAAAAAATACACACAAAGGAATTACAAATTTCAGTATATATTTTCTTCAAAAATATATAGCAGAAAACTTTTCATAAAAATTTTGTACATGTTCATGATGTGGAATTTTCCATAATCTCCCAGAACTTAAGCATTCTGGGACCAAATCAATTTTTAGAATAAATTTGGCCTTTACATTTTGCACATCATCTCTGTCTGGCCAAAAATATATCCCCTCTTTCCATGATACTGTCAATTTTGTTAAACTTTATTTAATTAAAAGAAAGTCATATTGTTAATGCAATGTGGCATTAGCTTTTCAAGCTTAATAATTAATAATGATAACAAATAAACTTATAACATTGTTAAATTATTTTTTAATTAAATAATGTAAAAGAAAAAAAACCCTACATTTCCTTAATGATTAAAATTCTCCAAAGACGTGTTATATAGGGTTTTGTGTGAAAATTTCATAACATTAAAAGACTTTAAAACATACCTCAAAAAAGTTCAGAAAAAAAAGTTGTTACGGAAATTTCCATAAAATACGATAATTATCGAATTTTTTACGTGTAAATCTGAAAATTCACATGTCAAAAATTAATGTTAAATGAATATTGGGTAAAACTTGCAAATCATACTCGAAATCCCATGATATTACGGCTAAACTTGCTAAACGGCTAAATTCTCATCAAAATTCCATGATATTACAGGGTAACCCAGAAAAAACAGAACCCAAATTATTTATTTTCCCATTAAACTAACCATAAACCCCAACCCTAACCCCTAACTCTAAACCCCCCTAGTTAAAATTAACAGTTTTATTTCAAAATTTGTGAGTTCTGTTTTTACTAACAAAAAATAAACTCTTACAGTCATAGTGAGGGTACCTCGACGTATGTAAAAAATGAACCGTTGGACAGGTAATTTGTTTATAATTGTAAATGCTTGTGTAGAAAAAGTTGATAACAGAAGAATGATGTATCAATGTATCACAGATTACCGCGAACAACACTCTTCAGATTTTGAATTAAGAGTTTTCCTTCTCCTAGACCTGTTGCCCTACTTGAGAGACCAGTATGTCTTATCTATTTATCTACATTAAAATCATTTTATTGAACAAATTCCTTAAAAAAAAACTGTTAATATGTGCAAAAACAAGTTATATAATATTTCATAACAGAAAATAAAACGATCGGAAAGGCCGAGGAAATAATGAACCCCGTCTTCGATGATATCTCTTTGTTGACAAGCACAATATTTTGAAAAAAAAAAAAAAAAAAGAAGAAAAAGTTACGTTGATTTCAATTGAGTTTTTTATCCTTAGGATTGTGTCATTTATAAAACATGTATATAGGAACAATGAGAAAGACAGGCAGAAAGAAAGACAGAGACATAGAGACATACAGGGTAACAGAGATTTATATAATACCAGAGAGAGAGAGAGAGAGAGAGAGAGAGAGAGAGAGAGAGAGAGAGAGAGAGAGAGTGGGGGAATTGAGACAGACGGAGACAGAGACTGTTAGAGAGAGGGAGAAAGGGACGTACTAGCTGAAATTCATATAGAAATACATACATAGATACATACATACAGACAGACAGACAGACAGACAGACATTAATCTGAGGTGGTCATTGCAATACTATTGTTATCAGATAGTTTATTAATACATTCAACATAAAAACGACGTTTTATCCGTTGATGAATATTCTACCTCAGTTGGGTTTTATGCAATCTTTTTTTTTTGTTCGCCAATCATTCTTTGCATTCGTGTATTTCTAAAATTTTCGAAACAAATCTTTTCCTGTCTGCCTGCAGAAATTAAAAAGCTTCCGACGGATTTATTTAGTCCCAGCAAGTGACAGTGCATTGTCCATTATTAATGGACAGTTAAACATTGGTCACTGGTTCAGCCTTTAACCTTTATCACCTGTACAGACCGGCGTGAGTGTCGCTCGTAAGTTGAAGCATTGCTGTTAACAGTAGTGACCACACCATAAAATTGTTCGTCTCCTGATCTCATTCGTTATTTTATCTATGCCAGTCTGTCTCTTTGAATCACTGAAGCATATGACTGTTATCTCTGCTTATTTTCCATGTGTTATATCGTATAACGGTTATCAACCTAAGAAATGGACTCGACAAACCAGGTTCAAATCCTGGAGAGACCATTTTCGTTTCATTTTCATGCTAATGCCATTGGGAAATGCATAGCTCTTTCCCTTCCACCAAACAGCTATGGATTAATAGTAGAAGAGCTGGGGTCGTTAGCAACGGACAAGGAAGCCTGTCTACGAAAAGGTAAAACCAGGGGGTGCCAGGCTATTAATTCTACTCAATGAAACTACGAAACCACCGCATCGTCACAGACGTAGTGTAGCGGCGGTTCCATGTTCCTCAAGAGCGTAGGACACATTTTACAAATAGTTGCATGTATTAGCTTAAAGCTATAGTAGCAGCATCCAATTTAGGGATCACATTCACATCTCTAGTCTGCAAAAATAGCTTCCGAATTATTAATCGGAGCTTAGTCAATTACAAAAATAGTGGGACCCTCGGCTACATTAATGAATTTATCTAGGAGACTAACTTGCTATCTGGCCCATGTTCGATTAAAAACACAACCCTAATATTAGGGGAGCAGAAATTACGCACATGTAAATTTATGCTACAATATTAGTCAGGTGGCAACACTGTAATCAGTGATAATATTATTTAGCAGTAAAAGTAAGGGCACCATACGCGAGAATTATTTGAGTATCCATTCGTTTTTGATACTATAGTCTCCTAAGTCGGAATGTTGGATCTTGCATTTTTCGCGATCCCACGCAGTAGAAAGAGGTATTCTGATTTTTATTTTTTTGTTTGTATAAGTTTTTAGTTCAATTGAAAAAATCACCGGCGAGCGTAGAAAGTTAATCAAATGCGAAGGTCGTTTTTCTCTATTTATTTTCATGGCTTCTTGATAAATGTTGAGGCAAGACATGTTCGATATCATCACGTCCGAGGAATATCTTTTGATCTAGGTTTTATGTTTACTTTGTTAACTTTGCATATGCGTGAGCAACCGGGAAAAGAAACAAAAATGTATTCCGGAAATGACTTTTTCCGATGTAAACAAGTAGACTCTATAGAGGGAAATTTTCTATTTAAGTTCTTTATATATATATATATATATATATATATATATATATATATATATATATATGTGTGTGTGTGTGTGTGTGTGTGTGTGTGTGATCCTGTTTTGTGGATTCAACAGGGAAGTATAGAAATAGAGTAGTCAGTGATTCGTGATTCAGATTGAGGGGGAATGCAAAATTCACTCAATGATTCAGGTTTTTAGGTGAGTAATAGGGCTTGTTACCTGTCTTAATCTAAATTACTAATTTTGATGTCACTGAGTGGTAGAAAAAAGAAAGCTGGCAGTGGACTACCAAATATCTCAGATTTCCCGAGAAAATTGCTTGACAAAAATTGGAACCTGTTTTGAAACACTTTCTACATTCAGGACGGTCGTTTGATTTCTTTCTTACAATTTCCATGATCCGATGACTAATTACTATCATATTCTTCCTATTTGATACTGTCCCTGTGTCTTTGTGGTTGCATCAAAAAATTGACAGGCTATCTTTTTAAAAAGCAAAACTCAAAGTTAGACAAAGAAGCTTTGTTGTCCCACTAAATATAATGTGTTTACCTGTTGAAAGTAATTTTGAACTTTATTAATATATTTTCTCTTCAAACATTGATATTGCAACTATATAGGAAGTTCTTATCAGTTTAAAATGGTTGTGAAGATTTTTATGCCTTATAGAATTAGAGTCCATAATTGCTGAAATAACTTCGAAATAAAATGACCCAATAAGAATTGAGAAGTCATTAATCCAACCAGCCAATATATTTAAAGTATTGTACCCAAACTGGTCTGTGCTTAGTAAATAACTGCAAGGTATCTTCTTTTTACAATATGGGGAAAATCACTCAGTGAATGGACTGTTTTTAAAGGAAGAATAGGTGATGCCACAACCGATATCGTGAACAGGAATCATGTCGCAATTGGTACAGTAATCAAGCAGAGATAGTGTTATTCTTTTGTTATGTCTACTATGTAATCTTTTGTTGTTGAGACTTATTTTGCGCATAAATATTATAAATTTTATGTTTTGTGATTTTGCAAAGCTATGCACAATAGTAGGACAGCCAAAGAAAGCGAATTATTTTCAAATGATCAAACCTAGTGGCAGTTGATCAGCATAATTGTCAACTTCAACATAGAAGTTATCAGTCAGAGTGGACATGAGTTATAGTTGGCCATAATCCACATATAATGCACTATAGAATCCGGGAGATTGTCACAGACTTAAGTGAAAGTTTGTGATGGTATTAAACATGACGACAAAATGGGAAAATGGAATCTCCTTATGTACGAAGAAAGTACTTTCTAAACAAAGACTCTGTAATACCTCGCCGAGAGTGGCATGGTAAGAGAATTTTCTATGAATGTTTGCTCACGATGGAGAGAGAGAGAGAGAGAGAGAGAGAGAGAGAGAAGAGAGAGAGAGAGAGAGAGAGAGAGAGAGAGAGAGAGAGAGAGAACGTGTATGTTTACACATCTGTTTCTGTGTCTAATATCTGAATAGTAGCTGCGACTTATGTGAGTATTATATACTAGAAAGAAGAAAAAAAACTTGTATAGATGGGATTTTCGTGGTAGAGTAGCGGTAATCCTTTGAAATGTATTTACAAACCATTATAGATTGCTGTGGCTCCGAAGCATCCGGAATCAGAGAGAAGTATCTGTTCAAGTCGGGATTATGTTGGATACGCTTGTTTAGGAACGGTGTACCTCTTCAGCAGGTCTCAGTCATCTGCCAAGGAATGTCCAATAAAAAATTCTACGAACTAGGAATCATACTGTAATATCAGCTATAAATCCCCATGCATCACACACACACACACACACACACACACACACAAAAAAAGAGCCTGCATTAGAAGAAAATATTTCAAAGTTATTGTAGAATAGATTTGTGCGTTAGGATACTGTTTTTAACAGAGGCAACCTTGGGTTATCCTGCTAGGTTAGCTCAGTCGGTAGAGCGTTCGTATAGAAACCACAAGGTTCCTAGTTCGATACCCGGCCCCGCCAACTCAGCGTATGAGTAGCAAAGGGATCTGTGCGGTAAACTAAGGAGCTGATGGTACGTGTGGCGCTCCACCTCAGACGCTAAAATAATCTCCTTGGTCTAGCGCTAGTGAAAAGGGGATAGACTCCCTCGCTGCATGGCTGATACCGACATTAGGCCGCCCCGACGACTTTACTTTACTTTATATATATATATATATATATATATATATATATATATATATGAGGTTAAGTAAACAAACAAACAAATGTGTTCATTTTTTTATATGGCTTTAAGCCGACAATTTTTGGAGGATATGTGCTTAATTGAAGTCATACCTAATTTTGAAAATTGATTAGTTAATAATTAATGAATTTAGGCGGGCATATATGTTCAAATGTAAGGCTAAACAAATCGAGAAAATTTCAATCCCTGAATGTACATTTCGATCTATTAGGTCTCATCAGCAAGGTTATAGACATGGGAGACTGCTCCGTGTGTTACTTGAAACCTTGACTGTCAAACTGACAGGCGAAGTCTCTAACCGTTACACTAGCTTGCCATTTCCACATTCTTCGTTTGTTTTTTAAACTTATTTATATTCCACTTTTTATTGACTTACTACACGACAGTATGAGGTTAAGTAAACAAACATATATATATATATATATATATATATATATATTAGAAAGAATATCTAAAATCCAAATTAACGATTAGTGAAGTCTAAAATTATTCAGAATTTGAAAAACTTTAATTTTATTATAATTCATAAGTCTTTCGTACTAAAGTGGCTTAATAGTAACATATCTCTTTGTCAATATATATATATATATAATATATATATATATATATATATATATATATATATATATATATACTGAAAATGAAGTACCATCCAATTTACCATCAGATCTACTCAAACAGTAACTATTTCAATTTTGATAAGGTTATCGTGATGCACTACAATGCATTGCGTATACGTTGGGGCTCCACGATTACCCTATCTATGGAAAATTGGCTGTTTTAGTATGAAGCATTTTGTTGTTGTAAGATTTTGTCTTGAGAAAGTCCATTTTCTCTATTTAAAAGTAAAATATGCCATAATTCCCAGCTAAAGATTTGGTGACAATTTTAGAGTCAATTAAGATGCATAATACCGTCTTGTCTATATAGTGTAAATTAGCTCAAAATAAACAATTCAGTCATCAGTCGCTTAGTTCACAAGCATACAACAGACAGTGTAAATGATAGACCAAAGAACGCAAAACCAAAAGAAATTAAAGTTCTTAAAAATAGGCTGTTTATCAGGCTATTTAGCTACAAATTGATCGTCATAATGTTTTGTCTTGAAATCGAGAAATAGTGTGGTTTTATAGAGGTACATGCTTTAGAAAGTGTTCTTTTATTTCACCATCCTGTTCTCATGGATAGATGGTACCGAAATAAATAAAGTGCGAAAAGGCTTGATGGTTAGATACTAAGAAACAATGATTGAACAGGTGATAAAACCTTGTTATTTACATAGAATACGACCAGTCCCTCACGGGGTGTAAATAGTTTAATTTTGTTTATAGTTGAAATGTATAAGGATAAATAAAAACCTGGTGAAATCAGGCAATTCGTAGTAATCTTAAATTGATTTGAAATAAGGTAATGGAAAGATATTGAAATAAATTCAGAGTAGCGAACGAAACATGTTGATGGATTTTGTGACGAAACAAGACCTCAATTCTGACTTTCTGTGAACAAATGGATTTTTGGTAAGAGCGATTTTTCAAATAATGTTATATGGGGATTAGGGAAGGTCGATTTTGGAACTGGGGTACAGCACTAATAGTGATAGTTGGGGTTTGACATGATAAATAACGATACAAAATATTTTTTTCCAAATCATTACCAATTTTTGAGGAAACGAGTTTAAAGGCTGAAAATTAAGGCTCTGGAATGTGGCTTCCGTGATGTAGGCAAAATCTACCGAAGTCAAAAGATTATGTACTGTGGAGGAAAAAATGTTTAAATATCATTTAATAAATATCTTTTTCAATTGAAACTTTTCGTTGATATCAATAATTCATATGAAAAAAAAGCATTATAAATAATAAAAAAATATTTACTTGTAGAAACGAAATGGAGATTAAACTGTTTTGGTTTAGATTTATTTTGGTTTGAGATTAAACAGTGAAAAAAAATCGCTTCTTTTTTCCGCCAACATTCAGGATTTTTTATTTTTCAATGAAAAAAAATAGAATTATTTCAATTATAAATAAAACGCCATAGAACTGAGATCTTTTTTCGTTTTGGTCATAAAATAAAATAAATATAGTTTGTTTATGATTAATGTCCTCGGACTTTCTTTAAATGAATATCATTTAAATTTATGCAGATGCTGTTATTCGTCTACTGTTTGTTTTAAATTGTAAAAATAATTAGTATTTTTTTTTATGTAAGATACTTGATTATTTGAAAAAGAAAGAAAAAAAAAAGGTTGTTTAATCTATATCATTTTGTATTTTAAGTGACTTTAATTCAAACGAAAAAAACAACAAAACAAACAACAAAAAATGCGAGTTTTGTCTTTCTGCAGTGAATTTGTATTTAGGTAAGTAATACCGTTTCCTTCTTTCTATTTATTTTGTTTCAAATTAAATTTTCTATTTGAAATTATTAAAATACGGTTATGCTCCAGTTTCATTGCAAAAAGTGTAGCTGATACTATTTTATACACGAAGACCTTGAACTATCTAAGGATGTGTGTGTGTTTTAGGAATACCCGACTTTTCGTCTGCTTTTAATTTTAAAAACTAATTAAAATTAATTAAATCGATTATTTAAGGTCAATTTTTTGTCTAAATTAAAAAGTATTAACATAATGAGCATCAGTTAAAAAAAAAGAAAAAAAGAAAAGTAAAATAATATTACGCATGTAATTTATTTTTAATACATTTAAAACATTTTTCATTAAATTTGCTGTTGTAAAATCTATATTTACAAAATAAATTTAACACTCTCAATTGAAAAGAAATTACCAAATAACTAATGCATTATAAAATTCATTTATTGATAAATCAACACTGAAAATTTCATTAAAATGGGATAATTCTCTGATTTTTTGTAAATTTCGGGTGGGGGGTTGTTTTGTAAAAACACGGTTTTTTTTTTACAAATTGGATATACCTAGTCTCATGATGAAAAAAAAAGAAAAAAAAAGAAAGATTTTCTTATAATTTTTGGATTATTTTGAAATCAATTTGATTTTTAAATTTACCATAAATTAGTGGCTATTTTGGGGTGGGGGACAGGTCCTGTCTTTTCAAGCCAACATTTTAGCCCCAGTATAACCCTAACACAAACCAAAGCTAACTCCTTACCATAGTTGTGGGGCATTTTTATATGAAATTGGAAGATAGCCTAAAACACTTTGATTTATAATTTTTCATTTATTTCTATTTCTATTTTCAGATGAAAATGTCTGTAAAAAACCATTCAGTTTTAACCCGCAGTAGCAGTTCCAAAACATTTTCTGGAGCACCTTGTCCTTTGGATAAGGCGAACCCCCAACTTTACGACAAGTTATCCAGTTTAGTTATTTCCTTAAAAATACCTATCCCCATTTTAATAATTTTGAGATTTCCAAATTGATTGCAAAGGAAATAATCAGTATTTGGCAAACAGTGAACCGACAATTGCCTTTGTTAAGGGAACATTATATATGGAAGAAGGTGGATATATTTTGTTTCAAGAAGGCCAAACAGATTAACAGAAAATCTCTTACTACACTACACCCACAATTGCCTTTGTTAAGGGACAGAAGGTGGGTATATTTTGTTTCAAGAAGGCCAAACAGATTAACAGTAAATCTCTCACTACGCAAAGTGAAAAGAATGGAGGAACAACTGGACAGATTATTTGATATTTCTTCATATTGTTGTAAACTGCCTGTCTTAAGATGTGATGACCTTGCTGTGAATTGCAACAAAGGAAATTGCCAAACAAGGCACATAGTTTGCACTTATCCTCATAACAAGAAGGTAATCTTAATTCTATGCTTGATTTTTGTTTTCCTTGTTTAATTTGATCAAGTTCGTGTCTCGATTTTTTAAACTTTAAATTTACCTCTGATAATATTCCTTTTTCTGGTAAATGATATCATGACATTTTCCTTAATATTTGTCATGTATGCAAGACCTGTTATTAAACATGCAAATTTTGAAATTTCAGGTTCCCATTGAAGAGGGGGAATATTTAAAAGATCAGAGAGAGAAAACAGGTCCAAAAGGCAGTTTCCAGCTGGGACCTATTGACAAGGATGCTGTAAAAAAATACAAAGACAAAATTTCAGCAGACACAGAAAGGTTAGACAGACAGCAACAAGATTCTTCATGAGTTGCATCCTTGACGTCTGGTATTTTTCCACAGAAACCGTGGATGATAGTTTTGAGCCAGGGAGAATGTTGAATGGTTATTACAGTCTTTTAAAAGTCCCAAGATATTCTATGGAACTTAGGGGTGGTGTATCATCAAATCTTGGGGCTTGACTTGCTAATGTCTTTTTGTTAGATCTACAGGATATGGGATTTCTTAATCTAAGTATTCCCTTAAAAGACATTATTTTAGACAAATCTAAAATAGATAGGGAAAAGGCAAGAGTAAAGGTAGCTAGCTATCAGAAGCATGTTCAAGATTATGACAATCTCATCTGCATTGGAGTTAATTGCAGAGTGGACTAAGACACTTTGCTATACAATGAGATTGAAGAAAATGGTGTGAAAAAGATTAAAAAGACCAAGAGACCAGAGCGCCACTTAACGTTTACAACAGCGATGGGCACTGCAAGTAAATATCTCACCCACTGAGTCATACCCAACATTGGTGCAACTGGTATTCATCTAGCTGACGATGTTGCTGCTGTTCTAGAAGAATATAACAGTGTAAATACTGTTAAGGCAGTTCTGGTAGACAATACCAGTACAAACACTGGTTGTAAAACAGGGATGGTGACAGCTCTGGAGAAAAAAATAAAAAGGAAGGTGCACACAATTGGCTGTTCGCTTCATCAAAATGAACTTCCATTTAGAGCTGTATTTAAAACTATTGATGGAACTACAAGAAGTCCAACATCTTTCACTGGTCCTCTGGGGAAACTTTGGGAAAATAATTACCTTCATTTGCCCCAGGTAAAATTTGAACATATCAGTGGCCCACTGGATAATTTTTATCTCACTGCAAGATTAGACCTCTGAATCAAGCAAGATGGCTAACTTTAGCTATCAGGTTAATGTGCCTATGGACCAGAGGTGCATATCCACCAAAACTCTCTGATAAATTACGCGACATTGTCCAATTTGTCATACAAGTATCTGCAATTAGTTGGTTTGAAATAAAAAGGGACAATAATTTCTATAACCAACAATTGTATATCTTTAATATGATCCAGAGAGTAAAGCAACAGTCAACTGAAATCCAGAATGTTGCATCAAAAAATTTACAACACAATGCTTTTGCTTTGCTCCCGGAATCCTTTTGTTGTCAATGTTGAAGTCCAATGAATTAGAGGTGAGGGAAGGGGCCATAAAAAGATTTTTTCCATTCAGTAAATCAACGTTTATTCATACCTAATTAGTTATGTCAATTTACAAGAATAATTATAAGTTTTATTCAAATTACATTGAAAAATATAATCAAGTTTGGATAAATTTTCATTTTTTTCAGAAGTAGCGAACCACCAAAGAAAAGATTGAACAAAAATTACTTCAATCAGTTTTGAAGCTACACATTAGTCAGTTTTGATTGACCTCTCACAAAGAGGGATTTGTGAACCTGCAGTTCCAGAAGTTTTTTCAACAGATGAACTCCTAGAATCTCTACTGAATGGAACAGAACTGACATTTCCCAAATTACCTGCCCACTCACAAGGTGTTAAATTAACAACGGAAGCTTCACAGATTGTGTATGGACAGGAAGCGAGGCACAAGCACATTATAACCAAATAATTTTGCCACCAGATCAGACCTGCATTTTCCTCGAAAGGAAAATACACAGAACAATTTAGTTCGGTTGTTACATAATTTTATATAGTGTAGGTGCTTTTAGTACAATGTTTAATGAACAATGCAAATTTAAAACATTGAATATATTTTCCATTCCTTTGTTGTAATGAAAAATATCAATTTTATTTGGATTTATTATTGAAATAATGAAATTTTGAAGTCAGTTTGTCAGCAAAATCCTGCGGAAATGAGGTATTTGTGTATATTTTTGCTGACGATCTTTAAAATGAAATGCTCAAATGAGTTTTAAAGTTAGGAATCTAATTTTTGCTGTCTGTTCTTATACGACCAAAACCCAGCAATCGCCATCAAAGCAGTATTGAATTTCCAAAAAAAGTGACAAATCAACCTGCCCTAATGGGGATACTAAGTGAATCCCTGCGGTTGACATAAAAAAACTGAACACCTCTTTTGTTTCCAGTGACTTTACACTTTTGGGTTATTGGTTGCTTGGTAACATAGATCGAAAGACCAGGGTGTGGTCAGCGAGTACAAAGAAAAGAGGCAATGCAATTGGTCATTTATGACTTCTAAGTACGTATGTCCTTCCTCCTCTTCGGTTATAAGGAGATGAAGCATATGGAATCAGACGTATATGCAGCAGAAGATAACTTAAAATGATATTAATTATTGAAGTAATTACATTCTCAATGATTTACAACCGTAGAAATTTCATATTACATATGGGGTTTACTCCCACTTTACATAGTATATGCATTATTTATTTATGAACGTGCATGCACTTATGAATACAGATAAGAATATATATAAAAATAAATATGAACATATGAAATAGTTCTCATTAGGTATACATTTATACCAATCACTCAGACACTTTCTCTTTATATTTCCCTCTTCCCCCTATATATATATATATATATATATATATATATATATATATATATATATATATATATTATTGGCATTTCAGTCTCGGAAGACGATAATAAATTTTTTGTGCCCCTGAAGTTACAGCTCATTCGATATATATATATATATATATATATATATATATATATATATATATATATATATATATATATAAACGCACACATATTTATACGTATGTGTGTGTCTGTCTGTTTATGTATGTGTATTTACATGTGAGTTCCACTCACTCGTCCTATTTTAGAGAGATTTGAGTGTAAGCGTTTATTTGAATTTCTCTGTACTGAAAACTACTTTCATTTTTCGTTTCTTTGTACTTTTTTTCACCGATCTTTTAAAACTTCTTCCATATAAGAAGTTGAATTCATCCTTTCAGTTTTTACCAATTTATCTTGCATCAAAGTAATTTCATAATGTATAGTTTAAAATTACTGATAGCCTCTCTTTAATTTCATGTTTTGGCTCATAGACGCGGGTTGTTTTGTATAAGATGCCTAAATGATAAGAGGGTAGAATGTACGCCAACGTATATTGTATGCTACGATATTAACATGAGTGAGAGTGGAGTATCTGTTCCCTCTGCCACGGTTAAAATGTTGCAATCAGATATCTAGAATCACCGGGTAGTTTACCAGATCTTCGGACTGGAATCCAAGTTTAGTATAAATTCCTCCTCAACCGTGTTCCGTTTTTAGTTTGAACACAATAAAAAAGAAAAGAAAAGAATAAGCTAGCCTCTTTCTTGGAATTCCAACACCGAGACAATATCTCCCCATTTTATTACAAAAGAATGTTCAGGGTTATTAAAAGCCTTCGTTCTACAGGTGACAAAGGCTGAGCAAATGTCATCCCGGCATTTACGTACTCGTATGGGATACTTTGTTAAACATACAATGTATTGAATCCTTCTTGGGGTTGCGGATAAATATATCTATCAAAGTGAAGCGTCTGTAATTGTACAAATCTAATTAAATATATCGCAATTAAAAAAATAATGATGAAATAATTTCTATACTTTTAGGCATCTGACTTTTTTTATGTATGTATTTTATTTTGATACATTGTATACTTTTCGAAATAACTATTTTAAATGCATATTTTATATCTTATAATATCTCATGGAGCTTTCACTGATATACTACATCTATTTTTAAGTGGAAGTTCTGGGAGTATATTCTGACAGTAGGGAGAGTGAACTGATATTATATTTTTATCCTAAGCAAAATGTCCGATTCATATGCAGTCCCGTTAATTTCATGGGATCTATGCAAGCATCATTTGTTTAAGGAATAGTGTAACTTTTTCTATTCATTTTTTGTTTCCCTGAGCGTAACATCTACCACTCTAAAAGAAACAGATATATAAAATTAACAGCACGGTAAAAGTGCGCTAGTGCTCCATTAAGAATAGGAAAGCGACACCTTAATCCAAAGCAGAAGTACTAATCACAAAGTAAATAATTCTTAATTTCTTATGATTATTATGATAGTGTATACGCAAATTTTACCAATATAAAAGGAATTGAGATTTTTTTTTTTGTTTTATGCACATTTCAATTTATTCTTTACACCGAAGTATTAATATTGTGGAATTTTTGTTTGCACTTTCCTCCCTATTAATTTTATTTTCCTTTTGCATATCTATTAAACATATTTTATGTTTAATAGATATGCAAAAGGAAAATAAAATTAATAACGTATTGTTTTTACATTGTTAATACATATTGTTTTTAATTATTTGATTGTACATTCCTCTAATTTAGAGATTTTCTGTCAAATATATAATCGTGGCATATCCAATCGCACATTTTATTTTTCCGAATTCATTGCTAATTCCATTTAGTCTCACTATTACAAAATCTACCAATTCTTATTGTTCTGCCATGTATTTTCTTGCAATCTTTTTAACCTTTGAATTATGTCAACATTATTAGCTTATTAGCTTCAACGCTTAATTATACCTTATCCACATTTCACTTATTATAATCCCATTAATTAACTGACTGGAGTAAGTCTTATTTGCATTCAGATTGTAGCAGTATTTGATTATTCTTTCCCAGAAACATTTCTTCAAACTTCCGGTTCTGTGTTGTACCGTTCTTTGTATCTATTAGTACTACACTTAATCATCTTCTATATAATAGTTGATCTTGTTACGCATATTCTATAACCCGCACTCCGAGGATTGAAACTATTATTTATAAAAACTAAGAGTATGGTGACGTCAAAATTGATTAGATTTTATATTACTCGAATTGCCATCGTTCGAACACTTGTTTTGATTTATTAAACGTTTTTATTCAAACGTTTGTATTTAGGGCATATTTTTTTATTCTGTTGTTTTATTATATATATATATATATATATATATATATATATATATATATATATATGTGTGTAATTTGAGGGCTGATCTTTGCATCCTGTTTGCAATATTAGTCAGTTCATAAAATTCGAACATAACCAAAGTGGGGAACATGAATTTTCTCCGGTCGTTATCTGTCTGCTCTTTTTATTTTATCGGTTCCATTCATGTGATTGGACAATTAGTTGTGAGATACGCCCGCGCATATGCAGTGTCAGGATAGCCATAAATTTACAATATGGCGACGAAGCATTAGCGATTACCGTGGCACATAACGACAGAGCAAACTGTAATGACGCAGATTGGAAATATTTTCAGATTAGATATTCCGCTATAATTTGTTGTTGAAAAGATTCCAGTCAGCTTTTAAACTTCCTTCATATGAGAAAAAGTTTAATTAATCTTTTCAGATTTACCTTGACAATTTACCTTGCATCAAAATAATTACACAAGGTGTAGTTAAATTTTTTTTGTCAGAATCTCTTTTATTTCATGTTTTATACTTCTGGCTTATAGATGCGTGTTGTTTCGTACATCACACCCAAAAAATAAGAGGGTGGAATTTACGACAACATACATTTTATGCTACGATATTAACTTTTGCATTGATGAGAGTGAAATATCTATTCCCTCTGTTTAGGAAAAATATCGCTACCAAGCACTTCTGTCTTTAATTTGAACATTTTCCAGTCTACTCAAGTCAACGATATTGTATTTGTATTTGCTTTCGTGAGAATGGGAATGTACAGAGTGGAAAGACTATAAATATGAAACAAGTACGAATCAGAATTTAGATTCAAGGAATTCACTGAGTAATTCTATAGTAAAGTTTCAGTATTTCCAGTTAAGATGATTATTAGTTTTAGACAGATATATTACCCATAATAGAGTTAAAATATGTGTAATCAGCTTTTGTAGAATTTCTAACTTTAAGAATAGGTTAATTACAGGTTACATTACTTATAAGATACAATGTATTGGCGATTTCGAGGTTTGAATATGTGGCATGCCAATGAGTCTGAAAATATTCTCATCCTTTTCCAGAGTTCTTTTCATATGTCTGTTTATTCAATCCAGTTATTCTGACTTCTCCTTCAAATGATACATCCGATGTTTTTATCCTTGTAAATCTATCATCTTTCACGGATACTTCAGAATTATCAAATATTATCAGTGCACAAAGAAAGTCAGTTTTATGGACAACAACAAAAAATCCATTTAACATATCTAAATAGAATTAGGCATTGAATATAGATTCGTAATCATCGTAAAGGATCCTATAGAACATGTTTTAGACCAGAGAAAATGAAACTGTTATAAAACTGTTATGAAAAGTAAAAAATGAATTTATTTATCTTGTAGTCACTGTTTGGTGCCACTCATTTTTCCAAATTTTCTATCCACCGTTTACTTCCATCCACGAAGAAAGTTTTTATTTATTTATAATTGATCCAATATCCGTCAGCAACTTCAACTTTCGCAGTGGATGAAAAATGTTTACGTTTCAACACGTATGTCAGGGACAACCAAAATTCTGATGATGCCAAATTAGAGAATAAATGTTTAAAATTCTTGCATTAAGGCTCAGTCCGCCTAAAGGCTCAGTCCGCCTAGTTAAGGCTCAGTTAAGGCCCATTTACGGCTCAGTCCGCCTAATTAAGGCTCAGTCCGCCTAGTTAAGGCTGTCCACCTAGTTAAGGCTCAGTCCGCCTAAGGTTCAATTAAGGCTCAAACCGCCTAGTTAAGGCTCAGTTAAGGCTCAGTTAAGGCTCAGTCCGTCTAGTTAAGGCTCAGTTAAAGCTCAGCCCGCCTAGTTAAGGTAAACAGTGAAAATGGTGGGAAACCTGAAATTATTGCACATAGTCGGTACAGACTTGATTTGGCATCATCAGATTTCGGATTATTTCCAAAATTGAAAGATTGTGAATTGATAAGTAAGACATACTGCTGTCAAAAAACTGTACAAATGATCTCTCTCAATTTTGGTAACATAATCGTTTGATTTATTTGCAAAATATGTGACAAAAACGTCCCTGGAAAGCAACACAGCTGACCTAACACAAATAATGGATGCTAGAATGAGTCTACTGCAAGACACAATCATTTTAACTTTTAAGCTCTAAGCTTTTTTTTTGCCTCTAAGCCTAGCATGACTACGTGACGAATACCGTAGAATATTACGTCTTGATACGTTTATCCTAAATGAACTGAGCAACTTGTAATGATTTGCATTCAAAGTTGAGAATAAGTTCTATTATTTTTATCATCAGCTGAAGAATGAAAAGAAGAGATGGATTCATGTTTTTCCTAAGGACGAAGTGAATCTAAACAGCTTCAGAATTGAATCGAAGAAGGGTGTGTAACAAATGTGCATTTCTGTAATCTTACTGTTTTCACGCATTTTTAGACATCAATTATTTCTATAATTCCATATCTCTGTAATATGTTTCACTGTTTCCTGATTAATGTCCTCATTTTCAGATCAATATCTATTTGCTTAATTCACTTCATTTATTGAATCATGGTGTAACCACACCTTTTTTGATTCCCTTCGTGCATCACTGAAATTGTCCATCCTGGCATTTTCTCATCAATCATCGATCTACCGCAGTTTTTGCCCAACCCACTGATAACGGACATTTTTCATATTTATACACCCATTGCCATAAGTTACTTTCGTATGTCTGTGATTTTCGATTGGAGCGCAACGTTTGAGTAGCAAAAATTCTATCACCTAACGATGCTTTATGGACTAATCGGTTGTAGTTGCACATAGTTAATGTGCGCTACAACTCAATGCTGTCACTTAACGAACTGTAACTAAGCACGTTTAAACTGGACTTCATATACAACCAGATAAATGTTTTATAATGTCATTATATATCCCATTAACAATGTTGTCTCAGTAAGAGGATTTACTTATCAATAAAATCTCGCCTATAAGGATTTGCTGAATTTCCTCAATCCGTAAATTGACACGTTTGGGAGAACAGTTATTAATAAATGTTGCAAACTACAGAATCCATAAAAACACATAACGAGATGTGACCAAAAAGTATCGAGACTTAAATTTTCAAATTAAAGAAAGCAAAGTAAATAAAAAAAAATGAATATGTGTGGGCAGTTGAGCAACTTATATGATAAAACTAGCTGTATGTTCCCTGCCTCATTTTAAATTTCATATTGCTAACCATTGGATTGTAGTACCTTTCACTCAATATGCTTATCGTGAAAATGTCACAACGGAAATGTATGTTACCTCCCATTTACCAATAACGCAATAAAAATACCTTTTGAAAGAGAGTGAGATGCAATATCAACAGTGTTATTATTAATTCAAATGGCCCTAATGAACAGAAAGATCGATATGGAAATTCATTAAATTTGCAAATTTATTAGAGTTATACCCGTTAGCTTAATAATTTTCCTATACCACATTCTACAGCCAGTATTTTGGTCCACAATTGAATTCAATGATAGATAAAATTCTACTACTGGATACCTCGAAAAATCCTACCCGAGAAAGGTTCTGTTTGATTTTGATACAGGGATTTGTTTTGAAACAGATTAGTATATTAAAATTACAAACACCAAACTCTAAACAGCCTGCTTGATGCATGGAATTTAAATTCTGTGAAGTTGGTCCTAGTAGCTTAGATAAACCTCGGTATAATACTTTGCATGATCTAATCGTACTGCACCCTGATCATTGCCGATGTCCCCACCCACATCACTTAACTTTGTAGCTGCTAACCTGAGAAAGTTATGCGTGTATATACAAACATACATATAGATGTATATTATTTATTTAGATAAAAACGTCTAAACGTGTCAATTCTCTATATTTTTCATCAGGAGTTGTTGACAAAACACAGGACAGTGCAAGTGCAACATTCTGCATAGCCACCAAAATTCACTTTGTGTGACTGATTAAAAAGTATTGAGAATTGGCAGTGACTTGTCAAGACTTACTAATGCGCTCAATTCTCACTGGGTGACCGTATATTCTGTTCCTCTGGGTATATTCCGCGGGAATCAAGCGAATATGTCTTCTCTTATCTGTGCGGTTAGGATTTTTCATATCATAGGTAGACATATTATCGGCCTTTAGATGCAGGGAATGGTTCCTCGTTGGGATCTTTCTGGATCAGGGTATTTTTCTCTTCGTCATCCATTCGGATATATTTACTTCTTGTCGGCATTTACTCAAGTATTGAGACAATCTGTCGTGGGTAGATGTGAATTTTAAAAATCAGAACCCATGTTTATCCTGAAGTTTTCCATTTTGGTACTTGCTTGAAAGCTGCTCAGAACTGTAGTTGGCTTCGAGACCTTCTTCAAATCCTTACAGTTCTTTTTTCATTTTATTTATTTATTTGGCCTTTCGGTAATGTTCTTTCTTTTCCCATATTTTGGTTAAAAAATCTTTTGTATACTTCGCATTAGGATGTTCGTTTGTCTTCATGCTTTCTCCACGGGCTTGCAGGTAAAATTTTCTTTTTCGTTATTTTGGAAGGTCCTGATTTGCTTGTATAGATTAATTATGTCTCTGTATCTTTTGAGTGTTTCTTCTTTCACCAATATCTTTTGGTTTGTTTCTTATTTTGCCGTTATCTCTTTTGGTTTTGCATTCCATTCTGCTCTTGTGTCTTTTCTCTTCCTTATTGCTTTCGCTTGTAATCGTATTTGTGAAATTTGTCCATCTAGCCTCGTTTCCCGTCTAGCTTTTATGTTTCTGTTTAGGTATCGTTAGGGGATACCAATTTTATTACTAACTAGTTTTACACCTGAATGAATTAGGCTATTTAGTTCGGTGATGTTGTCTGTTGGGATATTATGGAATATTTTATTTACCTTTTCGGTTTCTATCTTGGTCTTCACTTTTTTTCAGTTCTGATTCCTTAGGGATGGTAATCTCCCTTCTTTTCCGTCATCATTTGTTTTATATTGTTTCTTTTATTTTGAGTTAACATTAATATTCCGTGATGTTTAGGTCTTCAATATTTTGTATTTCGTTTCGTTTAGAGGGATCTTCTTGAGCTTATTCTTCTAGCCTTACCTGTCCACATATTCCCATTAATTTGGGATCAGAAAACTATCCTTTTGTAATATCATCCTTGCTTGGTCTGCAAGTCGTTGGCTTGTATTTAAATTAGTAGTTTAATCCCAAATTTAAAATAATAGTGGGTTGCATTTATGTTGTCTTCTCTAGTCCATTTTACTCTGATTTCTTTCAGATGCATTGTTGTTTTAGTCTTTTTTTAACTTCAAATAAGAACAACCAACATTCGTAAGATGTCACCTGGGTCTTCATGTTGGCTATAAAAGGAGCACCTGTCAATCATGATACTCAGATTTAAATTTATATTTGTTATATTTCTCAGTATATTGTGGTTGAGTAGTATCCGTCCTGTCACAGATGTGACCTGGTATTCTCCAAAGAAAGAGTGCACTAGAGCAGACAAAAAAATTACATACGCACGCCTTTAAATTTCCTAAGTTGCTGGTCTTTCACAGGAGTCTGAGTGAGAACAAATCTCCTCAGATCTACGCGAGTCTTCTGGGTATTCTAGTCGATCTTAACAATTTTGTTGTTTGGGTGGTCTCGGTTCATCATCTGATTTCCAATTCCTGAAGATTTTGGACTGTTCCAAAGGCACCAACTAAAATTGGTAACACCTTCAGTATTTCAGTTCTCTGACAAGGTCTAATCATTTGTTTACCTTTTCATGTTATTTCATTTTCATTCTGTGATCCACCGGGACAGCAAAATCCACGAGATAAGAAGTTCTGTTCTTTTTGTTAATCAACACTAGGTCTGGTCTTCTGGTCGGGATTAGGTCATACATTCCAGAGACTCTTGTGCGTCTCATTCTATGGGACGGAATCCAGTATGTGCATATACAATTTACTATCATGAATATAAGATAAAAAACACTCACCAAAAAAAAAAAAAAAA
>CM042153.1:48157132-48204632 GCA_023376005.1 Doryteuthis pealeii
TTTTAAGCTGGAGATGGGAAATAATTCCATAACGATCAAGTCGCGTTGACAGTATGAATTCCCATGAGTATCTCTCGCCACCCGTCCCTATCGGTCATACTTCTTGGCAAGTCCTCCTCATAACATATTGTATCCGCATAGAGTTGATCAACTTAAACTAGTGTGTCCATGTGTAGGTGTCCACATGAAGATGTCACTGATGCTTTCTTCCTTACTTCTTCAACAGTGACCAACACGTCTTGTACGTCTTATTTCAATGGTTTATGTGATAGAAGGTACAACTGCTTTTTTGTGGGGTGTTTCCAGGATCTGTTCAAGACAGCACGAATCGTCCTTGTGTTGTTTCTATCTAGCTTTTTCTTCAAGATCTAATGACCTTTGTAGTGTGTAGTATATCTCTCTTTTATATATATATATATATATATATATATATATATATATATATATATATATATATATATATATGCATACACATTTGCTCGTGAATTATTAGTTGGCAAGTCACGTACATAATTATTAAGCACTAGAAAATGCATTGATACTGACAATTGTTGTGACAATTACGTCAGTGATACTTTTTTAAGAATCTAATTATGATGCACAATATAAACCAAAAATTCTTCAAGAAATCGTTCTTTTGTTGAAATGTAGCCATTCTTTAAAGAATATTATTTTTTTTACTTTTATTTTGTTTGATTTTCTTCCTATTACTATTTTTTCATTGAATAATTTTTTTCTTAAAAAAATTTAATTTATAATACATTTCCTTTTTTCGCTGTCAAAATTAAAATCATCATGAAGTGTCCCCTTTTTGAAAAATTGATTGCTCATCGAACGGCAAAGAGAAGTAACATAAAACTAATAAAAAAAATATATTAGCAAAATTTTAAAAATCATCAGAAGAAACAGTTTTCCAATGATAATTGATTTTATTCTCTTCAGTATTGATTTCTGTCCACAAAAATCGCTCACAAGGGCCACAGCATCCTTTTATCAATACGAACACAAGCTTTGCCTGCCAGACACTATGCTGATTACCAATTCAGCCTCTTCACAGCACCCACTGCCACGCTCTCGTTTAATGTCAAATCAATGATCTATATGATCTATCTCAAAATCAATTAAGGCTGGTGTAATTGATCTGCTGTATTGTCGATCAGAAGTAATGATTGTCGATTTGAGATGACGAAAAGGAATCTGGAACTTTAGTCCTGTTCGCTTTGTTAAACTTACAAGAGGAAATCTTATCCAAAAGTGACAACCAAAATATCACAGAGATCCTATTTCCCGTTCAGCCTAAATTTCTACCCTAATTCTCATCACACTCTCTAATGTCGGACGAGTGAGTGACGAACAGTCAGGAATGTATGTATTAGCTTCAGGCTTGGAAAATTTCTGGCTGAAAGATTTCGTGTTGGGCGCAGGTGAATCCGTTGGCGGAAGTTAGAGGAAATTTAATGGGTCTTAAATTCAATAAATAGTCGGCATTGTTTATTCTATCTTTGATTTCTCCCTGATCGAATCGCTGGGCCCTTTTGATGCAGAAGTAGAGACGCAAATAGGAAACTATGGTCAATCGGCACGACTTGTCGATTTGAAGGGATACATGATTAATTGTACACAAACACAGGATACAAATAACATTATCACATAAACATATAATATAAATTGCAGTCATACATACATACACACGCACACGCGCGTGCGCGCGATATGAATGATATAGTCACATATACCTGCAAACATGATATCACAGTAACACCTACAAGGTACAGTAAAAATTTACCGAGACTGACGCTTTATTTTTTTAAAATTTGAAGATTTTAAATTTAAATGAAGACATATGCACAGTTGAGCCCCTTATGGAATAAAGTAATGATATCTACCCACTGAGACTGCTATCTACACGTCATTAAATAGTCTAGTTGAGTCAATAAAAAAATATCAAACCAGTACGATCATTTTTAAACTGCAAAAACTGTTGAAACACGGGATTGTACGAGTGCAGCGCCCTCTATGTTCATAAGTTCTAGCTTGGTTTACGTTTCTATTTCCTAAACTGAAAATGTGAGGGTGTGATGGGCATTAAAAGAATTACAACGGCACAGTTTCACACCACATAAAAGGGAGTTCCAGGGGTTCTTCGACCAATGACACACTTTTTCTGAAAGGGGTTTATCTAAAAAAATATTTAATTCATTATTAATTTTTATCTTGGTAAATATAGCTTAATTCAAGATAGATTTTGAACACATCAAAAGATAAAAATAAACACATATCATAAATAAGGTAGTCACATATGCACGCACGCATGATATAGATAACAAAGTTACACATACACGCAAGTAAATAAACACAAACCAGTAAATAGCATAAATAAACATATATTCAAACACATAATATTAATATCAGAGTAACATACACACAGACAGACGATATAAATAACAGATACTCATACACACAAATGCATGTACGCATAGCGTAATGGTTATCGTCGTTAGAAATGAACTTTAAATGAGTTTAAATTCGTGACAATTTGCGTTTCATTCCATGTTGATGCCCTTGAAGAAGGCATGAGTCAATCTCTTCTATCCCCACCAATCAGTCATGGTAGAAATTACTGGGCTCTTTAACCTTAGTATAACAACCTGTCTAGGAGAAAGAAAACTGTAAATTCAAATTAGCTTCACACTCTTAAAAAGGGCTTTGTGTTGTATTCTGCCCGTGGAAAACAGATTGGGTAGATGCATGCACACAGACACTTTATATCCATGAAGTCCTCACATATAAGTGATGGATGGTGTACTGAGATAATATATTCCCTGTATGTCTCTATGGGCCCATAACTTATTTATAAATATTCTTAAGTCTGTATATATTATACGTAGCCAAATCAATAAGTTTGCAGCCTAATAACAGAAGAGTATTTATTTTACACAACAAATATCGATCTTTGAACTTAATTTAATTTTCGTTGTCTATTGAATCAACGCTTCTCCGTTAATCACACAGTTCTAACAGAGAACAATTTAAAATCAACATTTATTCAGTAACTGTGTCAGGCTACAAACATAATGATCTAACCTCGTACTATGTATTTTTACCTATAATCTTATATGCTATTCTCGTCTGAATTTGCTCGGGAGATGGGAGTGTGTGCAAATTTCAATTGAAAGTCACGAGTTCAGCTCAGAGGTCAGGAGGAGACAAGCACACATAGATGCGTGCACCGAACGTGTTGTCTATGAGGAAGGAAGTCAGTGCTTCTACGAAACAAGATTCGACAATAGTCTTGAAAATAACAGACAACCGAGAAACTCTCGAGGATACTTGTCTACAACATTGTCAAAATAGACAAAGAAGAAAAAACGACAAAAATAAAAAAAAGACAAGGGAATTAGAATTAACCACATAAAATGAGTGTGTCCATAATATTATATCTTTTACCGTACTGAAGTGCATATTATAGAATTAACACACTTTGAGGATGTTCACCTTATTTTTTTTTATTTGACATAAACTAATAAGAGATAAAATGCAAAACATTTTTTTATTTGATAGCTGAACATTTAAGTTTCCTAAAATATTACTTAAACAAACTAGATTAAATTATTTAAACTAATGGTATAATCTTTTCCAAGTCATGCAGAAAAAATATAAAGGAATAACGTAATATTGATGAAAGAAACTATAGAATTTATTAACAATAAATTAATAAATACTTAGTTGTTTATTATTATTTGCTTTTCTGGCAGCCTTTCAGATTTTAATTTCAAATATTTCAAATAATATTCTTTATCAATGTGGTTCCAACTTACATTAATGGCAGTTAATAGATATTATTTATTGGAGACTCTTCTTACGGACGATTCAGGAAAAAATCCATCCATAAAATTTTAATTGGATTTAGATCTTGTCTGTTTGCTGGCCATGTAGTTCCTTTTACCTTTGCCAAAGAAAAAACTTTAATCCCCTTTGTTCTGTGCCAAGATTCATTATCGTCCTGAAAATAACTTCATCGTCACCAAACCAATTATTCAGGATTTCAATGTGTATTAATTGTTGAGGTAATGATTGCCATCTTCCTCTGGTCCTTTAAAGGACATACAATCATGAATGACTTGGAAAACTTTTCTTTAGTTAGTCATCTTTATTGTTTTCATTTGAACGGCACTAAACAAAAGATCCAGCAACATTCCCTGGGCCAATACAGATTCTTGATTCATAACAGAATATCACATTCATCTAATTATCTACACGTCTTGATTGTTTCTTTTTGGTAACTGTAACAGTCCTAGTTTCATTTTGCTTTTCTCTATGTAAATAACATTTGATTCAGTTAATTCCTTACAATTCTATTAATTAAGATTCATTTGTTTTTCATTTGTGTTGTTGTACATTTTTTATTTTCAAGGCATATTGTTTTGAGTTTTTCTATCCTGGCATTTTAATGTCTTTCGTAATTTACTAGCATGTTTTCATTTTTTAAGCACTTTTTACTTTTAAAAAGTCAAGAATTCGCATATTATAATATTCGTTTATTTTATGATCTCTTTCTTTTTGTTTGCATTCGAAATATTCATGAAAACTAAATAAATAACTGAAACATAATCTTATTTTTTTAAAGACTAGATCTTAATTGCCTGCTGAGCTACAGTGATAAAAATGAATTCGTTTAATTCCTTTTATTTTCATTTTTACCCTATAAAAATGTAACAATATAAAGAATATCAGAATTAAAAATATACCCTTTGTTAGGGGTGGACAAATTCGCGTATTAATTCAAATGAAAAGTATTCGTGTATTTTATAGACAGTTTATTTATTCTAGAATATTTTTGAGTTACACTGATTAAATTTGATATATTTTAATCACAGAAATACGAAAAGTATTCGTTTAAAAAAAGCAGTCTTTGAATTATCGATAAACAAAGTTTTTGCTATTTTTTCCTTTTTACTCTCTTAATGTAACATTACAGTACAATAGAAAGAAGCTGATAAATGAAAAAAATTGTCCTTACACTACAAAAGAAGCTACGAATTAAAAAATCTGTACTTAGAATGAAAATAAAAAAAATTATTTTATAAATAGTTTATTTCTTTTTAAAACAAAATGTATTGAGTTACACTGATTACAAATTAATATATTTTTTGATTGATTAATATATTTAGTTTAGAAGATAGAATACTTTCCTCTGCTATTGTGATTTGCCACTTTAAAAAAATATGGTTTATTCTTTATGTTAGAAGCAGAGACTGTTTACAATTTAAATACTCTGTTGAAACGATCTCTGGCTGGTGAAAATCTTTCCCTTAGTTTTATTGATATATATCAACTTTGAAATGATGGAACTTGTTTTCTAAGAGTTTTCTCCCACCCCTACTATTATAGATTTAATAAGATTAAACTAATTTAATAAGATTAAAAGAAACTAAGTAATAAAAATGTAAAAATGTTCTTATTCCAATTTATTTTATTGGTTTACATTTAAAATAGAACTAAAAAAGGAACATTTTCTTGATTTTTTAGTTCTCCAAAAGATTCTATTTACAATTAGCACTAAATTACAAAACAATAATTTTTGAAAAAGCATTAAATTCAAATTTCTCCTACGGAATCTTTGTGAATCTATTTAAACATAGCAGACCATAAAAAGCTTTTATACTGACTTATGAACAAACATGAATAGTTCGACAAAACGATTGATTTTTAATTGTTGAATTATATCCCTTAATCAGTAAAACTCAAAAACTAAATATTATACTTTTCCTTATTATAAACATATTAAAGCATATGTGCTATGTTAATGCTCAACGACATCTCTTCTTTTTTTTTTTTTAGATATGAGTCGACACGCTCATACCGAAACAAACGCCACACACACACACATACACATGCACACACACACACAACACCACACACACACACACACACACATGTATATATATATATATATATATATATATATATATATATATATATATAACTTTGGGAAATTTGAACATCAAAAGCAATTTAACAAATTAAATGTGGTGCGGATTTTTATAGCTAATATTAGTGTGCACTATTCCTTGAGAGAGAGAGAGAGAGAGAGAGAGAGAGAGAGAGAGAGAGAGAGAGAGAGAGAGAGAGAGAGAGAGAGAGAGAGAGAGTGGGGGGCATATTTTTTGGCAGCAATTCGTATATAGTAAATTCTAGTTAAATGGGGCGAAACAGGAACAAATAAATTTAGTTTTAAAAGCCATCTGATCCGATTATGCGGAGTAACATAAATTGTTCTATCACAATTTTCATATAATCTATGTTTAGTAGAAAACAAAATAGGATTCCATCCGTTTATTCTGTTTAAACAAACGTTTACTATTAAGAAAAATTATTGAAATTCTTAAAATTCATTGACGTTTAAAATAGTGAAGACAATGTCA
Organism: Doryteuthis pealeii; assembly: GCA_023376005.1. Lineage (NCBI taxonomy): Eukaryota > Metazoa > Mollusca > Cephalopoda > Myopsida > Loliginidae > Doryteuthis > Doryteuthis pealeii. Next base: position 48,163,558 of record CM042153.1, read on the forward strand.
GCGCATTTATCAAATGAAAATAACAGGCGGATTGTTTCCATGGCCATCTAACAAGACAGAAAAATATACAAATTTCAATGGCCTTAATTGAAATTTGTATATTTTTCTGTCTTGTTAGAAACTTCATTTTAAGGGGTCTGGAATTTTGTACATACTAAATAACAACTATATTCATTTACCAAGTTTCACTTAATTTATATCAGAAGTACGTGACATCCAATGAGAATTGAACACGCTATCAATGGTTGTTTCCTAACGATTACACTACATGAGGCTCCCGAAAGACACGAAAAAGTAGTTCAAACTAAATGCACAGCATGTATTACTTTTATAAACTGTGGTTCAAGTAAACAGATGCCTCATACTCGTTTTGGTTTCGGTTATTCAACTTCTTATGCATTTTTAGAGTGCACGATAGCAGATAGATCTGTCTTTGTATTGCATAGTATTTTGTAATTTCATTATATTCATCCTTATAACAGTCTGAAAACCGACCATTATAAGCCAGACAAGTGAATATAATATAAAATTACATCATATTATGCCATACAATACAATATATATATATAAATTGTTTTTGTACGTGTGAAACTTTGCAATATGAAACCGATCTCTGAACGTACATTTTATAACGGACATTGAAAAAACTAACACTTTCATATCTATCGAGAAATCCTTTTGTTATATTTCATTATCTATTATAATCTGCATACCTCCTTAACTTGGTTAACTATGCTTTTGATACATACATATATACACAAGCCTTCACATCCCATATAAATACGCTCTCCCCATGTGCATATACATTCATATATGCTTCACTTATTATGATATACTTACACACACACACACACACACACACACACACACACACACATATATATATATATATATATATATATATATATACACTTGTACTTACTTGCATATGCATTATTGTACCACAATATCTGCTCCCAGGGGCATAGTAGTTTATAGTGTGACAGATTTACAATTCGATATGTAAAAAAGAGACACTTGAATCCATCGTAAAACTGTTTATTGTGTCACCTATAAATAAGTACACCTTAAAAATTTCCAATAGAATATTATGCAATCGAAATAGACATTATTACGTATTATTTATTATTAATCTCTGCCATTTCTATTGCTGTAAGCTTGAAAGATAGTAGTGTCAATATTAAAAAAAACAACCTAAAACCTTGTAATATTAATGCAGGTTTTAATCACCCCAAACAGGTATTTAAACAATGGTAGTATGACTAGATTATCTACTAAGTTTTACAATATAATTTTCAATAAAGGTGAATACAATCAATCTGTTAAAAATAGTGGATATAAAACTAGCCTCATATACAATGTTAAAAATAAAAAAAAATTCAACTCTGGTGAGAGAAAGAAGAGAAAAATAGGTTGAGAAATATTTTCGCCACCATTTAAAATGGCATTTAAAAATAAAATATGAAATGACTTCCTCGAAATATTAAAGAAGCATTTTCCACCAACTGAAGTGCTGTATAAGATATGAAAAAAAAAAAAGTTAAATTAAGTTATAGCTGTATGCCAAATGTTTTTAGCAGCATCAGTAAAATTAACGTGGGTAGATTAATTAAAAAACAAAAGATCGATTATCTACCATGCAATTATAATATGTCCTCTTGATGGTAAATGCCAAAGTGAATGTATTTTATGAAAGGCTAGTATACAAATTGATGGACAAAATAAAAAAGTACTTCGGTGCTACTCTAGAAACTTAAAAAAGATTGTATAATCATAAATCAAGCTTTTACATATGAAGTACATGCACTTTATCACCCTTTCTAAATATGTCTGGAATATGAAAAACATAGCATAGACCCCTTACTGAAGTGGGAAATTATTAAAAGAGCTCGTAATTACAAGGCAGGTGATAAGAGTTGCCTTCTCTGTATGAAAAAAAAATAGCTATAGCAACATATTCCAATTCAACGGAATTTTTGAATAAAAGATCTGGGGTATTGAACAAATGTAAGCACAAAAATAAATGGCTCCTCAATCATTAATCTTACAAATGTATTTTTTGGTTTTCCACTCCATTTATTCAAATTTCTCCATTGTTTTTGTATATAAGTATCCGTTTGTACCAATCAACTTTAGTCAGTGTTTTCCTGAAGATCCTTCTTGCTGAAACCTGGACAGTTAATCTCTGTTACCTATTCGGTTCTCTAAACCGACTCTACGTACGTATTGAGCACTTTTCAGTAATTTTGTTATTGAGATACTTTTATTTTATTTCTCTTTTTACCGACGTATCCAATACTGTGACTCACTCGTCTTTTTCTTTTTCTTTCTCAGTTGAGTCCTTCTCGTTCTTTAATATATATATATGTATATAGTGTACTTTATATATAATATATATATATATATATATATATATATATATAGTGTACTTATTTTTATACGGTGACATATTTATATGGTTACATAATTTCAAGGTTGGTGATAATTAATATCTAATGATATTTATTTTATTGTATAATTTTCCACTTGAAAACTCATGTTAACTTTAGTTTAGAGGAAAAAGTAACTTCATATAGAAAATTATTGAATGTGTACATAATTGCAAGTGATACTCTATCTACCTCCATTTATTTATTTTTCAAAACAATGAATATGGAACAAATGTTCTTAATTTGAAATTAAACATTTGGGAGTTCTAGTGACAGAAGGTCATTTATTCAGTTTCATCTCAGTATTGTACTAAGTTCATTACCAAAGGAAAATGTTTACAGAATTTTGAAGACAGCAAGAAACTTAAAAAAAACCTTTTCTTTTAATTATTTTCTTTTACTTGGAGATCCATTTTGTAATTTTCAGCCTTAAATGGATTTGCTGCCTTGGTTCTTTCTTAATTTAAATTTATTCTTCAATAAAACAAACAAAAGACGTAGAAAACATGTAAAAATCTAAAAAGAAAATAGAAAAATGATAAACAAAATAGAGAAGAGAAAATAAAAGACAGACATGCACGGAGAGACAGCGTCTCTTGATTCCATTTTCATTTACGATTGTTGTTATGGCTTCAAGAATAAAACAGCAATCGTTTGGGCAATCCCATGACACAGGACCGGACAGCTGAGGCCATTTTTGATGAAAGCGCTATTTCATGCAAACCATTTCGACGCCAAGTTTTCTTCTTTTTATTTGAAAATGTTTGCGACAAAGAATCACCACACATTGTCGAATGGCAAAAAGTTAGAAGATGAGAAGAGAAAATGAATTCAAAATATAAATTTATAAATCGAAAAAATAAAACAAAATAACGGAGAATGGCTGAAAAGAAAATGTTGGTAAAAGAAAGAGAGGACAAAGAAAAGGGAAGATGGAAAAACGTGAGGGAAAGAAAAGTGAGGATAGAAAATAGAAAAATCAGTAAGAATAAAAGAACAAAGAAGGAAAAAAAGAAAGAGAAAGAAAAGTTCTCGATGGAAGATATTGATCAACAGGATTTATGATCGATATTTCTGGCTGGTCCCCTGTGATTTGTTGTCAGGCTTTGTATGCTTTGTGGATCTCTTTGATATGCAACCGGACAAAGGTTTTGGCTTCTTTAAAAAAGGGTAAAACTCAACTGAGATTCATATTCTTATTTTGGCTTGAGCGCCATGCAGTGACTTGAATGAAAATGGCGTATGTAAATGACAGAATGGAGGCGAGAAAGAAGTAAAGAAATCAGTAAAACGAGAGAGAGAGAGAGAGAGAGAGAGAGAGAGAGAGAGAGAGAGAGAGAGAGACAGACAGACAGACAGACAGACGCAAACAGCAAGCAAGCAAAAATGGAAGATAATTTGAGTAAAAGACACAGGAAAAATTGATGTGGCAAAACTGGTGTAAAATGAAGGTAAAAAAAGTTGCAAGAAATTTACACTAGTAGTAAATTATCTTGAATTTCATTAGATCAAGCATTGTCAGCCATTATTCCTTTTTCACTGGTTATCTTAATTTCAATTGCTTTATTTACACTAGTGGTAATATTATCTTGAATTTTCATTAGATCAAGCATTGTCAACCATTATTCCTTTTTCACTGGTATTTCTTTCATCTTAATTTCAATTGCTTTATTTACACTAGTAGTAATATCATCTTGAATTTTCATTAGATCAAGCATTGTCAGCCATTATTCCTTTTTCACTGGTATTTCTTTCATCTTAATTTCTTGGATCAAGCATTGTCAACCATTATTCCTTTTTCACTAGTATTTCTTTCATCTTAATTTCAATTGCTTTATTTACACTAGTAGTAATATTATCTTGAATTTTCATTAGATCAAGCATTTTCAGCCATTATTCCTTTTTCACTTGTATTTCTTTCATCTTAATTTCAATTGCTTTATTTACACTAGTAGTAATATCATCTTGAATTTTCGTTAGATCAAGCATTGTCAACCATTATTTCTTTTTCACTAGTATTTCTTTCATCTTAATTTCAATTGCTTTATTTACACTAGTAGTAATATCATCTTGAATTTTCATTAGATCAAGCATTGTCAACCATTATTTCTTTTTTCACTAGTATTTCTTTCATCTTAATTTCAATTGCTTTATTTACACTAGTAGTAACATTATCTTGAATTTTCATTAGATCAAGCATTGTCAGCCATTACTCCTTTTTCACTAGTATTTCTTTCATCTTAATTTCAATTGCTTTATTTACATTAGTAGTAATGTAATCTTGAATTTTCATTAGATCACGCATTTTCAGCCATTATTCCTTTTTCACTAGTATTTCTTTCATCTTAATTTCAATTGCTTTATTTACACTAGTAGTAATATCATCTTGAATTTTCATTAGATCAAGCATTGTCAGCCATTATTCATTTTTCACTAGTATTTCTTTCATCTTAATTTCAATTGCTTTATTTACACTAGTAGTAATATCATCTTGAATTTTCATTAGATCAAGCATTGTCAGCCATTATTCATTTTTCACTAGTATTTCTTTCATCTTAATTTCAATTGCTTTATTTACACTAGTAGTAATATTATCTTGAATTTTTAACTGGGTTAGGGTTAGGTTACGCTAGTTATTCCCAAATTTATTTCCAAATTACAAAAATTGTTACAAAATTTGTCACAAAAAATCACAATAATTAAAACTTGGAAATTCAAATTTTCAGAATTGTGGGTCCGGATTCATCCTGGACAATTCTTTTTTCTAATTTGTTCAAGAAGTCAACCTGATTCTAAAATGGTATGATATGCTGAGCTACGGCCTCTAGGAGTAAAGTTGAAAATGTGACACACTGACATTTTCATTTATTATTAGAGATGTAGATTTTAACCGAGATATAATTTTGTTTAAAAGACCAAAAAGCATGTGAAAGACAGAAAAAACAAACAAACAAACAAACAAAAAAACAAACAAACAAACAAAACAGGTTATTTTTGAGTATATGAAGAAAAAAAAGAATGAAAGAAATAAATAAAGAAATATAGTTAGTAGTCAATTTTAAAGAAAATTTTTCTAGGGATAAATTGTTACATGGAAGCAAATGTTTTTCTTTCTTTCTAAAATCTTATTTAGAATTAATCAAGGAAATTAAAAAGTCGAACTTCCCAAATTAATTGTTGAATTGCAATCTCCGTCAACTCAAAAACTGTAACAACCCCTGAAATCTTATGCAAAATAAACTTATTTATGAACAGTACTTTCTATAACATTGCTATTTTTATTACAATATTTTCTATATGGATCTTACCCGAAATAAAATTGTTCTCTATAAGCAGCCAAACGGTTTTACCAAATTTCGTATGCATACATAGGGAACCCAAGGAAAAGGTTTAATGTAAAAACTGTTCCTCTTGTGAAATGTGGTGGCTGTTATCAATAGGAAGTTTCGAACAATTAGCAATAGTCAATGGAAAGCAGGATGTAAGAACTTACATTTTCAAAGTTCAAAATGAAGAAAACAAAACCCAAAAAAACAAAAGAAATTAGTCATTTGTCTGAAATAATTATCCATGTTTAATAAAACATTGCTAATCCAGTTTATACGTTGTTCTTCAAGCTGGAAATATCACCTTATTACATATAATTATTGCTTAGTTAAGACTAACAATCTGGACAAAATTTTGATATACTTGAGTATCCACACCTAAATTTAAAAACATATTTCTTTTCAAAAATCCTTGAAATTTCTCGCCGAATAATATAAATTTCATGAAATAAAACGAGGTTCTCAGTGCAAAAAGAAATGGAATTAAAATTTTTTTAAATTCATTCCACTTAATCTTTTAAAAGATTAAAAAGAAAATCGATAAACTTTGTGGAGATCTGTGGAATATTTATGCGAAACAGCATGGATGCTTCTGGGGTTGAGATCCTTCTTGTTCGGATCGAGAATTCTTTAATACCTACTCATATACAAATATATTTGAAATGTAACTTTAATGAATGATTGGCAAGAAATATCATAAAGTATATATTGTTTAAAAAAATTAATCAAGTAGAAGGAAGAATTTGTTTACTGTCAGTAAAATCAGCTGGTAAACAAGCGTGGCGACTTAACCAACATAGATGGATACTTTTTTTATGTAGATACAATTTATATTTAAATGAATAGGTAGCCATTTTTCTTATTTCCGAATATCTTGCTTTACTTTTAATGGCATCATGAGATCAAAATAATCTACAGTATTTTCCATAAATAAGTACAATGATTAAAAAATTAATAGAAAATAATATAAATCTTAATTTCCTTCTAAATAAGATATAAGAAGACTATTATTTCTTGCAGTTCATTATAAAATCAAAACAGATGTTATTAGCTATTATCTAATTACAAACCCTACAACACTGAACCCTAGACAAAAGTAGGTGTATGATGTAGTTTAAAATAGGAGATCTCCTGATATTATATTATTTCTGGCTACATAGTTTCAATGCTGTTCAGTAAAAGATAATACCTAATAATATTCATTTTGATTGTATAAAATTCTACTATGAATACAAAAAAATCGTGGTATGTTTATCTCAAAAGAAAATCAGCTTTTTATATATCGTATATATATATATTATATATCTATGTTATACATTTATGGGTATATATATATATATATATATATATATATATATATATATATATATATAATATATATATTATATGCTTCATAATAACGCCCAACTTAAACATAAAAAACATAAATAAATAAATATATATATATATATATATATATATATATATATATACATATGATGAGTCTATTTATGTGCATATATCATATATATACATACATAGATAGGCATTATATATATATCTATATTATATATGTATAGGTATATATATATACACACACACACACACACACACATATATATATATATATATATATATATATATATATATAATATATGATGAGTCTATTTATGTGTATATATCATATCTATATATATATATATATATATATATATATATATATATATATATATTCTATTTTATCCCCATATATTTGTTTGAAAGTAATGCAACATTTTCAAGGAAATAAAAAAAATATTAAAAATGGTGTTAAATTAGATTTTATCAATCAGTGAAATAATAACTCTCAGCAATTACACTAGTCAATTGTGAAGATTATCTTTCATTCTATGATGATAAAATGATGTAGTCTTTGATACAAAGAAGACTGAGACATCTGATTTCTGAATGTACTGGCGCTATGTTCTAGTGATCCAAAATATATCTGAAGATACTTGGGCTGATGACTACTTTCAATGAGCTATGACTTCGCAACCAAAAGAAATTATTCTATTTCTGTATTATTTGTATCATTCGGACTATTGTCCTCATCTTTATTGTTATCTGTATAACGTAATCGGCCGATGTGTCCTCCAGCCTTCTTCAGGTATGTTTTGTCAGACTTGGGAATTTCCTTGATCTCAGTAAACTTTTTGTCGAACTGAGGAACCTTCTCTTCGAACTGAGGAACCTTCTCTTTGAACTGAGAAACCTTCACGGAACTTTGAACCCAAAGCTTTATTCAATCCACTGAGGTATACTGTTCTCATTCCGCTAACCATGATTGGGTACAAGTGTTAAGCTGTATTAATTATTATTCTATATTACTCTTGCCCTTGATCAGGATTGAACCTGCAGCCTAGAGGTAACTGTCACTTAGAACTGTATTATACCAACGCCTATATCCATTACACCATGTGTCTCGATTATGACAAAACGGTTCTCGAGTTCGAGAAGATTCCAAAGTCCGACTAGAAATACCTGAGGAAGGCTCGAGGGCACATCGGCCGAAACGTTGTACAGATAACAATAAAGATGAGGACATTTGTCCGAATAATCCAAATAATCCAAATTATCAAGTTTCATCTAAAAAAATTCAGAGAAATAGTATTCTACTTTTCCTTTTTCTTTTCCCTGTCATGCCGAAGCATAAAACTGTATTTCCAGTGTAATTCATAAGTGAGATCCTTGAGTTGTTGACAAAAAAGATCTGTGGTGATAGTTTTCCCAAGATCCAATTTTCCAAAGTTCATAGTTTTACTTTTGGTGTTGAGTTGATATAGATTAATAACCATTAAGTTTGGTATCATGCAATAGCCATTTTGTATTTGTTACAATTTTGTCAAAAATGGAAATTCTAATTACTGATCAGCAGACTGTTGCAGATAGTTGAACGATACGCTGTTTTCGCCGAGGGAAATATTTGTTCTCCATAGTTGAACATAAAACGTTGTACCTTTTTACTAAATCTCTTGGGTTTTAACGAGCATTTTTTGAGAAAAGATAATTATCCAGAGTAGTAAGTCTTTCAGACAGAAAATTCTTATTCATTAAATATATATATATATATATATATATATATATATATATATATATATATATATATATATATATATATATATATATATTAACATCTTACCAAATTTAGCTTGTTTTTAATATATTAGTTTTTTGAAAATTCTAAACTTTAAAGTGTTCATTAAGGTGTTCGATTTACAATATCCTAATATTGTTAAACTGGAATGTAACTTTGGTCATATAGCTTGATGTTCTCTCCGATAAGATTGCTTTCCCATAACACACATGCTGTCCTGTAATACGCATGCTGTCCACCTTATTCAGGAAAAAGTGAGATTTATTGAAGCAGGTTATCTTTCATTGATACAAGGTCCATTTCCAACGTTTGCTTACCTATTGAAGTGATTTTTGGACGATAAATATTAGTTCTCACGAATATTCAAACTGGCCGGCTCCTAGGTTGCCTCATACATAACAAGGATTTAATACAGTATTAAAGATACATGTTCGTTTCTTGTTGGACCACTGTAAATAGATTCTCACCACACTCCACAAATTGTAAAGCTTTGGAAATGCCACTAACTAGGTTTTGGGGGAGTTGTATAAACAAATGGCTATAACTAGAAAACTATTTAGAACACAAAAATCTTTCAATGTTTCGTAATTGCTATATATCACTAATATCGATATATGCTGTTGTTATGTGCGCGCATGTGTTTGTGTGTCTGTGTGTCTATGTATATGTGTATCTGTGTATCTCGGAAAACAACCCTATCGAGACACCCTACCCAGCATCTTTCCGACACAAGCTCAATAGCCCAACATCTGTAAAAGTATTCCAGCCCTATATACAAATTTAAAAAAATTGTTACTGATAACAAAAACAAAATTTGAACAAGAAAATATCAAACAGAGATTAGAGTTTCCCGAAGACGTAGACAGAAATAAAAGTCCTAACCTGAATAAAATGAATCCGGTGCTAATGTACTTAAATCTTTAGCTATTGCTGCCCTTTGTAGAACCACATAAATAAAATAAAAACGCTAGTATAAATAGAATGCTTACGAAGTTGCATTATTTTTGTAATATACACATCTCCTGATGATAGCACGTAACAGGACCGAAAGTACTTGGGAACAAATTGCTTATGGCAATTTTATTAGCCAATTCCGGCCGGATATAACATCCATTCGGCGACATGAAAGGATTGAAACCAGAATATGTGAACCAAAGATATCTATACTATTTAAGCAAATATGTTTGAATGCTGTCCAATCATGCACACATATCCACAAACACACACACATATATATACAATTGGCCACATCTAAAACTATGCGCGCCTATTGTAACACACACACACATATACATATATATGCATATAAGCTAAAAAGTGCAGATTATTAAAGTTTCATGTGGATTACACAATCATTATGCGGAAAATCCTCTCTCTCTCTCTCTCTCTCACTCTCTCTCTCTCTCTCTCTCTCTCTCTCTCTCTCTATCTCTATCTATCTATCTTTAGGAAGGAGTTAGGTATTCTAAATCATTGCTATCTTCGTTATAACGAGATTTTGGATGATTAAGAACGATTTTCGAAATGAATACAGTTCCAACAAGATTATCATTACATTGCAAATTGGAATGGAAATTGTTTTATTCTATAAGATCCTTTGAAATATATTGTCAATAAAAATCAATGATTAGCCATATTTGCTAGGTATATGTGAGAGAGAAAGAGAGAGAGAGAGAGAAAGAGAGAGAGAGAGAGAGAGAGAGAGGGAGGGGAGGGGGGATAGGGAGAGAGATGCACGTGTGTGTGTTTGCGTGTGTATGTGCGGATTTTCATGTGTGAATTCTTACATATATATATATATATATATATACACCTGGTAACAGTGTTTTGTGATCATTGCCGTCCTAAATATTAAGAAGAGTCAATGTATCTTTTTTTTATGTAAAACGAGTCGTCATTTTTGTTCTGTCTACTACCACTACTACAGAGTAGATATTTGACGCCGCAATCGACAACTAAGCTCGGATATCTTTCCAATCTCGTGCAATTCGCTCTACTCTGAATTGCTTCGTTTCGCTCCGTTCCGGAATTCTTCCAACCGACACGGAACCTAGCAGAACATATGGATAAAGCCAACAACCACACCGACAAGAGGACTGGAAGGCGATGGGTACAGGGCTTGATCATATAAGATGAACGAATTAAAAGCAAAATAAATAAGCGAAGCAAAAAAATAAAAAATAAAACAATAACAAGACAGTCATAAATATAAAAAGGAAAGAAAGAATAATAATGAAAAGTTGCAAGAAAGAAAAAAAAGCAACGGCGGGAGCTGATTTGGCGCGTTGCTGACGTCACTAGGCCAACAGATCGATACTATATATCTTTTATCTTTTATTCATCACCATCGTCAGAACCGTTCTCCATCCATTCGGTTAGGTGGGGTTGTGGAGGTGGCACGAAGGCTATTAGAGAAAATTGGGTTGGACGCCATTTAAACGCTTCTGTTTCCTTAGTCATCACCAATCTTCTTCTTCTTCTTCTTCTTCTTCTTCTTCTTCTTCTTCTTCTTCTTCTTCTTCTTCTTCTTCTTCTTCTTCTTCTTCTTCAGCCTCCGGGTTATTTTTCTTTTTTCTTCATCTGCATATTCTGCTATTTACTAAATGTAGCAAACTATGGTCAAAATGGGTAAATAATAAGGTTAGTCTGCGCCCTTGTTGAAATAGACCTTTCTTTTTCGATAAATCAGCATTCGATATGTTAGCTTGGTAGCTTGTTTTACTAGAGTTGAAAATAGTAGTAAGGGTTCTTCGGTTCTTTTTACTATTCCTCTTTTTCACCTCCCTCTCCTGCTCTTATTTTTTCTTTCTTTCTTTTCATTCAACATGTATTCAGTTTTCCTTTATCCCTGTTTTTATCATTACACCTTTTTCAGTATTGTTTTCCCCCTTTTTATCGACTTTTTGTTTTGTTCTTCTGTCTTTCTTTTCATTTAATTTTTACACCCATGAGTTTTCTACTTCCTATTTTCCAACATCCTCATTATTTTTAGGTATATTCTTCTTCTTCTTCTTCTTCTTCTTCTTCTTCTTCTTCTTCTTCTTCTTCACAGAACCATTTCCGTCTTGTGCTTCATTTTCACGCCTCACCATCCACACAGCGCAGATCTGCTGGTGACTGACCACTATTTAAAAACTGACATTTTTTCACAGCAAAAATAGCCGCAGTGATTTTTCATATTCAATGAAACTACTCTGCGTGCGTTGTTAAGATATATTCCCTCAGAAATTGTATGACTATATAAAATCTCAGTGTTTGACCTGAATAATCTTTCAATCATACATAACCACCCACACGCTTTTTACATTTGAATGTGCACACGTATTGTAAAAAGCGTTCACATACACACAAGACACCCAAAATACGTACTGTAAGATTCGAGGCAAAAACATCTAGAAATCTCGCAGTGCGAAATAGAAAATACACTCTAAAATAGTAAAATATTATGTGTGCACAAACAAACAAACAAACAAACACACACACACACACACACACACACACACACACACCACACACACATATATATATATATATATATACATGCACACACACAGAAACACACACATACATACATATACACACATACATATATATGCTTTGTTAATAGGATCACATCTTAGTGGGGTTCTCGCCTGTTTTTTCTTGAATTCCTCGAGTCTGGCTCTTTTAAATATATAATTCCCAGAGATTCTAATTAGTTGCGTTAGATTGGCTACATTTTGTTCATGTATTCACAAGAACTTGAATTAATGAAAATTACAGATAGACTAAATAAAATTGAACCCACCATATAATTTCACTTAGGAACAATAAACCAACAATACCTTACTTTTTAGATGTCTTACTAATAAATAACAATAACAAGTTAGAGTTCAAAGTTCATCCCAAATCTACACATAAGAATGACCATGTACATTTCTACTCAAATCAGAACACCAACATAAGAAAAGAAGAATTCTAGGTTTTTTCCTTAGAGCTCTTTGCATTTGTACTCTTAAATATTAAAATGATTAATTTGATTACATAGAAAATTATTTTCTAAATCTATTCAAAATCTGTTTATACAATTTTCTAAATCTAAAACTCTCAAGTTTTACAAAAACGAACGATAAATAATAGCCTAGCTTCATAGAAAAAATAATCTAAACAGCATTGGCATTAAAACTGTCACATTATCTTCAAAGACTTTTAGAAATCTAATAAATACGAAAGTTTATACATATATAAAATTCGACGCCGGTGTTTATATTATCCAGTGTAAAAACTGCGACAAAGGTATATTTGTGAAACTTCAAGTGAGATCTTAAAATCGGAAATATGAAAAATGCCATCGTCCAACATGTATATGATATAGATCATAATTCTAATTTAATGAATTTATAATATAAATTATAAAATCTTAACTCACATCCATAAAAATGCTAATACAAATTGTTGAATCTGGTGTTATTGCAAATTATCACATGTTTTAAAAAGCTTTAATATAACTTTTTATAAAAAATAGTTTTTTCCGTGTACAAAACACTTTCCTTTTACTCTTGATGATCAAATTCCTTCTAATTTTAATCTTACAAAACTTCACGCTTTATGCATCTATATGAATAAATCAACCTATAAAAACAGACTATATTGATAAACATATGTGTAATAAATATTAGATTTAAACCTAATTATCAAAAATATATTCGAATAAACATAGTCACATGTAGGTTAATCTTTCTGTTCTTTTTTATTCTTTTTAAATTATATCTATTCATATTATATTATTTCGGGAAATACGTTACATTCCAAATTTTCTTTTGAATAACAATCACATCACTTTAAAACAAAGATGAACACTGCTAACGAAAAGAAAGATTAAAAAAAATACTTTCTCATCTTCATTTTCATTTTGGAAAGAATTTTAACTCAATTTAGACAACACCATACTCATTTTCATGTCCTGATTAAGGCTTTATAACAAATCGAAACGTTTTAACGTTGACTTCATCATCTACAAATAAATTTATATTTTGGAATACTTCGTTTTTTTCTAATTAATATTTCTACATATATATACCTGGGGATGGAAGAGAAAATTTTGTCAGTTAATTGAATTCCAGTATGTGAGTGTGAGTATGTAGAGACAAGATACGAATGAATCCCCATTTCCTCAGTTTGTGAAGTAACCGGTCGATAAGAACGAGGCTGATCTTCCACTGCCATTGATTATTGACAAATATTTACATCGTTTCCAGTAAATTTATTTATGATAATTTATGATCAGTTATAGATTCAAGTAACTGGTTTTAATACAAATAATTTGAGCACAGTTTCAAACATTGCTATCTAATACTAATAATTTTATCAATTTAACTCACCGATGAGACCCTAATAAGAACTAGCATTCCGAGTCAGAATGAAACTGGGAGTAATGGCAACGAAGAAATGACCCCACACTCCCATGTATTCCATAATTGAAGCCTTATCACCGGATATAGTTTAGTGTTATAATTAGAACCCCCTTTTGTGGTGGATGCAGTCGATGTATTCCAATAACCACTGACTGAGCTGTTTTGTGTCGTCTAAACCCGTTGCTCGGAATAAACAATGATCTCCATAAACGTGCGTCAACTTGTTAAATCTTTCTTTCACACTGTCCTGAAATTTGTCCCAGATTTTAATGTTCTGTTCCATTTTCATGTCACATTTCAGCAATCACATCGGTAACAAGATTACTCAGCTTGACGTGAATTTGAGAGACATCAACTGAACGGTTTTTCATGTTTTGTTCTCTTTAATCAGCAGACTTTTCGAAAAAAAAAGCAACCCTAAATAACTTAGTTATTAAATTAGTTTCTAGATAGGTTCGTAAATCGCAGAATTTTTTAATCTTGATAAAAAATGAGGATTGTACTTTTTTGGTACTATAAATATATTTCAAAACTTTTGGTACTATAAATATATTTCAAACAATCTAAAAACTAAAAGATTAAAATGGTTGTTGATAAGCAATCTGGGAATATCTAAAAGTTAATAGCTTAAAAAGTAGTTGTTGTGAAATTCTGTAATACAAACTAACTTTAAAACAATCTATCTAAAAGCTAATTTCTTAAAATGGTTAGGGTTGTAGTTAGGTTTAGGGTTACAATTTTATATTTTAACAATTGATAGAGAAAAATGCCATTTTTCCACTTAAAATTAAAATTATGATAGTCAAATTTGCCTTTATCATTTCCTTTAATCTTTCAAAAAAAATGTGTTAAAATTCACATGTTCTTTGTTGTTGTAGAAATGACGACTCGAGTGAATTCTAATTAAAAACTATATAACATAAAAAAACGGACCATATGACCTTTAGGCACCCCTTTTTGATGTCGATTAAGAAAGGACATGTTTTTCATTTACACCGTTAATATCCGGTTGTTTTAACAGACTATTTTTAGATTGTTTTTAAATTATAAAACTAACTCCTAACCATAACCCCTAACCCTAACCCCTAAACATAAACCCTAACCATAAACCCTAACAAACAACCAGATATTGACGGTGTATATGAAAAACATGCCCTTTCTTAATCGACATAAAAATGGGTGCCTAAAGGTAATATGGTCCAAAAAACCTAACCGGCACTATCTTTGGTTAGTAAAACATTTTAATACTAAGGAACATTCAATTTTCGTTTATGGTGAATTCTGTTGTTTTCCCCTGTTTTCCTACTTAAACAAAAATTGTTTTCCAATTCTTATTTACAGTAGGTATTGGCTAAAAAGGAAAAAAACAAACAAAAACAAAAACAAAATCAAAACAAAACAAAACAAAACAAAACTAATGTGATGATTTTGCTTTTTTGGCCTAGATTATATTTTGACAAAAATAAAACTGAAAATCTGAAAAATGATTAAATTAATAAAGGTGAGAAAAAGTAACAATATTACTATTTTTCTGTCTGTATTCTTTTAACTTGTGTGAAAGTGAACATTCAAATTTATATATACAAATATATTTGTATATTTTTCACTCACTTTTTCTTTTTTTCCCCTTCAAATAACTTTGTATTTATATTTTTATTTCATTCGTCTTTCAATCACATAGACCCCAAATTAAATTTACACCATTCTTAGAGTGGTGACTGTTATGTATGTATGTATGTATGTATGTATGTATGTATATAAATGTGTGACAGCATTTTCATATCTACCTATCTTTATATCTATCTCTGTATATATTTTTAAATTCTATCTATTCTTGAAGCTATTTCACGTAGAATATTTCTTTCTCTTGTCTGTTTATCTATCTATCTATTTTAGCACCAAAAGGAAAAACATACAAGCCCAAACAATATTATATATTATAAACAGAATTATCTACCAAACAAACATCTTATTTTCCCTTTTACTCCTTGACTTATTGTAATTGACACTTCCTCAGAAACAGTACTCTCTATCTTTATTTGGAATGGTGTGCCCAAATTTTGCTTATGTGTCTTAATGCATAAAACATAATGAAACTATACAATTTATAATGTTTCTATACCCAAAATTTTCTACGTGACTTTGGTTACATATTTTTATGGAGACTATTACTTTGATATGTGAATAGATAGGTAGATAAGTAGAATGAGTAGATAGGTAGATAGGTTGAATGAAAGGATTAAGGAAGATACTTGGATGGATATGTCTTGTGGTGAGACAGAGCGTTTAGAAATTCCCACTGATGTCGAAATAAAGTTTAGTCCCAGGTAAAACTTTTCAAAAACTGACCTTTCAGACAGACTAACATTGTTCTCTTGGAACATAGACGTAACACAATCTGATTAACTACTGTTCCACATAATTTTGAATTTAGCCGTAGAAATCCCAGTTTATTTAACTTGGACAAATGAACCCAAAAGTTCGACTGTTCATAATTATCTGTATATCTTTAAATAAGCAACCTCTTGTATAGCATTGGTAAGTATAATAATCTCGTTCATCATTTGCTTATATAGTGAATCAAATTCTCATTTGTGGTCTGTTGTTAGATTAAGCTAATTTTAGTAAGGTATTATCTTTTCTTTTACTTTATCTACCAGACAATCTATTTAAGAATGATTAAATCTATATATTGGTTGACGCAGATGGACATATAGATTAATATGAAGTAACTTTCTCTCTTTGAATACACACACACACACGCACGCACGCACACACACACACACACACACACAACACACACACACACACACACACACATATATATATATATATATATATATATATATAATGTATATTTATGCGACATATTTCCTTTCAGACAAGTTTCATGAAATATAAAAATAAAGATTATCTATTTGATTTTGATTACGTTTCTTAAGAGTGTATAAAAACCCAAATCATCTTAAAAATTTGCATAAAAATCTACCCGAAAATTATTTAAAAAGGAATTAACAATTTTTGTCTCATATCTAATACATATGAGTGTGCACGCAAACGTACACCCACACACACACACACATATATTATATATATATATATTGTATATATATATATATATATATATATATATATATATATTATGTATATATTATGTATATAATATATATATATATATATATATATATTATATATATATATTATATATATATATATGTATGGTGGTGTATGTTTGCGCGTTCACACATATGTATTAGATATGACAAATAATTTATTTTTTTCCTATCAGCGAGGAAGATTAGAGGCGGCGCCATCATCATAGACACTAACAGAAGTTGAATCGCAACTACATGACAACAACTACTATAAACCGCTACGTAGATCCTACAAATATATACAAAAAAGAACTAAGACGCCTAACAAAAACCCAGCACCCACACAAAAAACACCATAAACTCCCTTATTCCCACAAACCCCAAAACAGCAACATCCTGCACTACCCCCAAACTACACAAACTCCCAAAACTCATAGCAGAGAAATCCCCCGCACACCTGTTCCCTTGGTGTCATCAATAGCAGATGAGACGTCATAAAATTAACTTTTTAGCCTACAAACTTTCCAGCACATCCTCAATATATAATATATATATATATATATATATATATATATATATATATATATATATATATATATATATATTGACAGCAATTTAATTTCTAAATTTTTCATTGTAGAATCCAGACAAGGTTTGATTCGACATCGTTTCAATTATTTTCTCTTTTTTCCCTAAAAAATTATGGCGGTTTTATTTCCTTAAATGTAAAAGTTATCTTAACATATCTTTCCTTAACTTTGGAAATTTATTTGTTTGATCATTTTCCAAGATTAGAGTTTGGAATTTGGTGATTTTCACTTCAATTGTTTCAATTCTTTTCTGTATGTTGTTTTTACGTTAAGAAATATACCGGGGCAAAACAATTGAAACGACAGGATGTTTGTATAAAAAGATAAAAGTTCCGGGAGTTCATTACGCTATACAGCAGTAATGGATCTGGAAAACTAGCTTGTTAACCATTAAACCACGACGGGATGCCCTGTTTGTTTTTATGTATGACTGTTACGCTTTGTTATAGGATAACCTCCTATATTTTATAACCACCTTATCGCAGTCACAACAACGCTGCTAAAAATATTAATATCCTTCACCCTTTCCGATTCTTTCCTGCTATCAAAATCAGCAGGTAGACGATTAAGTTCCATCAACGCTTTTGTTTCAACAAGAATCAAAATCCTTAACCTTGCTAACTGACCAGAAGATGTACAAATATTCATTTTTATGAATATTATAAGTTACCGGTCAGTATCGATATCAGCAAACACTAATGAAAAGAGTTTACGGCTCGCTTGAGGTAAAATGCTTGAACCAGAAGCAGGAATATTTATCTGTGTGTAAACATCAAAATGAAAAAAAAAAACGAAAAAAAAAACGCGTATGTTGACACACAACAATGTCAAATAATGGACGCTGTTTTTACAACATACCAGACGAATCTGTGGATATTAGAAGTCGCTCTCTGTTTCCAGGGCTCGACGAGGCACAACATAAGTCTCCAGCATACGTGTTGGGCTCGTGGTGCAGCGTTCGCTATTTCATAACTCGAACAAATCCGCAGAGGTTTCCACCGAGTACCAAAACAAGTCTATATACGTTGGAACTACACAATCCTTCACGCACTGGCACAGTAGGGCAGGTTGATTTGTCACTTTTTTGGAAATTTAATACATTTTGATGGCGAAAACTGGGGTTTGGTGTTATAAGAACTTACAACAAAAATTAGATTCCTAACTTTAAAAAGGAGCTTTTAACACAATTTTCAATAAAAAATGCAAATTTAAAACATTGACTATATTTTCCATTCATTGTATATAATGAAAAATATCAATTTTATTTGGATTTATTATTGAAATAACGAAATTTTGAAGTCATTTTGTCATCAAAATAATATAAATTATGTAACAACAGAACTGAATTGTTCTGTGTATTTTCCTTTCGAGGAAAATACAGGTCTGATCTGGTGGCACAATGATTTGGTTATAATGTGCTTGTGCCTTGCTTCCTGTCCATACACAATCTGTGAAGCTTCTGTTGTTAATTTAACAGCTCTTTCCACACCTTGTGAGTGGGCAGGTAATTTTGGAAATTTCAGTTCTGTTCCATTCAGTAGAGATTCGAAGAGTTCTTTCGTGGAAAAATATTCTGGAACTGCAGGTTCACAAATCTCTCTTTGTGAGATGACTAGTGTGTAGCTTCAAAATTGATTGAAGTAATTTTTTTCAATCTTTTCTTTGGCGGTTCGCTACTTCTGAAAAAAAGAAAGAAAATTTATCCAAACTTGATTATATTTTTGCAATGTAATTTGAATAAAACTTATAATTATTCTTGCAAATTGATATAACTAATTAGGTATGAATAAATGTTAACTTACCGAATGGACAAAATCTTTTTTATGGCCTCTTCCCTCACCTCCAATTCATTGGACTTCAACATTGACAACAAAATGTTTTCCGGAAGTAAAGCAAAAGCATTGTGTTATAAATTTTTTAATGCAACATTCTGGATTTCAGTTGACTGTTGCTTTATTCTCTGGATCATATCAAAGATATACAATTGTTGGTTATAGAAATTATTGTCTCTTTTTATTTCAAACCAACTAACTGCATATACTTGTATGATGAATTGGACAATGTTGCGTAATTCATCTGAGAGTTTTGGTGGATATGCACTTCTGGTCCATTAACCTGATAGCTAAAGTTAGCCATCTTGCTTGATTCAGAGGTCCAATCTTCCAGGAAGCAAATCTAGTGTTCACTTTACCTCGAGGAATACCTACAGCATATTTAAGAAGTAGTCGTTGGTTACTACTTAGGTCATCCATTGCCTTTACAGGGAGATAAAAATTATCCAGAGGGCCACTGATACATTCAAATTTTACTTGGGGCAAATGATGGTAATTACTTTCACAAAGTTTCCCCAAAGGGCCAGTGAAAGTTGTTGGACTTCTTGTAGTTCCATCAATAGATTTAAATACCGCTCTAAATGGAAGTTCATTTTGATGAAGCGAACAGCCAATTGTGTGCACCTTCCTTTTTATTTTTTTCTCCAGAGCTGTCACCATCCCTGCTTTACAACTAGTGTTTGTACTGGTATTGTCTACCAGAACTGCCTTAACAGTATTCTGTTGTATTCTTCTAGAACAGCAGCAACATCGTCAGCTAGATGAATACCAGTTGCACCAATGTTGGGTATGACTCAGTGGGTGAGATATTTACTTGAAGGCCAATCTCTCTTGTAAATGTTAAGTGGCACTCTTGTCCCTTGCTCTTTTTAATCTTTTTTACACCATTTTCTTCAATCTCATTGTATAGCAAAGTGTCTTTATCCACTCTGCAATCAACTCCAATGCAGATGAGATTGTCATAATCTTGAACATGCTTCTGATAGCTAGCTACCTTTACTCTTGCTTTTTCCCTATCTATTTTAGATTTGTCTAAAATAATGTCTTTTAATGGAATACTTGGATTAAGAAGTCCCATATCCTGTAGATCTAACAGAAAGGCATTAGCAAGACAAGCCCCCAATATTTGATGATATATCACCCCTAATAAGTTCCATAGAATATCTTGGGACTTTTAAAAGACTGTAATGACCCTTCAACATTCTCCCTGGCTCAAAACTGTCATCCACGGTTTCTTCACTGGAGGACGTCTGTTGAAAAATATCAGACGTCGTGGATGCAACACATGAAGAATCTTGTTGCTGTCTGTCTAACCTTTCTGCATCCACTGAAATTTTGTCTTTGTATTTTTTTACAGCATCCTTGTCAATAGCTCCCAGCTGGAAACTGCCCTTTGGACCTGTTTTCTCTCTCTGATCTTTTAAATATTCCCTCTCTTCAATGGGAACCTGAAATTTCAAAATTTGCATGTGTTTAATAACAGGTCTTGCATACATGACAAATATTAAGGAAAATGTCATGATATCATTTACCAGAAAAAGGAATATTATCAGAGGCAAATTTAGAAAATCGAGACATGAACTTGTTCAAATTAAACAAGTAAAAACAATCAAGCATAGAATTAAGATTACCTTCTTGTTAGGAGGACAAGTGCAAACTATGTGCCTTGTTTGGCAATTTTCTTTGTTGCACTTCACAGCAAAGTCATCACATCTTAAGACAGGCAGTTTACAGCAACATGAAGAAATATCAAATAATCTGTCCAGCTGTCCCTCTATTTTTTTCACTTTGCGTGTGGTGAGAGATTTTCTGTTAACCTGTTTGGCCTTCTTGAAACAAAATATACCCACCTTCTGTCCTATATAATGTTCCTTTAACAAAGGCAATTGTGGGTTCACCGCTTGCCAAATACTAATTATTTCCTTTGCAATCAATTCGGAAATCTCCAATTCTTTCAAATGGAGATAGGTATTTTTAAGAAAATAACTAAACTGGATAACTTGTCGTAAAGTTGGGTGTTCTGTCTTGTCAAAAGACAAGGTGCTCCAGAAAATGTTTTGTAACTGCTACTGCGGGTTAAAACTGAATGTCTTTTTACAGACATTTTTATCTGAAAATAAAAATAGAAATAAATGAAAAATTATAAATCAAACTGTTTTGGGCTATCTTCCAATTTCATATAAAAAAAAGCCTGACAATTATGGTAAGGAGTTGGGTTTGGTTTGTGTTAGGATTAAGCTGGGGCTAAAATTTTGGCATGAAAAGACAGGACCCCCTCCTCCAAATAGCCACTAATTTATGGTAAATTCAAAAATCAAATTGATTTTAAAATAATCCAAAAAGTATAAGAAAATATATTTTTTTTTTTTTTTCATCATGAGAGGTTGTGTAAAACACACTAGGTATATACAATTTGTTATTTGGTAATTCTTTTTCAATCGAGTGATAAATTTGTTTTGTAAACACGGATTTTACAACAGCAAATTGACTGAAAAATGTTTTAAATGTATTAAAATAAATTACATGCATAATATTATTTTACTTTTTTTTTTTTTTTCTTTTTTTTTTTTTTTTACTGATGCTCATTATGATACTAATTTTCAATTTAGACAAAAATTTGACCTTAAATAATCGATTTAATTAATTTTAATTCCTTTTTAAAATTAAGGCAGACGAAAAGTTGGGTATTATTCTTAAAACATACACACTCCCTTAGGTAGCTTAAAGTTTTCGTGTATAAAATAATATCAGCTACACTTTTCATTATAAAACTGGAACATAACCGTATTTTAATAATTTCAAAGAGAAAATTTTATTTGAAATAAAATAAATAGAAAGAAAGAACCGGTATTACTTACCAAAAGATTGAAAAATAACAAATCCCGAAGGTTAGAGAGTAAAAAAAGCGATTTTTTTTCACAGTTTAATCTCAAACCAAAACAAATCTAAACCTGGTTTGTTTTGGTTTAGTAAACCAAAACAAACAGTTTAATCTCCATTTCGTGTCTACAAGTAAATATTTTTTTATTATTTATAATGCTTATTTTTTTAATATAAATTATTGATGTCAAAGAAAAGTTTCAATTGAAAAAGATAAATTTTAAATGATATTTAAACATTTCTTTCCTCCACAGTACATAATCTTTCTACTGCGGTAAATTCTCCCTACATCACGCACGGAAGCCACATTCCTGAACCTTAATTTTCAGCCTTTAAATTCATTTCCTCAAAAATTGGTAATGATTTGGAAAAAATATTTTGTGTCGTTATTTATCATGTTAAACCCCAAATATCACTATCAGAGCTGTACCCCAGTTCCAAAATCGACCTTCCCTACTGGCACAGGTGTCCGTCCGCTCTCGATCTGGTCTCCGACTGGCCATGATTAAAACTCATTCTCAACTCTATCCTTCTTTCGACCCACCGACGAATCTGGTCTTCTGTTGACCACGATTCGATCTTCCTGCTGACCACGCTTCTGCGGTATCGCTAACCTACCGGCAAACCACTTCAGGCTTACGACAATCCAGTCTCCTGCCAACAATGATCCGGCCATTCGACACGACCTGCCGATAATCCAGTCTGCTGCCGACCACGATCTGGCCCATAACAAACCAGCCCAGAAGAGGCAGTTTCCACGAGGAGTAGCGACGGACAGCTGCTTCACGACCAGTCATCAGCAGGACCGCTGATAAGATCAAGATAAGATTGCTGATAAGATCAAGATCAGATCAAGAAGATACGCGACTTAGCTTCCGACCCGAACAGAGAGAGTTTCCACGACGAGTAGCGACGGACATGGTTTCACGACCCGTCAGCCCGACGCCAGAATCGCTGATAAGATCAAGTAACTTAGCTTCCGACCCGAAAGATACTCCGACTTGGCGATACATTTATCGTAGGAATGTAAGTTTGTCCTACTTTATAATTACCGCGAAAACAAACTCAACACAAGACTCGAATTAATTTTTCTAGAGACATACCACCAAAGTTTATTCTATACCTGCACACACACACACACACACACGCGCGCGCGCGCGCGCGTGCACGCACACACTCTCTCTATCTCTCCTTTTGTTCTTACCGAACGACACGACATCGACCTCAGTTTCTCGTCTGTCCGCACGAGATGATAACTGAATAAATTTGTTTTGTTGTTTGTTAGCTATACACCATGTGTTTATTGTTCTCCATTTTTTGTCTTTTCATTTCGCGTCATTTAGAATATTGTTTGTAGGGTCAGTTTTCGTTTTAACCAGCTGCTACAGTTTAAAAAATTACAATTTGACTATAGTCTAGATTGAAATTTGTCTTGCCAAGAAATCTAAATGAAAATATATAAATAGGAAGGAATTGTGTGAAAAGTGTGTGTGTGCGTGTGTGCGCGCGTGACACACACTCACAGAGAGAGAGAGAGAGAGAGAGAGAGAGAGAGAGAGAGAGAGAGAGAGAGAGAGAGAGAGAGAGAGAGAGAGAGAGAGAGTTGGAAGTAAAATATAGATATACAGATATGCATTGAGAGGGAGGGAAAATAGATGGCATCGAAATAAATATAGAGGAAAAGGCTTGATGGTTGGATATCAAGAAACAAAGATTAAAAATTGAAAATCAAGTATAAATGGAAATGAGTAAAAACTGTAATGTATTAAAATTATCTGTGGAGAAATAATGCTAAAGAAAGAATATAAAATTGAAAATATTGAAGCATTCCTTATTTCTTTTTCGTATCTGAGACTAATTCCTAACTGTGTAATCAGATGAAAACACGGACAATGTAGATAAGATGAGATAAGTGAGACACTGAAAAGATACAATCAAAAGATGTGAGAAAAGCACTGACATTAAATAAGAGAACATCTTAGTTATCAACACGTGTAGGATTCCTACAGATTGAGAAAGTAAAGATATTTCATGATAATATCTTAAAATAATTATTCAAAATCAAATGTTTTGTCCGCTTGCATAACTCTTGGATAGCTAAAATTATGGCTACCGAATTTTCTGGAGATTCTGATGTTTGATTTACAATGCGAGTCAGTATTTACCCAACCTGTTCACTACGAGTAGGATGGGTCACAAGATTGCAAGTATTTGGCATCCATGAAGGACAGAACTCGCTATTCAGTAGTAATGGATCTGCGATACTAGCATGCTAATCATTACACCACGAAGAGACAAAAATTAACAATGCAAGTATAATGATACACTTGAGGCTTCGTATTAGCTAAACCAAATCTTTATATTTTTGTTTAAAGTAGACACTTAGCAGAAAATCATATGATTAGAAATCCAATTTATCTATCTTTAAAAAATATTCGGTCACTGAAAAACAATGACTTTAAACATCGTGTTTATATTTTTAGTATGAGTAATGGTCACCAGGCAAGTATAAATGTTAACCTCTCGACAACGTTTAATAATATATATATATATATATATATATATATATATAATATAATCATAATCATCATGTCACGCACGGATATCCATGACCATCTCACTCATTGTTCCTGAGAGGTCCATTATGCAGCATCCAGTGGCCGTACAGCTGTTTTCTCGTGGGGTGTTGTTTCCGCGATTTGTTTAAGACTGCACGCAGCATTCTTGTGCAGCTCCCATCAGTTTATTTTCGAGGCGCTTCGTTAGGGTCCAAGTTGTGTAGCCGTACAGCAGCACTGGCACGACAACGACTTAAAAGAATTGTCTCTTTAACTTGTCTGTGAGTTTGGATTTCCATATGACTGATAATCTATTTATAGCGGACCATGCCTTTCCTATACGTTCATTAACATCGCTTTCTATGGATAAGATATTACTGTCTCGGTACTTAAATTGTTCTACCGAGTTTAGGAGTTTGCCATCGAGAGTTGAGATATCTCTTTTGTTTCTAAAACACATGAACTCAGTTTTATCATATTATAAGTTGATGGTTCGTGCTACCTTTTCTAGGTTGTGCAGCGGGGATTCGGCTTGTGCAGGTGTATTTGCGAGGAGTGCCAGTTCATTAGCATAGTCCGCATCCGTAATAATCTGTGCGGGATATCGCCTGCTTCTTGTCTTTTTTTAGTGTGAGGCCTTTTTCTTTTATGGGGTCTGATGATGTTCGGAGTACGTAATCTAGGCATGTTATGAATGTATATGGTGCTAGTGTATCTCCTTCTAGGACTCCAGCGACAATGTTAAAGAAGTCCGTGTCGCCATCAGGTGATCGTATCATAGCTTTAGTATTTTTGTAGAGCATCATTATGGCTTTAACTGTTTCCTTGGGTAGTCCATATGCTAGCAGCATTTGCTCCATTTTCCCTCTGTGTTTGGAATCAAATGCTTTCGAGAAATCTACAAATAATAAGGTTGCCTATTGATTCTTTACTCGGACCCCTTCTATGATTCGACGAATGGTCATGATCTGTGTGGTTGTAGATCGATTTCTGCCGAATCCGTTTTGATTGTTTGTATGTGTGTGTCTATATGTGCATGTGTGTATTGCCTTTGTTTATAGCCCAAAAATTACAAACGCTTTTTTCTTAGTTATACGTAGAATTGATTATATACACACACGCACACCTTTATGCCTGTCTTCCAAACTAAATTTCAGTCCAGTGAACGTCATTAAATCCGAATTTAGGTTACCCAAAAACATCACCTACATCATAATAAAAACTTTCTTAGAAATATATTAAAAATTAAAATAAAAAATGCATAAAAATTAACGTAATTTTTAACATGATAAAAGATGCAATTAGCTATGACAACTTTGAAATATAATAAAAAAATGTACATACAGTACATTACGATATTTCCTTAAAAAATTACGGCGTTTGTTCTCATTTTAAGTCAATTTTTACGTATTAAATCAGGTTGGCGTAAAAACATAGGGTAGGGCATGATTGTACATACCTACCCATTAGTAGACTAACATTGTTTATCAAATACTGTCATTCAGTTTGTTTTTTTGAATATCAAAAGTGGCAATCGCCGTAGTAAAATAATACTAACCAACAGTAATCAAACCAAGTTATAATTAACAATTTTGTACAGTAATAAAATCCACAATCATCTGCGACGCAGTTTAATTGTTTTTTTTTTTTTTAGAAAGGAGACAGTTAATGGAAACATATGAGCAAGAAGTATGGATCACTGTTGTGTACATCATCATGTTGGGATCACTATTGGGGTCAGTAACATATGAGTTCTGTGTCTGTTGAGGGCCAATATTTTTTGTATGGACTGCCGTGAGGCATTTTATTAGCTTCTGGCTCTCTCTAATAGGGACATTTATGTTGACAGATACCCCGAGGCAGTGAATGAAACCTAATGACTTTTTAGATAGACTTGGGAATCATCGAAGATGTATATATATATGTGTGAGATTATCATCTATCTAATACGTGTATAATTTTGTTTATAGAAACACATCCTCTTTTGTGAATAAGTACACACACATCTTCACATCTAACCCCTCACATATATATATGTACGTATCTCATGTATACGTATATCAAAATACGTATATAATCTTATATATTTAAAAGTAATTGCGAATTTATGTACGTTCCTGCACCCCTGCTAACATCAAAAGAGCGTTCGCATGACCAACATGCAATATATATCATACGTACTAACAAATGTCATTTATCCCAATTATGGGGTATTTAATTTGCATAATCGTTATAAAAATGATATTCTAATTGATAAATTTCTGTGTTAATATTTTGTAATATAATTGGCTTATTTTCACCTATATAAACAATATTTTTGTGAATAATTTTTATAAGAAAGCCAAAATGTTATTTTAATTTCATTAAATTACAATATTGTTTTCAATAAGTTTCAATGATTTCACAATGATAGTTAATAATTACGCAATATCACTCTTTTGAAAAATATGCATCATACACAAAAGCGTATGCGAGAAGATAATCAGGAAATGAAAAATTAAGAGCCAATTGTTTTGTGACGACTATAAAGAAAGCATTATCCGCACACACACACACACACACACACACACACACACACTTGAAACCCCACACTTGTACCACATCCTACTCCTGGCAAACGGGTTGAGTAAATACCTATTTTTTGTGATGTCTTCTCTTTTCTGTTTTTGAGTTTTTATTTGGACATTTTTATTTTAAAATTGGATTTTTTGGTTGAAATTACTTTAGAGAATTTCTAATGTCTCAATTTACAAATTAATCTTGCATTTACTTATTTTTTGTGAAAAATTATTACAATTGTTTTCAGGGCGTTCACACTTTATTTAGTTTGGTATTTTCTTCAAAAAGATTGTTAATTATAACCTTTTTAACAAGCGTAGTGGGAATTTGTTTTTATTTTTGCATTTGGAAATTAACTCTGATCTTTTTTTAGAAGTTTATTTTGTTATGGAAAGATGATTCTTACAATTTTCTCCTGGTTATAATATTTTTGATTTGTTGTCTTCTTTGCTTGTTTTCCAATTTAATTTGTCGTGTTTTGAGAGTTTTCTACTGTTTAACTAATTTTAATTGTTAAATGATGTTTTGTGTGTATTAAATGTTTCTAGGATTTATTATTTCAATGTAATCACTTTCTAGATTTCTTTTCGATCTTACAGTAATTTAACGTATAATTTTAGTTTTTAGGCTGTTGTTGTCTAATGGACATTCTGGGTTTTGCAATTGGTTTGTCGATGTTAGCGGTGTATTGGTAATTTTCCTTTTTTATGAATCATAGTATATTTTTGATGCAATTATTATTGACTTTCAGAGTGTTTTTCCTGAATATTTTTCGCAGCTTGTTTGTTGTGAAATACTTGTTGGTGAATGTACTGAATATTCTACCAACAACGGGGGTGTTCAACAGAAATGTAAAAAGGAACGATAAGCTCTTTCTTTTTCTGTTATATTTCCCGGAAAATCACTACACTTCTGTAATAATGCAAATCTTTAACACAATATATATATATATATATATATATATATATATATATATATATATATATATATATATATATATATAGAAAGCCAAAATGTTATTTTAATAAAACATAATTTTTATGTATATATAAATGGAAGAAAATCCGCCGGTTTGTAAGTAGGGAACATATGAAAAAACTATTATGAATAAATAGTTCTGCTTCCGTTCGAAAATTTCGGTTTTTATGAATTGGATATATGCCATGAAGTTCCTTTAAAAATATTATTTTCAAGTGAGATGAAACGATATATATATATATATATATATATATATATATATATATATATATATATATATATGAAAATAAATGGAAATTAATCCGACAGTATAAATTTAACATTTTTGAAAAAACAAATGATGTTTATAATTGCTGACAGAAATCTGTTTTGACCGTTTTAATAGATTGGTCATCATCAAGAGCAACATATGAGAGAAAAACGGGATGAATAGCCGTTAGAAGAAAGGGTACAAACAAAACGCTATTATTCAATGCTGGAATTTTAAAAAATGCGTGTTCTGTGTTAAAAATAAAATAATTTTTTATTTATGAAGACTTATCTACAACACTACGGATTTATCAACACCATAAATGCTTTGAAAATTTACATCTTTCTTCAATTATGCTGTAGATTTGTGAATTACTTTTTTAATAGCTGGAATATATCATGAACAATTTTGATACTCATTATACACTTTTATATAATTTTACATCAAACTCTTTTGAGTTTTATATGAGCTTCTGATTTTTAAAAATAAAAAGATAACCGATCTATTAAAACGGTCGAAACAGATTTCTGTCAGCAATTATAAACATCATTTCTTTTTTCAAAAATGTTAAATACATATATATATATATATATATATATATATATATATGTATGTAGTATCAGTCGAAGGTTTTTTCAAATGTACAAGTTTACTAATTTTAAAACTGATTTCTATTTAAGTTAAGAATTATTCACTGTATTCTCCCGTTAATAGGAAATATTAAGATAACACTAATGAGCATCTTCTGAAAACGACCAAACCTTGTTTGTTAATCTAAGCAATCTAAAACTGCTGCGGCTTTTCACAGACAAAAATAAATCAATAGTTTTATTAAATGAGGACAGACAAAATGGCAGCAATAATTAAATGTGTGAATCAATTCTTTTTTGTTTCTCAATTCTTGTAGCCAGCAGTTAATTAAACACGAAAATAAGAATTTTAAAATACAATAACCACAGTGAATGGTGAGAGTTGTTAAATCATCTTTTGCGTCGCAATATAGATGTAAAATAAGTTGACCGTTCTTTCATTGCTATTCTACAATATTAACAGGCTTATATTACTTTTTTTCTCGCCAGAAAGTATAGAAAATTACTTTGAACGTTATTGACTTTGAAAAATCTGTTGAGTATCTTAGGTATGCCACTCAACTGCACCTGTTATTGATGCTTTAGTTTTGAAGCTCAGGTGGGTATGGATTGCCCTTTCATTGGCATTGGTCCCATGTCAAACTGGCGTGATTCTATTTGTTATGGTCTGATCTATAGATCAAATAGATCTGTTAAAAATGATTACCATTAATTAGAAATACTCTAAATCCTATAGGCGTATGCAAATTATTTGCACTAGCGGGAACTGTGGGATTTCCACGAAACAAAGCAAAAACCACGAGGAGCTATTTAAGCCAGAAACGATGATTTGCAATTTCATTACATATAAATCCCAACAAAATTACCAAAATATCTTCTGTTATTCACAATTTTGATATTACAGATTAAACAAACACGTAGCTTTTTAAAAAGTTCATTTGAATTTTACGTTGGGCCTTTAAGCGACACAAGAGCATTTGGAATGTTTCATTTTAAAAATTGGGTGAAATAAAATGGGACAAATAAGAAATCTGCGATTAAGCGACACCAGATAATTTGTATTCACATTTTTGCATTGTATCTTGGACAATTTGAACGGTGTCATTTTTAACCAGCGTGTGTTGCAGGATGATGACGGACGGAAGATTTAGGAACAAGCGTATTGATATATAGATTAAGAATAGTTAATAAACCTATCATTTTTTACAAATCATTATTGTTAGTTACTTGTAACGATATAATTGCTTAAAAAATTGACTTCAGTATCGAATATCCCAAAATGGGTAACATGCTGTAAAATCAATAAACTAACCAACTAGCCAGCCACTTCAGTTGAATTAAAAACAAGGAAGAATTTTAAAATTAATTTTGCAATTAGTCAGTGCATCTGAAATTTACTCCAATTATACACAGCATAAACGATTGAAGTTTCAAAGATAGACTAGTTAGGCATGACTAGCATAATATCTGCCGTTTTTTCAATTGTGGGTTAATTGAAATGTTGGAAATATCTGCTAAAATTGTCAAATGACACTATAAACTGGGATATTCATATTTAAAGGGAGTTTTAAAACTAAAGTTCAAATTTTTAGAATAGAAACAGTCGACCAAATGGCGTGACAGAAAATGACTGCCGTGTGGTATGTATATATCTGGGGTTGGGTATTTGAGAGAACAACGGTCGCAGACTGGGGAAAGTCTGAGACCCCAGAGGTGGAAACAAACCGAGAAGAGTTCAAAGGAGTCCATGGAGGTTAGGCGGATAGTCGAAGACAAAGGATATGACAAAAGTTTCAAATTTAAAACATAAATTCATAGCTTAATCTCTGCGACTCTTGAAATTCCAACTTCCCAAGAACCTCCAAAAGAATAAACAAGGTTTCCTATTTAAGAATGATTTATGATGTTTATTTGTAACCCCTAAAAAACGATCAGCATCTACTATTGTTGGTTTGTTTCTCCCTCGCACAGGAAGGTTTAACCACTATAATCTGAGCCAACTATAACCATGCATGTAATTGTGATGTATACAACACAGCATTTTTTGACAGAAGGGAATAAGATGATTTGCTTAAAACTTTCTTTATAAATTTTTGAAACCAGGTGTTTAATCAATCAGAGATTAAGTCATTTAATCGTTAGGTACATTGTAAAAACAAAATTGAAAAACTTATTTATTTTGCCCCCACCCCCGAAAGTTTTGAAATACTGGAATGTTTTGCCAGTTTATTAGTCCATGTGCAGCGATAATTTAATCAGGAGAAGCAGGGTTGTGTACTGACGCCGACCACCTTCACCATGGAGTACACATATGCCATCCTGATGACAGCCTGTTTAATCTCTGACGATTACCAACCCATACGAAGACACTTGCAGCAATTGATCAGAGACCTCAGTTTTGTCGACAATGTTTTCTTTGTTGCTCACACAGAGGAAGCCTTGCAGTGCATCCTTTCCTGCTTCACAGAAGTTGTCCAACTCTTTTGGCTAGAATTCATCTTGAAGAAGACGGAGGTACTTCCCCAGCCTGAACCTCGAGGAAAAGTACCCTCCTCTCAACATCACCATTTTATGTGAGTGGTGATCCATCGTTTCACCTACTTTAGGTACCATCACACCAGGAATGATATGGAAGTAAACAACAGACTGGAAAAGGAAAATATTGGTTTTTACAGACTAGACAAATGCCTTTGGTACTATATACACCTGAAGCAGAGCACGGGGATTAGCGTGTATATAACTAGAGTCTTTGCCACTCCTATATGACTTAGAATCATGGGTCACTCATCATAAACACCTATTGCTTCTCGAACGGTTCCACAAGTGCCGCCACCGCACAATCCCCAACATTCACTGGAGTGATTTTGTCACTATTATTAGTCTTTGAACAAGCAAATATCCCCAGAATCGAGCTCATACTATTAAAGTCCAGGCTATGCTGGGCAGGACATGCCTCCAGGAGGAGAAATCATCGCCTGTACGGCGAACTTACCACTGGTCATTGCGACAAAGGGGCATCAAAGAGGCAATACAAGGACTGTTTGAAAACATCCCTTGGTGCCTGTCATATCGACCATCACCGGTGGTCCACCATAGCTGAGAACTGTGAAACCTGAGTCTCATCACCAACCATGTTGTCTTATCGTTTGAAAGCACCTTCAAGGAAAAAAGACGCGGAAGGAAGAATTACAATGCCATCAAAACCTGACCAGACATTCAGCTGCAGCCGCTGCGACTTTATCATTGGCTTTATCAGCCACTAATATGCCTGCATTCAACGTGAACTATCTTCTTAATCTCAAAACGCCAAGTCATGATGATGATGATGATGATGACTGGTGTGGGTTTATTAGTTTCTGCAAAACTTTTCTGCGTCCATACATGATAATGTTGTAAAAGAATAATTTTACCTTCTGATGACGTAGTCAAAATGTGAAATAAAATGAACAAAATAATATTAAAAAGTTATTCAAACAAAAACAAATATAATAACAAATATAACAAAAATCCATTTGTCGCCCACAAAGCAATTTTTCACAAGTTAAATGGAATGCATATAAAAATAATACTAAATATGTTATTTAATTTATTTTCTTAAAAAAATGTTCTCATAGCAATTCAAATATAAATCCGTGAATTATTTTCCGAGTGAATAAATAATATTCCTGTTTTGAGGATGCCAAGATATTGATATGAATAAATATTTTACCTTTTCTAAGGAGATTGATAGATGATACCATGGAAATACCTGAAAGATATTCTCTCAAGATTCTGAAATATTTGTAATTGAAACAAATGCAAAGCTCAAACAATATTAGAAAATGTCATTTATTTATTTGCTTGGAGAAACTAACAACCTAACCATTTTTGTTGTATCTGACGCCAGCCAAAGCATCTAATCTCGTGACAACTTATGTTAAGACGTCGAAGTGAGTGGAGTCACGGTGTGACCGAATGATTAATTGTTATAGTTTGATTCCTGGTCTGTGGAAGCACAAGTCAAGTTCAAAATCGACACCGGTTGGCAGACATTGACTCAATTAGCTTATTAGATTGACGACTCAAAGGCACATCATGATAATCATATGTACACGTATATAAACGCGCGTGGGTCACAAATACGAAGAACTATATTTCACATATATTAGTGGAATATAACTATAAGTACCTCATATAATATGATCTTCATACATATATACATTACTGCCCTTAAAAGTGCATCATTAACAATTTATATCCATCTATCTATTTATCTATCTATAGCTCTAAGTCTCTTCATATCTATCTAACTGTTTGTCTGTCAGTGTATATATATATATATATATATATATATATATATAATATATATATATATATATATATATATATATAGCAAACCAATATAAACACAATGCTTCAATATATAAAAAGGGTTTTGTAATTTGCTTGAAGCATTATGCTTCAAGCAAATTACAAAACCCTTATATATATATATATATATATATATATATATAAAGGCTTTTGTAATTTGCTTGAAGCATTGTGTTTATATTGGTTTGCTGGTTGGTTTTGAAGGATATCACAATATACATATATATATAATATATATATATATATATATATATATATATGTGTGTGTGTGTGTGTGTGTGTGTGTGTGTGTTGTGCGTCTTTGTCTGTTGTTTGCTTGTTTGTGTGTCCTTAGTATTTTCATATCCATCTACGAGGAAAAGAAGAAATTCGGAAAATTAAATTGGCATGGCTCCTTACAACTATATCAAAAATATAACAATTCAATCTTTCGTATAGTATTTCTTTTCTCATTCCGTCGGATTTTATTCCAATTCTATCTATCTATCTCAAAGTGGATATTGCAGAATTTAAAATAAATTATTTTGTATTAGTGTATTCTTTCTAAACAAAATAAAATTGTAACACTTTTGAAGAAAAAAGAAGAACAATGACTAAGAATATCCGTTTAGTTAGTATAATGCTAAACTAGTAATAATAAAATATTGCTATCTTTGGGTAAGAAGAGTTTTCTTATGAAATAATGCTAGGGGTGTACTTATTTATGGACAATATATATATATATATAGAAAGATACATACATACAAACATACATACACATACGCAGTGCTTTATACCTTGTAGATAAACAATTAGTTTATTTAAATTAGTGGTATATCTATTAATTTGCGCACGCATGCGGATGTGTGCGCACGCGAGTGTGTGCGCGTGCCTGTATACCTTTATTAATCTCTCTCTCTCTCTCTCTCTCTCTCTCTCTATATATATATATATATATATATATATATATATATATCTTTTGAAGACACTTTGGCAGTTTTTGTATGCCCATGTCATACAAGCTCGCTGCAATGTCATTGAGGAAGCCTTAAACCTCGTCGTCTTTGCAAACTCCCCAAACCAACTGCAGTTGTTTTTGATATCCATGCATGACTTGCCATTTACTTCTGTTAATTGGTGATGAATTTCAATAGGGTTAATGCGTTTTGTGTTTAAAAACTGAATAACAATGTGAACTTCATACTAGGTGGTAGCATCAATCGGGAACACCATCAGAAACGCCTACCAAGCCAACACTGAGCGTAGCAGCATTTGCGCGCAGGGGCAGGCACATGCCTTAGTTTGGGGATTTCTTTTTACATATAGTAAAAAATATTACATCAAATTCTTTTATTGTTAGAAGTCATGTCGAAAATTTCCAAAGAATAGGATGAAAATGGCTGAGAATATTAGCTAGCAAACAATACCCAAATAACTCAAAATAATAATATTTCAGAAATACTCTTTAAGTTTAAAGGCACTGGAATGGTTTCGGATGGACCAAGATCTGTTCACCTTCAAAGCAGTAGCATAAAATGGTAGAGAAACGGACATCAATAGCAAAAGCTCAGCCAATGAAGTCTGTGAGATAAGTAATGGATGAATGTGACATGTCCAATTTGGTGTCAATAGATGCCTCTACGTGCATCTTTCTAGAACAAAATCAAGAATGAAATCGGCATTAAACAAAAATCATTTGAAAGCAAAATTATATTGGTGAAAAAGGTATTAATTAATGGATACATATACATTTAGCGAACAAATTAGGATAATGAGCAAGAATTTTTCAGAAGGCTTACAGGAAAGCGAAACCACCCACATTATAGAACCAAAAGCAGTGAAGTTTGAGGGTAAGAGTCTGAAGCTTTGAAGTTACATAAAAATGATGATTCAAGAAAGTTGGTTGAAATCAGAGCTCAATGCCTCAGATCCCGTGCAACTCAAAATAGTCTGTTCATATTGAATGATTGGTCAGCCTTGAGATCTGACTTAAATATCATCGAGCAAATGTAGACATAAACAAAGAGAAGAGTTCACCAGAACAATCCATGCAATCTTAGAGTTGTAAGATGTCGACCACAGAGTATAGTATCTCAAACCTGTGAAGATGAAGAAATTTTACGCATACCTTCTGAGGTGCATTGAAGCAATTATTCAAGTTAAGGGAAACCACATTAAATATTAAGAATACACCGTAACTTCTTGAAATTAACACTATGCAATAAATTTTCATTATAGACATTTTTCTGTTTCAAAACCTGCCTTATGTGACGAGATCAGAAACTTTTGCTCCATAGTTTTGGGGAAACATGTTTTTCATTTTCCTCCTTCATTCAGAATTTCTACCACAAAATATACTAATTAAATATGAAGTTAATTCCAATGAGATCAATGTTTCATCCGTAGAAAACGCAATGCAAAACATAAACTAGCAATTATTAGAATTTACATTGTTTTAAAATAGTCAAAGATTTTCGCATAGTACTATATATATATATATATATATATATATATATAATATATATATATATATATATATAGAGAGAGAGAGAGAGAGAGAGAGAGGGGAGAGAGAGAGGAGTAAACTGTGTTTTACACTTATGAAGTTACATGTCAGAAAATGTACAATCGTAGTAAGCCAAGTGGAAGTTTGTCTCGCATATTTTAATACTTTTACAACGCAACCTTTCTTAATAACAGCTTTGAAACATATGTAAATAATTTATAAGGTAAAACTGAGCTGAGAATAAATTTCGAGATATTCTTACTGGAAAGAAAAGCGGGAAACAAAATATTCTCATTGTGAATGCTGGTCTTATCTTGAATCACGCGCTATTAAAATTTTATGCTGGTTATTGGAAAGAAAAAAAAGCCTAGAAGAATCAAATGACTATGTTAAAACGGACTACCAATGAATCCGATGGAGTATACACGACACCTGTGAAGAGAATCGTGGAAAATTGGACGAGAACTTGACTGAAAATTGCTGTTTGCATTTTTTTATTTATCAAAGAAATAGTTGAGTAAGTTTGTAACAGTGAGAAAATTTTGCATTAAAAACAAAGAAAGAAGGAAAAGGTTCTATAATACACTAGTTGAAATACCCGCAAATGCTGGGTAAGCGTTCAGGATTTGGATATCATCAAGGGAAAAATATTTATCTCCAAAATTCCATGTTGCTGCAAAATATAATTAATCGTCTA
Source organism: Doryteuthis pealeii (assembly GCA_023376005.1). Classification (NCBI taxonomy): domain Eukaryota; kingdom Metazoa; phylum Mollusca; class Cephalopoda; order Myopsida; family Loliginidae; genus Doryteuthis; species Doryteuthis pealeii. Next base: position 48,200,682 of record CM042153.1, read on the forward strand.
AAATTGAAATTTCCAAACGAGCAACAACTAAACTAAACTTACTAAAATGTTTAATCGCGTTTAATCAAGAATTGCAACTTAATTATATGAAGATATCTTCATGTTGAATAGGAAAAATAATTATTGGAGATTCATTTTAGTTCGAACTGAAAATCCAAACAAAGAAACTGTTCAAATCGATAAATCTCTTAAGTGTTACTCACTTAAATTAAAAACGGGTATTTTTCTCCAAGACACCGTGTAGTTTTTTTTTACAGAAATATATTAACTTCATCAGATAATACAAAATATATTATTCATGAATCTCTTTTCTGTTATATGATTAAGATTACAAAATAGATATTATTTTGACACAAAATGTGTGCGAAGGATTTTTTAAATTTGTCTGTTAATCGTGTAGTGTCTATTTGCTAACATACATGTGTTGTGTTGTTCCTCTTAAATACTGTAACTCGTAGTAAGTCTTGACTAACGTCGATAGGTAATTCAGCTAGTTTTATTTATTTATTTATTTCACTTGTTACCATTTGCAATTTTCTTTTCTAAGATTTTTTCTTTTGTGTATTTGTTTCGAGTTGTCAATAAATTTCTTCTGGAACTTTTGGTTAAAAAAAAAACTTCAATTTATTTTCTTATACTTCATTTTATTCAGTATATTTATTGTTGGTAAGATACGTTTTTAACGAGGTTTCCTTTTATTTGCCAGATATCATTAGTGAATAGAACAACGATAACAGGTTTTTTGCAGTTGATGACTTATTATAGGTAGCCGTAAATATTTGAAATAATTATATAAATTCATTCTTTAAGAAAATAATCCCCCAAATGTTTAAGACGATGAATCTAAGTAGACATGAATTGTCTATTTAATTATATATATATATATATATATATGCTCCCATAAATTTGGTAATGAGCTCTCTAATTGGTAATTTAAATTAACTCTCACTACTAAGCAAATAAGCAATATCATTTCTCCGGAAATTTGATCTCTCAGTGACGAAAGATACATACTATATTTAATAGTGTCTCGCTGTCAGTGGGCGAGGGATAAGATATCGGAAGTTCGAACCCTAACATGATATGCCGAAACGCGTGTCTGTGGATGACTTATTAATATATATATATATATATATATATATATATATATAGTTGTCTTTTTTCTAGTATTGGAAAATTGAAAATAAAGTTATTGATTACGGGTGTAAGAACTGTATTTACTATTTAAATATTTTATAAAATAAACACAATAATTAAGGACAACACCAGGCTACTCCAGTGGGCAAACACGGCAGCATCGATTTCCTGGTCCAACAAAATCCCATATCCCCCCCCCCCCCCAAATTCACCCAGTTTGATATTATAGATTTCTACCCATCCATAACTGAACCACTCCTTTCTAAGATATTAGAATTCGCTAGAAAATACACAAAAATAAGCAAGGCAGAGACAGACATTATAACGCAAAACATTAGTATTCAGCAAGGGATGGTTCTGGGTGAAAAAATCCAATCCAACCTCAACGATGCATTTACTGTAGCGATGGGTTCTTTTGACAGCGCTGACATCTGCAACCAAGGCGGGCTATTCAAATGTAATTCACTAAAAAAGTGGCTAACATGCTGTTTTGAAACCGATGGTAACAATCGCACCTTAAATTTGTTGTTCACTATATATATATATATATATATATATATATATATATATATATTAATTTACATATATATAATTCATATATATCTTCATCCACAGACACCGTGTTTCGACGTATCACATTTGCAAGCAACCGCCAGCCGGGATGGAAACCCGATCGATTCATCATCAGTCAGGGTGTTAAACCACTCGACCACCGTCACCTTCAAACTGGAAGGGGGGTTTGACTGATAAATATACACATCTATCTATATGTAAAGGCCGCCATAGAGTGGTCCATCCTTTTTATAGGAGAGCGTTTATATATATATATATATATATATATATATATGTTTAGCTTGAAGACAATTACAATGCGTATATCGTATAAAATTTGATAATTATTGAAAATAATCATGACAAGCGAACTCGGAAAATATCGTGCCCCACGTAGAACACGTATATATTATATATATATATATATATATATATATATATATATATAATATATAAATTCCGTAAAATATTTCACCAAACAATATAAAATTGATAAGATGATATAGAAATATAATTCTTAAATGTCTTTTCAGTTATGTTGAATTCTATTTTATAATAATAATTACCGTTTGTAGTCGTTCGGTATTAATTTATAATTATCAACAAAGATTTAAAAAAATGAAATAAACAGTTATTTACTAAACCTAACCTGTTGATAATTTAACTCACTAACAATGGCTTATAGTTTAGCTGGCTAACCATTACACAAGATGTCTATAAAAACGAATTAAATAAATGCGATTTTTTACATTTGTCTTTTAGTCTCGTTTGCAATCCAAGTCAAGCATAGACGGCTATTTCAGTTAGTATATAATAATTATAGGTATAAATAGTTTTCTCCAAAATAAAAGTGCCGCTTAGATACCTTTATTCTTTACAAGTCACAAATTACATTTTATATGGTAAAAATACCCCCACTGTTAGTGATGACTGAATTTATTTACTCCTATAAATGCTCTAATATCGTAGGACAAATATAACATATGAGAGAAAACGTATAGAAACTGTCATTATAATGTATTATACAAAGGGTGAGCGAAAAAAAGACGAGTGAAGTGGCTAAAATGCGGGACCGCTACATCATAGTAAGAGAGTTCGAGCTCTAGTCGCGCAATTACGTTCACTTTCGGATTAATACCCTCGAGAAAGGTATGAACCCCCTTCTTGGGTTAAATAGTACCACTACTTTTTGTCTACAAGGATTGTTTGGCATTAAATAACCTATGGAGGTTGATATGCCATTAAACAAAGAGACCGAACTAACAAAAGAAAAAAAGAAAGACGTAAAATCCAACAGTTTCCTCTTATTGTCCTTTATTTTTGTATAAGCATTGATGAAAATATTACTTTTGATCCTTCTTTTATTAAGTTTATGTGTATGTATTTGCATGTGTATGTGTGTGTGTGAGAGAAAGACAGAGAGAGAGTTTTATAATTATTTTGGGGGGTTATAAACAGTAATTGATAAAAATAAATCATATAATTTTGATTTTTTATATTTTTTGTTTATTTTGACTTATTTAAGCAGTCAAAAGACCTCGTCATTCATCAAATCAGTTCTTTCTATTCTCCCAAATTACAAACAAATATCTATTGATAATTTTTCTCGAGCAGATAAAAAATAGTTATCTAAAACAAGGGCTGGAGTCTTGATAGTATTTCTATCGTTTATACATTTTCAACACACTATTTTTTTTTATCACTTGTAAAGTGTGTCTCATAATAAATGGACATTTTTGCAGCTCGATGTTTTTTCTCTGAAACAAACATGTTTATTCCTCTTGATGGACTATAACACTATTGGCAATCATGTAAATGCTCCCAAATTTTTCCAACGTTTACGATGCGAATACATCTATGCATAAGCATAATCGTTTGCCTCAGTTTGTTAGAGTTGAGGACTGACATTGATAAAGAAATAGATCACGTGTGTCTCATTTGGAGTCAGTCTATGTGGCCGGGAATGCAATTGAAAACTAAGTCCTTTACCAAGATGAAACAAAACTTTCCTAAGGTAGTATTTTACAAGGAATCCAGTGAGATTATTTATATTTACCCCTGAATTCACTTAGAGTCCCTAGAGACCAAATCACCGGCTGTTGTATGAGAAAATAAGAAATAAAATAAGTGTCGTTTCATTCCAAATGATTCTAAAGACGCATGTTCTATTTTTTCTTCACAAAACATCTTTGTTTTCATTCTATTCTTTTTTTTCTTTCTTTTTTCATTTCTCTTTATCTTAACTACTCGGCAGTTGTCGTC
>CM042153.1:48209632-48247132 GCA_023376005.1 Doryteuthis pealeii
ATAGAATATTACACACTTTAGATAAATAAACTGACAATACTATGAAAGAAATTTAATAAAATCACTTTTGTTTTGTGTGTATATACTGTGTAATTAAAAAATAGATATTTCTAAAAGTGTATTAGATTAAATCTAACTTTTGATATTCAGACTAGATATACAGCATCTTACAGATGATGAATGTGTGCTCTCTCTCTCTCTCTCTCTCTCTCTATATATATATATATATATATATATATATATATAAGAATCCAAAGGAGTCAGAAACTACCTACCTAGGTTTCACCTAAACGGCTCATCAGGACAATTGTATTCTGATGAGCCGTTTAGGTGAAGTTTTACAATTCGCACTTAGATACGAAAGTATCAATCAGTCTCTTTATAGAATTACAGAACAAATAAGTCTTACGCAGTAGTTTCCCTACACAATCCAATAAGTCTGTTGGGATATTGAATACTGCTGGGGGCATCTTGGGTAGTGGTAATAATGCTAAGGCCCCGAAACCTCGTTCGACCCCTAGGTCATCTTCTGACGAAGACTCTATTCGAATCCTTCCTACACTATCTCTAAATATTTAAAAGGTTCATGGCGAACACAAATGAAATAAGAACTCACCAATCGCCCTTCCACTCCTCTTTCTCTAAAAAAAAACAACAAATTATATAAAACACCAATTAAATAACCCCTCTCAATACAAAATATTAAACGTTTTACGACTCGTCACAATTTAAAGATTATCCAATTTCTTTTTAGTTAAAATATTACTAAATAACTTAGCAGTTTTCCTCAATAAATAATTCTCTAAATAATTTTCAACAGACAACCCATCTTCCAATAAAAATCCATTAACTTCAAAAAATTACATTTTTACTACTTTTATCGGCTAAACACTATTAATATAAATATCTCCATGGTGCAGTATCATATACACTATTAATTCGGACACGATTGGTAAGTCAACAGTATTTCTTAAATGTTAGTATATTTGAAGAATTACATTCACCATCCAATCATGGTTAAGAAAACAGTATCTTTATTTTTTATTTTTTATAACACGCACGCACACAAATATATATATATATATATATATATATATATATATATATATATATATATATATATATACAATTGTTAAATACTTGCTAAACAATTATTAAGCTATATTAATCTACACTAGTAACAGCTGTTGAGTTACGTTGTTTCAGATTATCTAAATTAAAAGATGTGTGCTGTCTTGACAAATCCACATATATGGATTACTTTGCCTTTTAGGCGGCAGGTGTTTCCCTGGCGCAAATATAGTGCTATTATTCAGACGAAGAGAAGAGTTAGACATTTTCAGGTAGCAGTCAAATTTTGGGCTCTTCAGATTATTATATCACTGTAAAAAAATGTGTCTATAAAACTGAGTTACGTGAGTGAATGTTTAAAAGACCTTGGTTTTAAATAAGTTTTTGCATCAGTTTATTTTGTAACTCTCTCTCTCTCTCTCTCTCTCTTTCTCTCTCTCTCTCTCTCTCTCTCTATATATATATATATATATATATATATATATATATAAAGAGAGAGAGAGAGAGAGAGAGAGAGAGAGAGAGAGAGTGAGAGAGAGAGAGATCGGAATGTGAGAGAAAGGTGTGAATATGTTAGTAAATAAAGGAGAAGATGTAATCTAAGTGGCATACAATCTAAATGACAGATTAAGTAATTTTAATTCATAATTTAAAATGCTTTATCCTCTAGTCCTGTCATTTTTTCAAAACGATTATTATTAAGAGTAAATTGTTAATTATTTACAAATATTTCATTAAATTGGTGGTTATGTTAATAAAAAGGTCGACCTTATTGTAGATATGAATCTTTCAGCAACACTTCCCCAGAGGAAACACAAAAAAGAAAAAAATGCCAGCTTCTATCCTGAAAGAAGCCTTGAAACTGAAGTTTAGGGAGCGTATCTATAGTAGTTGGCATGCTCAGAAATGTGCACAGATCACAAAGGACAGGTTTAGATTTATCTAACATTTTATCTTGTGATTTAGTTACAGTTTTGACCCCAACAATTATTTGATATTTCAGAAAGGGTTTAAATAATCAAAACGATAGCATTATTGATGCATGTGAATCTTGGAAAAGATGCCGGTGAAAATTATTCATTTTTTATAAATAGGTTGACAGAAAAGGAAATTATAACACTCTGAAGGACTCTGCCATTTTTAAGGCTATGAATACAGTATGTGTATGTTAGGGCTAAGAGAAGTTTTGATAAAATGTTCAAGATCTTTGATGGGGGAATTACCAGATGATATTCATCATTTGAACGTTTATGTACATATAAAAGTATAGCACAATGTTAACACTCTATCAGGAATTTAGGACATAGATGGTATTAATGAAGGATCTTGGAATTGTTAATATGCGTCTTATTTTTTAACCTGTGCATGTATTGATCTCTATACGTAAGGATTTGATGTAATCCAGTTATATAAACTATACGTGTAATCCAGAATAAATTGAAACACATATTCATATTGCAATAGTTTTATTTTCCGTCTGTATATGTATTATTTAAATTGATAACATGGGAGTTTTTTTATGAGAATAAGAAGGATAAATTTGCACTCTTCCTGTTGGATTTGTATAAATGTGTTCCTATAGTAATTTGTTCCAAGTCCATCAATGTAATTTTCAAGAATTTGTCTATTTCTGTTCGAGCATCCAAATAAGAATAATTTATCAATAGAAATCCACAGTTTTGATCTCTAACTTATGTATAATATTTCAATATGAATGTTTGAACTATATCGAAATTTCTTCATTATTTTGATCCCACTCCTCCCAAAGAACACCTGAAAATTTATTTCTGACTTTTAACGATAGTGATGATAAGCGTACTAATAGTAGTAGTTTCCACATAGTGCCATTTGCTATAGTCATCGTTAGCGGTACTTGAATTAATAATAATAAGCATCAACTTTTCAGATGCAATCCCCCAATAACAACTGTTTTTTTCTGGAAAGAAAATAGTACGAAGAGTGATGAGAAAGGTAAAATTTAAATGAAGAAATGTACACATAATAATAAAGTGATGATGTCTAGACAGCAGTCAAGAGGAATCAATGCCAACTTGAGTAAAATTATGAAGACAGTTTCGATACTTTTTGAACTATAATATTTGGTGAAACACGGGATTGTGCAAGTATAGCAATCTCCACACTCACCAGAACTAGCTTTGAGCAATTTCTTCTTGTTTCTTGAAAAGATCATCTCAAGAGAAAGATGCAGACCCGGGACGGGTCTGCATCTGGTGGGGGATGCTGTAATTAACAGCGTCGATCGCAGGGGGCTATCCCACAGGCAACACCTGCCCCCTTGATTTAAAGGGGCAGGGCTGGTTTTATTGCCCAGTGCCTGATGGGTCCCCTTGAGGGGGAATGCCGATGGGATCAATGCATTTTTGCACCCGCCACCCATAAGTCACGGCTTGTGGGTGGTCCCAAATTAATAGGGTCTTGTGCCTAACCCGTACAACGTGGGGTACATGGTAAATATGATCTCAAGTGTCCTGTGTAGCTGAAAAATATAATAAATATCAACGTTGCTGTTTATATAATTTTTTTTCTTTGTTCCGTTGACAATATATTGATAAAAGATAGAGAAGATTCAATAAATGAAATGAAAGGGAATAAAAGCACGGTCGTTGTAAGTAAATGGAGCATTTTCTTTTTATCTTATTTATTCTGAAAATTATTTAAAAGTGGAAATAGATATAATGTATATAAATTGAGATTAATTACATTAGTTTTGTTAGAAGGTTACATTGTGATTTATCAAATGCCTGCAATTCACTAAACATGGTTTGGCACAAGGCCGTGGATATGGGTCACTCAGAATCGAGCTCATTTACAACGGTCTAAAACTCTAGCTCGTTAAACTTCGCAAGGCTTCAATTTCTTTACTAAGTTTTGCTTAGTTTGATATCGAGGCCTCGCGCATCGTGTGTTGCGTAATGAATAGGCACAGAATTTGTAAGGAAATGTAGTGTAGATTTTGAAATACAGTGGCAAATCACAACGGTTCATAGAATTTGATTGGCAACAGCCTTGAACCCGGAATGGGTCCTTATTGTCCTAGCGGATCACGTGACCATGCCACTATGGGAAAGTAGAATTGAATCAGTCGGAGTTGAACCCAGGTGGATGTTAAGTGGTAGTACCTGTTAAAGTCTCATATATGGGGGAGGGCATTCTCCGTGGTGTAATGGCTAACGTGCTAGACTGCGATATCGTAGTAAGCGAATTAAAACTCCAGTCGCACAATTACGTTCACTTTTTGTACTAATATTCTTAGGAAAGGTATGAAACTCCTTGTCAGACCCAGCTATGGATTAAATAGTACCACTAATTTTCTTCTACAATGATAGGTTTATCATTAAATAACCCACACAGGTTGATATACCATTAAACGTAATTATTACTTTATTCTTCTATCGGTGTTTTTAATTTTATTTACAATTTCCGTCTGTTGCTGCCTCTTCGTTCACGTGTGGTATAGAACGTATCGGGGAATCGGAGAGATATGTCCAACCCGACAAGATGAAAGACAACTCCAATACGAAGCAGAAACCTAATAGGAAGAAAAGATACACGATAGAAGTAAGAAGAGGACTACGCAACTCATGGCTCTTCCTAATGAATCATTCATTTAAGTACTGAACAAGCTCATCGCTTCTTAACTTCAGTGAACTTTCTCGAAGTGCTACTTTAAACTTATCCTGATCATACGTCAATATGCATGTACTAAAACTCTTGAACCGACTGCATTTCCCACAAAAAGGTGGTAAGCCCCTCCCCCACCTTAAGAAAGAATGATACTTCATCCAGTGGCGAGGCTTCAGTTCTGTAGTGATGGGAGAGTGGAGTCATTCTCTTCCTTGTTATTACTCCAAAGTACACTCTCATACGGAGTGCTAGTAGTTCTCATCTAGAAATTTAAATTAATCAAGTGTTTACCTTTTAAGAAATGATTGTGAAGTGATTTTATGTTCAGCATTAGATAATCTAACAAGAGTTGACAATCAAAACCATTCAACAAATCCCTCTGCCAAATAAAACTCATTTCATTAGTGTATCACTGCTAATTTAAATTCTGAATTTTCTTCTAGATTGGTTGCCAGAACTTAAGTCATTATAAATATGATATCACTGAGAATTAGTAATTTATAAGCATTGCTTAATTTGAGACAATGTCAGACGTGTAGAACACACTGTGAAGAGCAAGCTCACTAACGTTAGTCTGCTAGACTAGCCTATTAACTATTATAGCTCAAGAGATGCTTCAAATGACCAACATAGTAATAAATCAGATGTACAATTTTAGTTGACCTCGTAATGACATTGACCTTTTAGATACCAACTCCTTAAACCAATCTTAACAATCAGTGGGACCTATCATGTAATGGCTTTAAAGTATAAGCTATCTGGAAGCACACCAGCTTTTGGTTTAGATATTCTTTATTTTACCGACTTGCCAATAATAACACTTTTATATACGACTAGTGTTAGCATAAAATAGTTATAAATTATGTCTATTTACTAGAACCTATATCACTTGCCCAACCTAAATCAAATCTACTTAGAGACAAAAACTCTTTTAACATCGCGACTTTTAATAGTAGAACATTAAATACAATATATCAGCTATCCGCTATCCGATCTTATAGCGTCTGCAACCGATAAGAATATAGACATCATATGTGTACAGGAACATAGATATTACCATAGTGAACTAGAACTAAAATATCAGGAATCCGGTAATGTATGGATATTTGTGTCGGCATATACATGGAAAAACCCCGTCAATGCCGCCATAGGAGGTGTAGGAATGCTTCTCAGTCCGGGAGTTTTAAAATCACTAAATAGCATGTAGAAATTCCAACCGATAATAATGTTACATTTAATGGCAATTCCTGCTCAACATTGTCCTGTGTTACAGCTCCACTAATGTCAGTATTGAAAGTAACATCTCCATCTTTTATGATGCCCTATCGTCCTTAAACCGACGCATTCCTAAACACAACATTCTGATCATTAGATGTAACACGAATTCTCAAATATGCAAAGATGAAAATTATAAATTCTGTTTTCACAACTCTCCAAAAAGAAATGGTGAACATCTTGCGGAATTTTATTTCCAGGACAGGCTTGTATGCCTAAACACCAAATTTCAGAAAAGGAAGTGAAAACTTATACTTACCCCTAAACTCCGATTAAGTCCCGACGTCCTAGGCAGAGGGTAAAGATACAGTCAGTGTATTCTAATCTCCATCTTTAGGGTAACCAATTGTTTAAGTATGATAACAAAAAGGGGAACTCAATTTGTAAGCGACTGACTGTTTTATCTGCACAGGGTGTCCTTTCTTTGAAAATAAACTGAATCCTGGGAAGTATGGAGAGTTGTTTCTTTGTTGTTACTTCCAGGTCCACTTTGACTTTCAAGTAGATCCGTTAGAAAATTATTAGTATTAGATAGACATACTTGAAATCATATAACTGCAAATCATTTGTATAAGATATCAATATTAGATACTATATAACTTTGTGCAAAAATATTATTATGTTCTATTTAGTTTTCAGCTTTACCTGTGTTTTCTTACAATCCCTGACCGGGTTTTTACCCGGGACCTAGAGTGAGAGAAGGTAGTTGTTATATGCATTTTATGTATTTTTTTTCTTTTTAGGTGCTACTTTTCCACTCACATTGGTTGTACTCTCCTAAGGAGATGAGAAATTATTATTATTATTATTATTATTATTATTATTATTATTATTATTATTTTAGTTACTCCTTTTGAGTTTTCACATCAGCATTAGCTGATGGTCATTTACTGGAGTCTGAGTGACAGCTAGTTTCCTCAGTCTCCAGGACTCTTCTGAGTATTCTGGCAGATTGCAGCAGTGCAGTGTTCTGAATGGTTTCAATCCTTCCTCTGATTTCCAAACTTTCCAACCCCTTTTCCAATCCTTTTGGGACCGTTCCAAGTGCACCAACTACAATTGGTATAACATTGACTTTCATATTCCATAATTTTTTTAGTTCTCTGGCAAGGTCCAGATATTTGTCCATGTTTTCATTTTCTTTTAGCTTCACCCTGTGATCTGCTGGAACTGCAAAATCCACCAGTTGACAAGTTCTTTCTTTTTTGTTAATCAACACTAGGTCTGGTCTGAGATAAGGTGATCCGTCTTTATTTCAAAGTCCCAGAGAATTTTATGCGTTTTGTTCTCAAGAACAGATTCTGGTTTATGCATATACCATTTTATTGTATGGTCAAAATTTTTTTTTCATAATTCCCAGTGGATCAACTTCCCAACCCAGTCGTATCTAGTTTTGTATTCCCGTTGTGCTAGTTTGCTACATTCGCATAGTACATGGTTTACAGTTTCATCTCTATTACCGCATAGTCTACATTTACTGTTTAGTTGGGTCTTATCAATTTTTGCTTTGATATAGTTTGTCCTTATGGCATTATTCTGCAATTATTAGTGATTCTGTTTCTCTTTTAAGGTTTCCTTTTCTTAACCACGTCCAGGTCTTTTCGTGTGCAACCTCTCCAATTTGTCGTTTGAAGTGTCCATATAATTGTTTTTCTTCCCATTTTTGTTTTCTAGTCTTTGTTGTTTTTCTGTTTTTCCATATGTCACATCTACTATTGTTGGCCGCCATAAGTAATCTGTATTTACTCTTTTTTGTATAGTCTTCGAGTTGTTGGATTGTGGTTTCTACGCAGTCCTCTATGTTGGCAATACCTCTTCCCCCTTCTTTTCTTGACACATATAATCGATCTCTATCGTCTCTAGGGCGGAGAGCCTTGTGCATGGTCATTAATTTTCTCGTCCTTTGATCAACCTGTCTGAGTTCTTCTTTTGTCCATTTTAAGCATGGTCCTGAGTATCTTATAATGGGGACGGCCCAGGTATTGATTCCTTTGATTAGATTTCTGCTGTTAAGTTTGGTTTCTAGAAGCTTTCTAGTTCCCCCGAGATATTCTTTTTTTAACTTTTCCTTTCATTTCTGCTTGCATGATATTGTCTGCTTCTAAAATTCCTAAGTATTTCTAGCTTTCATTTTCATCAAGTGATTTTATAGTTTCCTGATTTGGCATTTGTATTCCATCCATTAATTTTCTTTCACCCCTTTTTATTACAAGCAAAACACATTTTTCGATTCCAAATTCCATCGTTATATCTTGGCTATATATTCTAATAGTTTGTACTAGGCTCTCCAATTCTTTTTCATTTTTTGCAAAATTTTTTATGTCATCCATGTACATAAGGTGGTTTATCTTTTCTTGTGAGTTAGTGTATTTCTTTCCCCCTATACATTTTTAAGTATATGATTGAGCGGCATCATTGCTATAATAAAGAGTAGTGGTGATAACGAGTCTCCTTGGAAGATACCTCTTTGGATTTTTACTTCTGCCAGGGATTGTTTGCCAGAGATTTAATTGAACTCGCCAGTTTTCCATGGCTTTTTTTAATGAAGTTTATGATATTGGAAATTTTGTACATTTTTAGATATCCTAAAATCCAGGTATGTGGGACCATGTCATAGGCTTTTTTGTAATCGATCCAGGCCATTGCAATATTCTTTCGTCTATTTTTTACTTCTTTAAGAATGTATTGGTCTATATACAGTAAATCGTGGGTTCCTCTTTTTCCCTTGCGGCATCCTTTCTGTTCTTCTGGGAGAAGTTTCCGCCAATTGAGTGAAAAGTATATTTCTTCTTTTATAACAGCAGTCAATACTTTCCACATCATGGGTAGACAAGTTATTGGTCTATAATTGCTGGGACGTTTCCTTTTTGTGGGTCTTTCTGGATTAGTGTAGTTATCCCTTTTGTCATCCATTCAGGTACTTCCGTTTCTTGTAGGCATCTGTTCAGTTGCTGGGCCATTCTTTTGTGGATAGATGTACAATTTTTGAACCAGAATCCATGTATGCCATCGTGGCCTGGTGTTTTCCAATTTGCTACTTTCTTGAGTACTGATTTCAGCGTAATTATATTACACTTGCTACAGGTCCTTCCTCAATTTCCATCAGTTCATTCTTAATATCACTTATCCATTTTGACTGTTTATTTTGTTGGTGTTTTGTTTGGGTGTTCACTAATGTTTGTTTTTACTCCATTAATTTGTTTGTTAAATCTCTTTTCATTGTTTTGGAAGGTCCTATTTTGTTTGTACTGTTTAGTTCTTTCTTGATACCTTTTGAGTTTTCCTTCTATAGCCGATATCTTTTGATTTACTTCTTCCAACTTGATTTGCTGTTGTCTTTTAACCTTTTTAGTTACATGTATATTTGTGTTTTTGTTTAAAGTATTTGTCTGTTGTCATAGTTTTTTTTATTTGTTCTTCCAATCTGAATTCCCACCCAGCCTTTGTGTTTCTGTTCTTTTTGGTTCTCTGTTTGTATTAGTGTTTTGAAGGGGTGGATCAATTCTACCGCAGACTAGTTTTGCTCCTGCATAGATAAGGTTGTTTAGGTCTGTGATATTGTTTGTTGGGATGTTCACTAATATTTTGTTTATCTTTTCAGTTTCTTTCTTGACTTTATTCCATTCTATGTTTCTTATGGATGGTAATGTACTCTTCTTATCAGCCATGATTTGTTGTATATCTGGAGTTAGTTCCTGTGTTGTTAAGGTAGGTTGTACAAGGTTTTGGTTACCAGCGTGTTGTTCACTTTAATTGGTTGATTCCTGGTGGATTGTATTCCTTGATTATTATTATTATTATTATTATTATTATTATTATTATTATTTCACGCCCTGTGAGTTTTTCACACCCACCTTAGCTGGTGGCTCACTAGAGGATGAGTGACAGCAAGTCTCCTTAGGTCTCCAGGACTCTTCTCGGTATTCTATCCAATATTAACAATGATGCAGTTTTTGTTATGTTTTATAGTAACAATTCCCTTTTGTAACTGTCTGTGTAATTTTTTTAATTGGCATCAAATATCATAAAATAACTGGCGGTGATCTATATCTTTTTCTTACGTTTTAAATCCACGCTTTCATCATTTTACCTGGCGTAGACTGGTACTTCAACCATTTTTTTTTACTATAACAGTACATTCATTTTTTCTTTTGTTAATCCTTAAGTGTGATTGAAGCCTTGACACGTACCCTATTTGCTATTCACGCGAAATTAGATTGTGTATTTGCAAAATCCGTTGGGCCTAAATAAAATCTCGAAAACCAGAATATGATATGAGTCTTTTAAGATTACGGTACCAATTCCATTTAAATCGGGCGATTACATAAAATATCTGTACTCTCTAGAGTTGAAGATATGGAGAGCGTGTAACCTTATTTTTATTTCGTTTTTACTTACGTTGGAAGAGGTCGATAATTTTCATTGGTAACATTTTCTTCGTCATTTTCTTTTCATATTTAATCGATCATTTTTTCTTCTATATCCACTGACATCTTCAAACAGCATTTTTTCAATATTTTTCCAATACGTCAATTACACTTTCTTTTTTCTTTTTTGCGTTTCATCTCTATTTCACACTTTCATGTATTTACTTTTTACTGTTTATTTCCTTTTCTGAGAATTTTTCCGTTTCATTTTCTTACTTTTTAGATCCATTCTTCCTTTTGTTTTCTCCTTTGTAATTTCGAACTTATTTCTTTCTTCACGGCGTCACTTCTTCTTTCTCTTTACTTTTATCCACTTCTTTCTTTCTTTCTTTCTTTTTTCTTTCTTCTACTTCCATTCATTTATCTAGCTTCTTTCTTTCTCTCCTATTTTTTTTAATTCGAGCAATATCTTTGTTTTTCTTTTTCATTCCTCACCAAATCATATTAGTTATTCTTTGCTGGAATTTTATTTATTTCCCCAATTCTCATTCATTTGATTTTCCTTCTTTTTACCAAGATTTTCTTTCTTTCCTTTCTCTTTCTTCATTATATTTTAGTTCCTCAAGATTTTCTACATCTTTCCATGTGATCTTCAAATTCCCTCAACGCACATCCCCGTAATTCTTTTCGCTAACATTTTTATAAATTCATCTTTCTTTCCCACTTCTGCTTTTTTGTTCTCTCTTTTTGTTTAACCTATCGGCCTTACTTCCAACCTTCCATATTCATCAAACATTACTTCTATCTTTCAACATTTTTGCAACATTTTTTCTCTATTCACTTTTCTTTCTTATTTTCCGTTCTATTTTTTTTTGTTTGTTTTCCTTCCTGTTATTTTTTGTCTTTTCTTCTTTTTTCTTCTTCTTTTGTTTGCTAATATCCCTTCTTTTCTTATTATAACTTTTCCCCTCTTTCTCATTTTTCTTCTCTTTCCCTTTTCTAGTGGAAAGCTTCTCTTTGATCATTTCTTTAATATTTTGATCAAATATCAATGGCCTAAAATCCGTCAGGTTTTCTTCTTTTGTATCTCAACCAGAACACTTGTCCGCCTCCTTAATTCTCTACAATTACATCGTCATTCAAAAACAGCTTTACACAATTTCCTTATACTTTTGTATAAAAAAACCCTCTCAAATAAACGGACACATCTGGGCATCTTCAACACATTTCTTTTTTCTTCCTTTCTTTCTAACCTAAAAATCCTTTCTTTCTTTCTTTCTTTCTTTCTTTTTTTTATTAAAAGTCGTTTGTTTATATTCATTCTTTTTCTTTTTAGTTTATTGTCATTTCTTCAAGTTTTTTGTTTATATGACTTTCTACATAAAATCTGATCATTTTATTGACTCATTCAGTTTTTATCTTCTTTTTTCATGTTTTGATTATTCATCTCATCTCTCTCAACAAGATTTTGTCTCATTTTATCCGTTCTGGTTTAGCTCAGTCGGTAGAACACCCGCTTAGGAATCGCAAGGTTTCTGGTTCGATACCGGTCCTCGCCAACTCAGCGTATGAGTAGCACAGATTGGGTAATCTGATCTGTGCGGTAAAGTATGAAGCTGACAGTAAGTGGCGCTCCACCTCAGCAAAAACAATCTCTCTGGTCTAGCGCTAGCGAAAATGGGATGGACTCACTCGCTGTTCGGCTGATACCTACAATAGGCTAATCCGACAACTTTATATGTGAATGTAACTGTTCAAAAATGCCTTTTCATATTTATCTATGTACTCATCTTTCTATCTCCTTCCTTTCATTTATATTCAGTATAAAAGAAAAAATATAATCTCGCATTTATTAATCGGATTTTTCATTTTCAGCAAGTCAACGCCCTTATCTGTCTGTTATTATATAGGAAATCACAAAGAGAAACAAATATATATAAAATAATATGCATGAAAACACTTGGTGCATATATATATATATATATATATATATATATATATATATATATATATATATATATATATATATTCCTTTATGGATGTCCTCTGTCTATACTAAGTGTCGCCTTGGCTGCTATAAGCTTGATAGATTGTCACATTATTTTCTTATAACTTATATTCAAATTAATTGCAAATAGATAAATGAATAATAAGAAATATGTAATTAGCATTCAATAGTTATATTATATGATAAATTATAATGATCTGGTCAAGTCCAAACGTATAACTGTTATGAGGAAGTTCTAAATTGGATTGGAAATTATGTTATTCTATAATTTCTAGTATTCTTTAAAATGGCATTCCGTAGCGAGATATTGTTGAAAAACAAAACGAACGTTTGGAAGAACAGCGACGATTGGACTACAAACGGTATGAAAAATATTCGAGCTAATGTTCAAAGAAGACGAAAAACAGGGCCATGCAAATTCCTTTTCGCGGGACTCGGTTATAAATTCAATCGGCAAAGTTAAGTATAATCCTGAGGAGGAGGTAACTTTTGCGAAGTATTTTCGCCGCTATGAAGAGGTTTTTCAAAAAGATTGCACTACATGGTCAGTCAAAAAGAAAATAGTCTGTCGCTCGGGAAACTTGGTTCAAGCGAACACGAAAAGTACGCAAATTACATACTGCGGAAAAATCCTGGGCAAGTATCGTTTGAGGAGACTGTTGTAATTCTGAAAAATATATTTGGGAAAAAAGTTCACTATTTAAGACAAGATGGCAATGTTTAAACCTTACAAACAAGTCGAGAGAATTATTCTACATTTGTTGGGATTATCATTAGAGAGTGTGAAAAGTTTAAATTAAAAGAGCTTATTACTGATATGTTTAAGTACTTGATTTTTGTTCAAGGACCGACGGCCTCAGAAAATTAAGTATTTAGGTCAGGTTATTGATGTGAAGGATAGAAAGCCAGGCCCACCAAGGTTAAGCACTAAAAAGAACGAGCCTGTCCCAGCAAATGAATCAACACTACAAGCATTATTAGGTTTAACAAATTACTACGGTAATTTCATCCCAAACAAGCATATATTAAGAGTTCCTTTAAATAAGTTATTACAAAAAGATTCAAAATGCTGCTGGAGAATGAAGAAAATATTAAAATCAGACTTGAGTCTGGTGCATTACAATCCAAAGAAGGATATTATTGTGGCCTGTGACGCAAGCAGTCTGGGTTTAGTGACCGTAATATTACATAAAGAAAACAACAGCCAGATAAAAGTGATTGCTCATGCATTAAGAACCCTATTGTCAACTGAAAAAGGGTACAGCCAAATTGAAAAAAATGCTTTAGGAATAATTTTTGCAATGAAAACGTTCCATACATTTATTCATGGAAGATGTTTTACGTTTAAAACAGACCATCAACCGTTATTGTTTATTTTTGGCTCCAAAAAAGGGATTCCTACATATACTGCAAATCGACTTAGGAGATGGGGAACAATATTGTCAAATTACAATTCTAAGATAGAGTTCTTACCGTCAAAGATGTTAGGGCATGCTAATTGGGTTATTCAGATTAATCCTCAAACTATGTGAACCATTGGAGGAAAGTGATAGCAGCCCTAAGATCAGAAATAGAAATAAAAAGCATGCTTTGCAACGCCATACAGGAATTAGTGGTGATGCTCGAGGAGTTTAGGAGCAAAGCAAAAATCGACAAATGAAAAGGAAACATATTAGTGATCAACAGTATAAGATGGATGGGGAAGAGATTTTTTTGTATCTGTAATGGAATTTTAATGTATGGCGAACGAATGGTAATACCAGGAGCATTGCAAAAAATGAATATTGAAAGACTTTCATACTGGTCATCGTGGTATATTGAGGATGAAAGCGTTAACGAGAAGCTATGTGTTTTGGCCGAATATGGACAAAGAAATAGAAGCAAATGTAAAATACTGCAGAGGTTGTGCGATGGCTGCAAAGACACCACCGGGGTAATTTACCCCTTAACAAAATACGGACAGACATTGGGCATATACATTTTACAGGACCAATAAAATGCTATATTATCTAATAGTAGTTGACAGTTTTTCAAAAATGGTCAGAAGATAGGAAATGTAAAACCCTACGTGCAGTGATACAATTAGATTTTTGCATGCACTCTTTGCCAGGTTCGGTATTCCTGATTCGATTGTGTCGGACAATGGCACACAATGCGCGGCAAAAGAGTTCAAGGACTTCTACAAAGCTTTTTCTATTGGCCACATTATAATCGCACCATATCAAGCAGAAATATTAAAGGACACTTTTATTCCTGCATCCTTAACTAGACCATATAGCCTATGCAATTAACAACACCAAGTATGCAAAGAAAAGGTTCTATTTTCAAAAATATTTTCTGGAATATTTTCTTTTTTTAAATTTTGATTTTTGATATCATTAATTGAGAGATGCTACACATATCATCCAAAAAATCCTGCTGTTTTCAATATTTCTCTGAATATTTGAGATGAGGCTTGATTAACGTATTATCTGCGTTATTCGGACTATTGACCTCATCTTCATTGTTATCTGTACCACGCTTCGGCCGATATGCTCTCAGGTCTTCTTCAGATATTTCTTGTCGGACTCGGGAATCTTCTTTTCGGACTCGGGAACCTTCTTTTGGGACTCGGGAACTTTCTTGTAATCGGTAACCTTCTTGTCGAAATCGGGAGTCATCACGGAACTTTGAATCTAACCCTTTATTCAGTCCACGGGTGTATCCTGTTCTCATTCAGCTAACCATAGCTGGGGTAGGGGCGTTAAGCTGTGTTAATTATTATTCTATGTCACTGCTGCTCTTGATCATGTTTGGACCTGCAATCTTAAGATAACTGTCTCTTAGAACTGTCTTAACCTAACTACCTTATCCACTAGGTCATGTGTCCAAAAAGAGTCCGAAAAGAAGGTTCCCAAGTTCGAGACGGTTCCCGAGTCCGACAAGAAATACCTGAAGAAGGCCGAAACATTGTACAGATAACAGTGAAGATAAGGACAATAGTCCGAATAATGCAGATAATACTAAATGATTTAAACGTTGTATATTTTTGAATCTATTAAGAAAGATTAAATGCTGCTAAAATAAGCTCACCAAACTGAAAGATCACTGACAAGTTCATGGTCAATTGAATTTAAAGTGTTCCATATGCAATATCATTCTGACTAAAAGAGCTACCAAACCTTCAATCATCAGAATATCATATACAAAGTATCGAGATTGAAGCTGTATTTACCAAGATGAGAAAAAGTTTTCTTCAAAGAGTATAGGTATATTAAAGAAATCTGAAAGTCTGGTGTCATTGACAAATGTATGATGTACATAATTAAATACCTGAAAAAATCATCAAAATACATCACAACCAGATAAGAAAAAGGTACTCAGAAGATATAAAGAACCAGCAGGAGGAAGAACTGATTTGATGTACCGATGCCTTTGGTAGCTCCTGAAGAGAAACATTCCAGTAAACTGAAAAGAATATTGTCAGGCACTATAGAAATAAACCCAAATAGAAAAAAGTACGACTAAGGAAGTAGTAAATTAAAAAAGGGGTATGTTGTGGAGTAGACAAACTACCCCCACTAATCTGAGGACTATTTAGCGGCGAGTTCCCTGTAGTCGGCGCACAGCTTTAGAGCAACTACGTCTAATCGTAGTTAACCGTGTACGGTCTTTTGTATGAGAAAATAAACCTTTTTGTTATATCTACATGTGTGTCAACTTTCCTTGATTATACCGTCGCAACAGAGAGAGAGAGAGAGAGAGAGAGAGAGAGAGAGAGAGAGAGAGAGAGAGAGAGAGAGAGAGAGAGAGAGAGATTATAAGACATACTCGCGTATGTGCACGCTCATACGTACAAAAACTGCCCAGCTAGATACTTGATTTGAACGCGAATAAGAGAAAAAAGTAAATGTTATTATATACTTTTGTTTAATGTAGTGTCTACCAAAAGTGACGTCAAATGCGTTTTTTACAAAGTAAATTTACCTCCCCGCCTGATTAAAAAGAAATTACCAAAAATCAGGGAATTATCCGATTTTAATGAAACTTTCCGTGTTGATTTATTAAAAGAATTTTATAATGTATCAGTCATTTTATTAAATATTCTGATTATTTTCATTAACTTTGACCCCCCTTATTTTTGGGGTGCGAAATAACGGTGAGATTATATAAAAGTGAAACTAATCACAGTATAAATAAAAGGACAAAAGACCGAAGATTTGAATAGAAGAAAAAAAATTTTAATGGAGCGATTCTGGTAGAAAATAAGTACCAAAAAATCGAAAAAAAAAAAAAACTAAAAAAAGATGTTGGAGATTTCTTTTTACTGTGTGCTTTTATTATATAATTGCCTTTTATATTATAAGTGAAAAAATATACATCGATATTTGTTCTGTTTAAAAGGGTAGGACCTAAATTTCAAGTGTCTTTTCTCCAGAAATTATTAGATAACAAGAATAAAGTAAACTACGTATTGAATAGATATTTGTTTTTAGAATCTAAAAGTATGAAATTTGAAACTTAAAATTAAGCGTTTCATATTTCAAATGAAATTTATCAATTAATTAGGTATATAAATTGTTGTTATTTGACGCTATTACGGGTGTATGTAATAGTAATATTCATTTTAAAGAATTTCGATTTATTTCCATTGAATCAGTTTGGTTGAAACGATTCAGTAATTAAAAAAAAGAATTCATTGCTTAATAAGCCAATTTTATCAAAATCCGATAATTTTCTGATTTTTGATAATTGTTTTTCATCAACATCGGCTCTCCATACGAGAAGAGGTCACGTGATATTTTCTCCCGGTTATTTTTTTGGTAAACAAAACTCACGAGCATTTTTAGAGCGTCTTTTTTTCTTTGTGTTTAAACCAAAAAGAAAAATATATTTCATCTAAAAGTTATTAATTCTTCTGTACAGAGTGTATTTAATGTGTTTTTTTTTGTTACTTATTTCTAAGAAGAAACTATTATAAGCCTTAAAATACTAAATAATGTGTTTTTTAGTTCCTAAATACATAAAAAAGCGTCTACATTTGCAAAATATTTGAGCGAAATTGAGCGAAATTAACATATAAACCTTAAAATCTATAAAAAAACAAATTACATATGTAATATTATTTCCCTTTTTTCTTTTATTTTTTTAAAATTTTTTACTGACGCTTATTATGTTACTACTTTTCTACTTAAACCTTAAATAATCGATTTAATTAATTTTAATTCGTTTTTAAAATGAAAACGAGCCAACATTTTAACAGACTCTAATTTAACATTAAGGAATGAAAATCCAACGACGTTCTAGTTGGTAAATTGCCGTCAACGTCTTCTTCAGAATTTATGAATGGATTTTGACGTACCAACGGATTTTTACAGAAGACATATCCGAGTGATACTTCGACTGAACACTACATACTCACAACAGACTTTTGGCACACAGCCAATGTAACGTCACGAGAAAAACTATCAATATTGTTCGATAGAAAGCACGAATTTTGTTCGATTTAATGCAATTTCATTTCGATCACTTTACTTATTGGATTTTTTATCTTTCTTTTCGTCTTTCTTTTATGCGTTCAATTCAGAACATGTAAATCAGTGAATCCATGACTGAAAGAAATAAGTCATAAAAGTTAGTGGAGGGGCAACTAAGTATCAATTCTAATTTTTTGTTCAATGAATTCCATAATTTTTAAATTTCCTGGCTTGGAAAAATGATTTAATTAATTTAAATAATTTTATCGATGGACTATTTTATAAAGCCAGAATGTTCAGCTGTTTTGCGATTATCTAATGTCAGTTAATTTACTGTTAAATGAAAAACGATGGTGATCATCTTCTAAGTGTGCTAAATTCCTAAATTTAAATTAGTTAATCCACGATTTAAAGATTTAATTAGTATGCGATGGGTAAATTGTCGTCCGAACGACGCAAAAATCACACTGACCTCATTTTATCCAATATAGTTATGAAAATATCTTAAAATGCCACATATTAAATTTATTTAAAGAAATCGCCATTGGCTTCAACTATGGCTTCCAAGTGACTTTGGAATCTTATGCAAACCTTTCCCAACGGTCTCCTTGTCTAAATTGGTGAATGTTCCAGTTAGAGAGGATGCTTGGGTTTGTTGTAAAGATTGCAGTACGATACTCATCGCCTTATAAGATACTCAGATACTCCTATGCCCTTGGCTATGTACCTGATTTACTTTCTGGAATTGTTTTCAATCATAACCTCGATCTGAGCAACACATTTTCTTAATAGAACGATCAGAGTGATACTTCCAAGCTTCCTTATCTTCGTAATCCCCATTTGATTCACGCAACACTTTTTGAATTCTCTGCACTGTCATCAAATTTACACACAAACATTTTGAAATCTTCGTATTGCAGAATCCGGCGTGAATGCCAAACTGTAAAGTAGCCTTCTGGAGGAGTGAATTGCATCATGGTGATGTTTTCCTCTCAGACCGTTCCCAACTAACTCCAACGATGTCTAGCGATAATTTACTCGTCGCACTCTGTATATCAGCGTTTATTGACGCAATGTACTCATTACTTTCTCAATAAAGTTATTTCATAAAAATTAAAACTTTATCAAATTTAACGAATTATTCATTTCAGTTGTATCATACAACACTTAAAGAAAAGTCTGTGAATTTATACTTGTAAACAGCCATTCACAGTCTGTGTGCCAAATTCCGTTTATTGTAATCTCTTATCAGCGAGGGGATATAATTGAAGCCTACAAATATACACATGGTTTTTATTCAACGAACTCTGACCTACTAAACATTGCTCAAAATATCAATACCAGGGGACATAAATTAAAACTCCTTAAAAAATTTTGTAAAGCAAATGCAAGACAAAATTATTTCAGCAACAGAGTGGTGAATACATGGAATAAACTACCATCATCAGTAGTGAACGCCCCATCTATAAACTCCTTCAAGGCAATGTTGGATAATCTGTGGAATGATTATAGATATTCTGTGGAATTAAAATGAACGTTTATAAGGAACAGCTGACAGGTCTCAGACCTAATATACTAGCTGAAAGGATATTATTATTATTATTATTATTATTATTATTATTATTATTATTATTATTATTATTATTATTATTATTATTATTATTATTATTATCACAATAAAATGATATGACACTTTCTGACGAAATATAGTGAATTTGAGGAAAGACTTAAGTTATGAGAATGCAGAGTGCCAAAACACAGCATCAGCTGCTGAGTCAATGAAAGCAAGATTTAACCAATGCACACAAACATTTATTAATATATATTTTTATCCGCAGGTTTTTATTCATTTCAGTTGTGTTCATTACTTATAAAAGTTATTGGATGATGACATTAACGTAAGTAATTAGACAGAAATCATTATAATTCAATAGTATAAACAATTTTTAATTTGGTAATTTAAAAAAAAAGTTACGATCAGTGATATTGTAAATGCAAATATTCGATACAATTTAGTTAACATTTCAGAAATAGTGTGATGCATTCAATTTAATCTTTAATCACGGTTAATTTCATTTGCTAGATCATAGAGTAATCAGCGTACGCCACCACTGATATTGGTGATGTCATAGGAAATTGTGCAAGCGACTGAATTTTGACAGTACAAACAAATGGTATATGAGCAGATCGGAATCTGTCATGTAGAAGGAGATATAAAATTCACTGGAACTGGAGATAAAAATGAATCACACAATCCCAACTAGAAGAGCAGACCATGTTATAACTAAAAAGAAAATAATTTTTCAGCTCGTGGTTGTTGCTGATTCAACTGATCACAGAGTGAAATTAATGTAAAGAAAAAAAACTCGATAAATACATAAACCTTGACCCCCCCAACCACCACAAAAGAAATAAAGAACAATTAAGCATGACGGTAACAATTTTACTAATAATAGCCGGAGCCATTGAAACAATCCTAAAGAAGCTGGAAAAAGGGCTGGGATAATTGGAGATCCGTGGAAGGATTGAAACCGCCCGGAACCCAACACAATTGAAATCGGCTAGAATATTGAAGCAATCCTGGAGAAATGAGAGAATTTGTCACTTTGAATCTAGTAAAGACCATCAGCTTGTATTAGTACAAAAACTCACAAAAGTAAAATAATAATAATAATCATAATAATAATAGTACAAAATAAATTTCAAAAGAACTTTAACTTTAGATTGTGTAGAGGTTAAAAGCCTTTCAACAAGATTTATTACCTGTCACGATTGAAAAATCGACTCGTGGTGGAAATAAATAACTGCGAAAGAAAAAATGATGAAAATAAACAGTGGCGTATTACACTTCAATCCAAAAGAATAAGCAAATCAAAGTTTTGTTATGAAAATACTTATTCGGATCAAGTTTCCAATAGGGATCCCAAATCCTTCCATTAATAAAAGGTTCAATTTTGCCTTGTTACCGGTAATTTCCGCTTCCTAATATATTTGTAAACAATTCAACAGACGATTTTTTTCCCTTATGTTGTATCTGACAAAAACACATTTTACAAATTGTGCGATACTATTTCGGAACAACATCCTTTTATTTAAATAGCCTTAAAGATATTTTGTAAATAAAACTGTATTTTTATTTACAAAACATATTTGCATTTCTCTTCTGATTAAAGGATAACTATTTTAATATAAAAACGTGTCTTTCGTTTTTTATTTATTTATTGTAGGTGTTGAAAAATATTCATAAACTTCTGATTAAAAAAAGATTTTGCTATTGAATTTTGATTTGATTACGTGTACCAACCATCAAACTTAAAATTATTTTCAAAGATGAAAAATGTATTTACTTATTTAATAAAAAGAACATCAATAACTATTTATTTATCGTTAGTGGAAAATAATTTCTTTTATTAGAATCAAAAACTTGTACTAATGCAAAATAGCGCACAAGAGATAATATTATTGGGTTAAAAATATGATAATGTTAATTAGTTGAACAAACAACTCCGACAAAGGGTGTTAAATATATCAATGGACTTTAATACATGACAGCATGTGGATAAGACACATATAAGATACATCAGAAACAACATGGAGGATATATGAGTAATACATATAAGAGACAAGATACAAAATGGAAGTATAAAAGTTATGGGGTGTCCATTAGTCAAAGTCACTTACTACGTTGTCTGAAGGGTGTAGACAAACTGTCTAACCCATGTGTGTTCGTCAAGTCCCGGAGAAGAAAGAAAATTCAAACTTGGCGCTTGCCTGTTTAAATAGTCAGAGTGCCTGGTGTGGAAAACCAGAAACGCAAAGCAAGATAACTCTTCCAGCGAAACAGGGGCGGATAACCCTACAATATCATTAGATTACGTATAAAAATTCAATAGGGTTAAGGTTAGGCTACTTGGGGAGTTTCCGTAATCTAATGCTATTTATACATAAAATGCGATTCTAATGATATTATCATACATTGTGCATTATTTTGCATTTGTACCCCAAAACTGTTTTATTATAAAAACGTATATTTTGTTAATAAAAACATGAACTAACTATCCATTTAATTTATGGTAAGTGCAAATCTCCATAAACTCCTGATTAAAATATATTGGGAAGCGGAAGTTACCGGTGACAAGGCAAAATTAAGTCTTTTATTAATGGAAGGATTTGGGGACTTGATCCACATATTCTTCCAACTCTTGTATTTTTCAGTATTCAATTATATGAATGTATTTAACTGGGAAGGAATTGGATTCATTAAATTCTTTTTGAAATTCTAAAATGGGAATTGTTATTATTAGCTGACAATCAATGGCCTACGAAAAGCATTTAAAGCCCAAAACATTGATTTTTGGTGAGGACTTACAAGTTAATAAGCGTCGTCGATATTTCACGTTAATGGACTACTGAAAGGATTTTCTGAGATTAATAAAATGGAAATAAAAGGATTACATTTTTTTAATGTTGATTCCAAAGTCTTCAGAGATAAACGGTCTGCGCGGGCTTTTTCCTGGAAATCAAACCTCATATAAAAAAAACCTCGTGGGTCCCGCCGAGTTCGTTGAAAGTTTAACAGTCGGCAGTTGGCCGCAAGAAAACAACCGTTAGAGCCCGTGCTTGTGTCAACCCCATGTCTGCTATGGGTGGGGGTTGAAAGACAGTCTAGTTGTTAGTGTCTGGGGAAACGTTTGCAGCAGTTTGTCGTTGGACATAGAAAAAGAGACATTAAAACCCGTCCTTCGGGGCGGGATCCGGTGTGCTTCGGCCACTGGACCGGTGTGTTAAATTAATAGCGTCGATCCCAAGGGGCTATCCCCCAGGCAATACGTGCTCCCTCGATTTAAAGGAGCAGGGCTGGGTTTACTGACCACGATATATATATATATATATATATATATATATATATATATATATATATATATATAACTTATAGGTCAGTTATTTCTCTAGATAACTTCCTAATAAACTCAGCGCTATAATCATTAAGACAGTATATAAAGAGAAACGGACTTGATAAACTATTTTCTAACAGTTATAAAACACAAACGAAGGTGTCAGACATCGCCAAATGACTGAAAAATCCAAAGAGTCGCTGCCACTTCCTCTAAGCATTGAACAAGATAAGTTCACATTTTGTGATGTTACACGTTGTGGTTCAAAATTAGGATAAATTAGAAAAATATATAATGAATCTATATATTAATAGAATTCTTATGATATTTGAAACCATAAGCCATTTGAAACGGTACATCATAACGTTTTTTTATTAGAGCAATGCACTTAAAATGCTCCAATTTAGAGTATAAAACAATTTCCAGGCCAATTTGCAACAGAATCATAATTTTTTTTTTTTGTTTTTTTTTGGGGGGGGGTCTTTGTCCCTGCTGAACATGTAATAAAATAAAGTGGAAAAAACTAAAAATCTAAGTTAACTGTAGATAATAGTGGAAAGTAACTAGGATTTTTGATGGCGAAGCACAAAGCTATCTGCCAATTTCTGTCGTGAGAGGAGTGAATGAGAGTTAGTCTGGACTAAGCTGTAGAAGAGAATAGACGCAAAATGCATGTCTTTTCCCTAAGGCATTTTCATTTGGGGATAAAATAGATGAGCTTATGAGAAACAAGAACGTCTTTTATTTTATCAAAAACTATGAACAACAAAGGATTCCCAAATTGTTCCAGACTCAAACAGCGAAAAAGCAATCCAGCCCCAAAACATATATATTACAATTATTATTAACATGTGATCACTTCTTTCAATCAAGCCTCACTACGCTACAAACATACTTTTATTAGCGTAACGGTTATCGTCGTAGGAAAGGGAATCGCTGATCCGAATTCAAATCCTGGGCGAGGCTATTTGCATTTTACATCGCGCTAATGCCCTCGGCAAAGCCATAAATCAGTCTATTGGTTAAATAATAGGACATATTAGATTCTTTAGCCTTGGTTATGCAACCTGTCTCGGAGAAAGAAAACAATAAAATCGAACCAGTTTTACTACACTTAAAAATGAATCTGAACTACATCTGGTGGTGAGGTCCCACAAAAATATTTTTTAAAGTATATCTGATTATTTGACAACCGTGAGTCCAGTCTTTAACTTTGATAGTGAAGTATACTCAGGTTTAGTGGAAGAGACAAATAAAATCAATAAGTAAGAATTAACTAACGATGTCTGCACATATAAAGAGGAATGAGAACAATCTTTTCTGGAACGAATAAAGGATTCTGTTCAAAATTTCCAGAAGACTACCTTAGACACCTCAAGAAAACAGGACGTTGCTACTATAGTAACAACAAACAAGATGATGAGACTGGAATTAATTCATCAGAGGATAAATAACTTATCAATTTCCTCTCCACCCAATATGTCATCGGCTCTTATAATATGTCAATTGCATTGTCTGCTGAAAGAAATAAACGTTTTTCGTATGACACTAAACTACATACCCAGGTAAGGCTACATACCCCAGACACAGGTATCCTTAATATGACACTATCCCATGCAGAGAGGTAAAATATACTACAAAAAGGGTGTCCTTGATATGACATTAAACTACGTCCCCTGCAGAGTTACGGTCGCCCCCCCTTAAAAACGAGAGTCCTGTTTAGAGGTAAGACACTTCCAAACACAACATACCTCAGTGATTGATTTTCATCTGTGCTAAAGTACCCTACTTTGGGAAGACCTTTAAACATATAGAAAAGTATTTGGTAATGATAACAACACAGAATATTCCAATCTTGATTGATAGACAATCATAGATTTATGGGTGAATAACTGTCAGTTTAAAATCAATCAATAAACAATCACGCTGATAAATCAAGCCATTCAAATTTTGAAGGTAAAAGGTACAGCCATAAAGTATAACTGTTAGTCAGATGCCGAAATTTGATTCATTTCTAAATGTTTGATTAAAATTATAACAATTTATATTTTCTACGTTCCATTGCAATCGTTCTTTTTATCACACTTTTTTTACAATAATATCTTATCAACTATTTCTATCTAATACTGATATTAAACTAGAGTTAAATAGTTTAAATTAACTATTTCTATTTGATAATATTTATTTGTTTGCACACATATGATTTCAAGCATTCATATCCTATACTAACAATTTTCAATGAAATTTATTTTATCCATAGATGTGACACTAACAATTACTCCCACCTCCAGGTCAGAAAGTAATAGCAATGAAAGAGTACTCTAGGCTCCTCACAGCTCCAGAGTTGGATCATTGCCACCCGATAAAGTTTAATTTCATGTAGTCCCACCGACAGGCTGGTTATCGAAACAAACATAATAAAGAAATGTATATGAGGTATAATAGAAAACATTTAAAAAAGGATAAAATCAAACGTTATTTATTATTTCCGCCTGAAATTTACGGTCGGCTTCATTAATTTTAGAAATTTTGATTTAGGAAATGCATAGCAAAATGTTTCAAAATAAAATTAGAGCTTAAGGAAACTGAAACTTAGGTTTTTATCAACAGACATAAAACAATAGGTGTTTGCATTGCATGTCTTTAGATACAAGCACGTTAATAGCAGAGGTACCTGGCAATTCTCAGGAAAAATATAAGAGGCATTAATTGAATGAAATAATTCTTATTTACATTTTATTAATATTCTATGGACACAGAAATATTAACGGGGCTTATACAGGAGAAAAACCGTTTTAAACTTAATGAAAAATTCTTATAAGATTATGAAAACCTCTTTTGTACATAATTGCTTGTTGTACCTTTCAAAAATATGTAGATTTTGTTTGCCTAAACATTCATTATATAGATGGCCATGTAAAACAAATATGTATGATTTTGTACACTATACAAATCAAAAGCAATCTTTTACATTTTATCAAAGTAAATTTGAATAGAAATACCATATTTCGCAATATGACATCCAATTACACTAAATGACGCCGAAAGTTAACCTCATGTTGTCTGTGTTAGAACCTGAGGTTAAGTTAATATACCTGTAATCAGGTACCCCAAACGTTCAAATACTGCGGATAAGGACATGCGCACACAAACGCAAACACATCAGCAGAATTATATAGATGTATGAGACAATACATATGCGCCTATGTTTTACTACCCTTGAGTAAGGTATAATATATATATATATATATATATATATATATATTCATCCGCACTGATGAGACGTGATACGTTGAAACAGGACTATATATATATATATATATATATATATATAATATATTGTCAGGTCAGGACAGGACAAGTGTTTCTTACCTGCTTCTAGTACCATTTAAACTGTTACTAGTACCATGTAAACTCGTACTACCTGTTGCATGGTTGGCTTGTCAGCGACTGCACTGTCCACCCCATCAGGCATGTCTTGGCTTGTCTGGTAATGTGGATGGGTGGACAAGAGCTGTCAAGGAGCTTATGAGCTCCTGGGAAGCCAAAGGCCATCCACACCGATAGTAGTAATATTGGGGTACCTAGCAATCACATAAATCCCCCAATGAGGTAAATGGGTCTCCTCAGCCTTGGTCGGCTATCCATCTAGAACAAAGAAAAGTCTGTTCTAAAACCTCCGCTGCCTAGCGGCTATACCTCATTCCAAGAAAAGGCTAGGGGAGTAAATCCCGAAATCAAATCCGCAGCTGTAGTCTCTAAGGTGGTGGGATGCTGAACTTTAGCGCTATCCAGCAACTCCTGTTCGTTGCCAAACTGCATTGGAATTTTTTGCCTTTCATTTGGACCACAACGACAGTGTGGAGTGTGGGATCTTCTGCTTGGACACGACAGTTAATCCTCAATATCAACCCGCCCAAGCTACGTAGTTCCACTGATTTCTGCATGAAAACATTTTTGGACACTATCCCATCGTCTTTGGTAGATGGAAGGATACCAACAATATATATCAAATGCTGCCCATCTCTTTCATACATTCTTTCTTCTTTAGAGTTTTTAAGTTCATGCTGCATTTTCTATTGTTTGTTTTCTTATGAAATGAGATAAATCAAATCAGATGAGTCATGAATGTAAATTTCCCACCAATCTTCTTCCTTTGAATTCAACAAAGTCAAAGCAACGATTTATTTAAAAATGACCTCATCTCGACATCTGAAAACTTGTCGCTTTTGCTAACAGCTATCACCTCTTCCTTGTTTTCTGATAAGAACGACAGCTTCACATATCGCCAATCTAATTTTCTTCCTACATATCAGGACGGTTATTCTAAATAAATTCAATTAAATAATTACTGCCTAGCATCGACTGTCTTGTGGTACTTAGTGAATATATTCATTAGGATGACGTATGACTTGAAATGATCATTTGCTTTTGTTAATTCATTTTATTCGCACTTGCACATTTTTATCTCAGTATCAGATGAAGACATCAATAGAAAAGACTCTTACACCTTGGAAGAGAAGTAAAAGATGTACAGTTCTCACTTTTTTTCAGAGGAAAAAATATTTCAAGTTAAGACCGAGTTTTATGTTGAACTGAGAAATTAACTAGTAAACATAATATATAAATAGAATTTCATATGTAGACAAAGAATAATTTTCACATTTCAGAATATTTTTATGCCTATGGGGATACATTCTGTCTGTCTGTCTGTCTGTCTCTTTTACATACATAGATACATGCATACATACATATAGCAATAGAATAATCTGTACAGATTAATGTCGTCCCTCATATAACCCCACCACCAGAACCTTTCCACTTGAATGTCTCATCAATCCCGCTTCAGGTCCACAAAGTTTGATGAAAATATGACATAGGAAAGACGTCCTTCCCGCAGGATAGGATGGATCAGATGATAAAAGTTGATTCTTATGCACCATCATATATCTCTTGAGACTAGATACCGGCTTACAAACTTCGTTACAGATTGCACAATATACATTGTTTGTTCCTGGAATGTGCATGAATTGTCCCTGATGAGATTTCCTATTATTGATATATCCGGCCTTAGAAAGCAGAATCCATCCACGTTTGACATTTCCAACCTTCTGGGTTCTCACCAATATGACACCTTTTGAAGCTGACGCTTGAGACTTTCATGCTCAATTCTTTCACTTTCAAAACTGGGACAGCCATCATCCACAAGAATTCTCCAGTCAGTTCTCTTTAATGCCAGCTTTTCCCAGTTGTCAGGATCTATTTTTATTTTTACAAAGTTGCTTTTTAAGCAATCCTTATACCTCTTTCAAAACTTATGCTAAGCGTAACGGAGTTGCTTTGGCATTCTAACATCACTCATACACACAATATGACCTGCTTATCGAATTTGGGCCGTTATGATGAGAGTTGCGATGCTTGTGCATCCTACCCTTATAAGTACTTCTGTGTTAGGTGTGTTGGAGTTTCACTTGATGTTTAGAATGCGTCTCAAATATGTCTTATGAAAGCGTTCAAGAATTTTCAGATGTCTTCGAAGCAATGTCCATGTTTCCGAAGAGTACAATAGAACACTCAACATGCAGGAGCTATAAATCTTCAACTTTGTTTTATGGATAATGCTAGTATTAGACCCTATCCGTTTTCCATCCTTCCATAGGCTACATATGCCTTCTTGATGCGTAGGTGAATCTCAGTATCCAAAGAGCAATAACAAATCAGTGTACTTCTCAAGTATGTGAAGGTTTCATCAACATCCAAGTGGGTACCATGAATGGTTATAGTTAGCTTGATATACGCTCCCATTTTTACGGGAGTGAACATATCTTTGTTTTCGCCAAGCTTATTTTTAATCCAAAAGCAGTGTACGAGGCGGCAAATAGGTTCACAATATTTTGAATATCCTCGTCAGTATGAACCAGAAAGTCAACGTCATCGGCGTAAAGGAACTCTCTAATTAGTGTGTATGAAGTCGTCGACTTGAAGTTGTATCTTCTCAAGTCGAAAGCCCGTCCTGTGGTTCTAAATTCTAAGAGGACACACTTCTTACAGTGCTGGAATGCATGAGTTGATATTACAGAAAAGAATATTGAGAATAGTGTTGGGGCCAATAAATCTCCCTACTCAACACCGCTATCTATTGGTATTTCATCTGACAATCTACCATTCATGACAATTCTAGCTTTCATACCATTGTGGAACCACTTGAGTATATTTACAGATATTGGTGGGCATCCAACTTTACTCAATATCGCCCAAAGGCATCTCTGTTAACTGTATCAAAAGCTTTTGTCAAATCGACAAAAACCTGATACAGGGGAACCGGTTGCTCAATATACTTCTCCTGCACTTGCATGGCCGAAAATATGTCGTTTGCTACTCTGCCAGACTTAAAACCACTTTTTGATTCAGGAATGACTATAGAACAAATGTACCAAATCAGGCGATTCAGTAAGACTCTTGAGAAAACCTTGCTAACTGCACCCAAAAGTGTGATTCCACGGTAATTATCACAACTACCCTTTTCTCCTTTGCCCTTGTATAAACACACCAAAACACCATCAATTCAGTCATTTGGTAAAGGAGATCCATTCCAGCATTGAGTTATAGGATCAAACAGAACATGTTTAATGTTAACACTTTTAACTTTCAAAAGTTCCATCGGGAAACCATCTAATGCTGGTGCCCTACCAGTATTAGTTTGTTTAATTCCAATTTCAAATTCTGCAAAAGTTGGTAAATGGTCCATCTCATATTTTGTCTCGTATTGAAGAAGACTCTGCAGAATATCATCACTGACTACTGAAGGGTTATTAAATAAATCCATGAAGTGCTGTTGCCATCACTGAAGGATTTTTTTCTGTTTCTTTGATCATGGAGGTGTTGTACCCTGACCTTAGAGGAGCAACGGAAGAAGTTACTGGACCAAAAGCTTTACGCATGAGGCCACAGAACAAGCTTCTGAAAATTAAATGCTATTATCATTTATTTATTTGTTTTTAATCTTATTTTTTCTAATAACCTGATTTTTATAAACGAGTTTTAAAGAGGAAATGCTAATTAACTAACTTGATAAAAAATGTTTATCTTTATCAATATTATCGTTATACAATAGGTAGCTGAGAAACTAATTAGAAGTGGAAGTAACGTTTTTAACTATATAATTTTACGTAGAATACAACCCTGAACAAATAAACAACGGACAGATACAGAAACTATATATATATATATATATATATATATATATATATATATATATATATATATATATATATATATATATAACTTTCAAAGAAAGAAAAACTTAACAAACCGTCATTTGACTATAATAAATTGACAATTGACTATAATGACGGTTTGTTAAGTTTCCTTTCTTTGAAAGTTGAATATTGCTCTGTATATAATTAATTTATTAGTTATTATACATTGAGCTCTCTTAAGGAATTATATAAATCCTTGTATGAATTCATAACTTTGCTCCTACATGAGCATACGGTGTGGATGTACAGTCAGATTTTGATGATCCCAAACAGAAATCATACCTTACTTATCAGTCAATTCGATTTTTTACATATATATATATATATATATATATATATATATATATATATATATATTATGTGTGTAAAAAAATAGCGAGATTTTTGTACTTTTGACACACCTTGTACTCAAATAGAGAATAACGTCCCATTCGTTGTTCATTTCTATCTTGTAAATACAGCGTCAATCTCGATACTTTTATGACACACACACACACACACACACACACACACACACATATATATATATATATATAATTATTATCATGACAAAATTATGAAATTACCACAATTATAGGATGTTAATCTTGTTTTTATTTATTCATATTTATTTATCATTTAGTAGTAAATAAACGAATAACAGATAAGAATAGAAACATTTTTCTTGAATAGCTGAACATTTTGGCATCATAAGATATACTTTGAACAAACCAGATTAAATCATTTAAATCAATGGTATATATTATGTTATAATCTTGTGTGTTAGTGTTAATTTTTTTTGTATGTGAATTTTCTTCAGCCGATTTATTAGATTTTTCTCACAAACGTTCGACCTATTTGTTTTTTTTATTTGTTTTCTATTTTAAGTCATATTACTTTAAGTTTATTATCCTGGCGGTTTGTGTCTTTCGTGTTTTACCAGAATGTTTTTCTTTTTTAACTACCCAATGTCTTTTATGTTTTTACCAAGTTTGATACACAAAAGACTGGGAACATCCAGAGTCTTTTGTTACACCCCACTATGAATTGCCTATTTCAATGGACTTTTTTTTATTGGGCCATGTTTCCTTTCAGTTAGGTACACTAAGCCACTTGTTGAGTTCTGCATAAACTGTATTTTAACTGTTTGCCGATTTTCATATATCGGCTGTAACTGGTATTTGTCTTAGGAATGCAAATTGCATTTCATAATTTTTCCGCATCATTGGTTTATTCAATATTTTCCTCAGTATGGCTTGGATAAAAATATACCATCAATTTGAATAATTTAATCGAATTTGTTTAAGGTATATTTTATGAAGCGAGGATTTTTATCTATCTTCAGATGAGCTTGTATTCACACGTAATCTCAGCTGAAAATCAGTTTTTTGAAACTTAATATATATATAATTTCAATTATAATTGTATATAAATGAAAAATAGAATTTAATTGTTTTTATATATATGTATCTATAAATCCCTGTTCTTAACCCCCTACTCCTCCTGTTCATCAGGCCACACGTTAGCATGTTTCTATATCTTTTAAATTCTATCTTGTAACCTGTCAGGTCGTGGGGTAAGCGAAATCTTGCTGTTTTTGTGTTCCTTGTACTAAATGGAATAAGTGAATTTGCTTTACTTTTAATAACTTATGTATGAAAAATAAGGTGAATATTCGTAAATTATTAAGTTTACTATTTCAGTTAAATTTTAAAATTGTATTTCTGGATATTTTGTTTAATTTTTTTCTGTTGAAATAAGCGTCATATTTTACCCCTCTCCCCACTCCTCCTGTTCGTCCAGCCACATGGTAGAATCTCACCTTCTCTAAAAAAATCTAGATTGAGGAGTGGCTTTCTTTGTAGGAGGGGACACGCGGACTTATACTAAGTTGAAACTTAAATGTCTTAGTACCGGAGTGATGGACCCGTAGTTCAAATGCCTGTTCCCTTATCAAGCTGGTCAGCAACCTGCGGTTGGCTTCTGTTCATATCAGTATTTTATTTTACAACAAAAAACTAGGCTAACAATAGCCATCTGGAATGTTCGGACACTTCTCAATCTTGAGGGATCGGGAAACCCAGAACGACAAACTGCTATCGTAGCAAAGGAATTGTCTCGATATGGAGTAGACATCGTTCGTTTCAGCGATGAGGACCAGTTGACAGAGGTGGGTGCTGGGTACATTTTCTTTTGGAAGTGCAGGCAGGTGGGAGAGAGGCGGGTGATAGGTGTGGGATTTGCAATTCGCACACAGCTAGTCAATCTTATTGAGCAGCCACACGGCGTCAGAGACAGGATCATGCACTTTCGGGACCCATTGCCAGGCAACCGTTTTATGACTGTCTATGCAATCTTGGCAGTGAGGAAGAGGTAATTGACCTTATACCAGAATCTCAGGTCAGTCATAACCCCCATCCCAAAAGCTGATAAAATCCTACTTCATGGCGATTTTAACACCAGAGTAGAACAAGATCATGGAACCTGGACGGCGCTGAGTAAGTATGGTTTGGGGGGCATGAATAAAAATGGACTTTACCTACTCTAGTTTGACGGTACATGGGATGATTTTAAGAATTGAAAATTGGAAGGTAATAAAAATGATAATATCCCAGGTACCACCAATTTTCCCTGTGAAATCTACCCCCCCCCCCGCCCACAATGAAACTTGCATGAAAATTAATATCTTGAAAATATTTTTCCATTCGAAAGAAGAAACATTAAACAAACTCCTGATGATTTATTCACTTATTGATCTTGCATTGAAAAAAATCAGAAAAAAGGATTAACTCATTTTCTAGACAAAAATAGATTACGAAATATCGCCATTTTCTGCCCCCCTCAAATTTTTCGAGTTTAAAATCGACATAACCCGGCGAATTTTTCGAATTGGAAGCTCAAATTTGAGGGATTGTCTAACCTAGTCTACACATGTACAAAATGTCAAAATAAATTGAAGGAGGTCGGTGACATGGCCATGATGATTTGACATGGAATTACCCATATATATATATATATATATATATATAACAAGCAAGTTTAAGCGAGCATGAAACCAATATGGCAACAAATTGTTTTCCATGCAATTAAACATAAACAAAACTAACATATATGTATTCATTATTAATATTGCTCTCTCACAGATATTGAGCCATCTTCTAATAATACTATATATTGGCTTACTACTGTCTCATCAAGTGAGATAGTGTTAACCATACACAGTGATGATATATATGTAATTATATCTATATCTATATCTAAATTGATTGTATATAAACTTTGTTCTTTTGAACGTTGTTTTTTTTTTTGTATTATGGAGCATGGAAATGAACAAGTGAACAAAAACAAAAAACAGAACAAAAAACAGAGTTTCAATATCCAACTGTTGTTCTGTCCCTGGTTCGATTTATTCCAATATTTCAGGTGAACTTCATCCTTTATCAAGGTATAAAGATTGTATGGGGAAAAGTGATATATATATATATATATATATATATATATATATATATATATATATATATACGACAAAACGTGACCAATTGGGTCACCCATTCAACTCTGGGTAGATAATTGAGATTAGGGAAAAGGGAGTTAGCAAAGCGAATAGAATTTTTTTAAATAAATACGGCCGGACGAAACCTTAAAATCATTTTGTTAGCTTTCTAAGAAAGAAAATGTTTGACCTCATTTAAGCTACGGGTTGCTGGTTGTGAAATTTAATATAGAAATACATTTCAAATTCTCCCTCTCTCTCTCTCTCTCTCTCTCTCTCTCTCTCTCTCTCTCTCTAGACTTCAGAGAAACTAACATTATATAACGAGGTGGTAGTCAAGAGATACATAGAGGGGAAGAAAGAGATAGACACAGAGTAAAGAAAGAGATTGGTCGGTTTTTGACTTAATTGCAAATTACGACTAATTAGAACAAATTAAAACAGATTTTTTTCCAAACATAATTTAGTCCTAAAAGTAAGGAATAATTTAGTATACTTTTTGTGTCATTAAACTAAACAGTAAAAAAGCCTTTAGGAAGCAAAAGTTGATTAACTCAGTTTAGTATGATAATAAATATATATTGGGTTGGCAACTAAGTTCCCACGTTTTTTTAAAAATCAATTTACTTCTGAACCTTTTCTGAACCTTTTCAATTGAAGATGCTTCCTCTATAGCAGTGTGGGAGCCTTTCATTTTCTATGTCATTTCCCTTGTTATTTGACGAGAATTTTCGTGCAAAAGTTGGTTTAATCGCTCTTCATTGAACTCAACTGGACGGCCAGAAAGAGGTGCGTCTTTGAGGTCAAAATTTCCATTTTTGAACTTGACATACTAATCACGAGCGGTTCCATAAGCTATGGCACCCTCTTCGTACACAGCAGAAATTTTGTGAGCAGCTTTTGCGGCCTTAGAACTTTGATTAAAGCAAAAAGAAAAAAGTGTCGAAAATCCTCATTTTACTTAACTTGATATTCCATTTTAATGATCTGAAAATAAACAAAAATTAATTAAAATTAATTCGAAAGAAGAAAAACAAAATAAAAAGATTTCAAAATTGAAAAATGCAATAAATTCCAGAATAAAAAAAAACGGTGGGAACTTAGTTGCCAACCCAATATATGAGAGAGAGAGAGAGAGAGAGAGAGAGAGAGAGAGAGAGAGAGAGAGAGAGAGAGAGAGAGAGAGAGAGAGAGAGAGAGAGATGCCGTTTATATTTTTTTTAATCAATAGCTTCCACCTGTGCTTTCAAGTTATTTTAGATAAACAATACCGTCAAGCTTCACCTTTCTTTTTACTTTGTTTTATTGCACAATTGAACAGACAAAAGGATTTGCCATTTCTTTTTTTTAGTTCAATAGAAAACGTTTTATGGATCCCAGAAAGCCATTCACTTGCATTTAGCGAACGGTTTTCAATTCTTTATACAGATGCATTTTATGTATAGAGATTGTCTTAGAATCTTATTTCATTGCATGCACTTGTAATATTTATTTTACCATTCCATTTCGATTCCCTTGATTACGATTCTAACCAGTTTCTATCTGCAGCCTTGATTAACTTTGAAAGAAGATGGATTCGTTTTGATGTTCATAATTTTAAAAACCCGTTAAAGGCCACATTCAGCAGAAATTAAACTCCATGTTTATAATCAAATTACAAGTACATTAACTAGTAACAGAGGGAATAATTAGCCTTTTATAGTTTTATTCTTTGAGAAATAATAATGATCTACGCAGACCCAAACAAATATTTATAATTTGCAAATTGAATTGGAAATTGCTTTATTCTCTTTTTTTCTGTTAGGCTAACACAATTTTCGATACAATGTGTAATTATTTGGTCGTTTGGAGCAATCTGATTTGTTTGTTCATTCCTCCAAAATTAGATTAGAGCATTTTTGCAATAATCCCTTTCCTAATATTTTGATGGTTGTTTCTGTTTTAATCTCTATGACAATCTGATATATATATATGTGTGTGTGTGTTTGTGTGTATGTATGTATGTATGTATGTATGTGTTTGTGTGTGTGTGTGTTTGTAGCGACTCTGGGTCATAAATGTTTGTCG
The DNA here is from genome assembly GCA_023376005.1 of Doryteuthis pealeii. Taxonomy (NCBI): domain Eukaryota; kingdom Metazoa; phylum Mollusca; class Cephalopoda; order Myopsida; family Loliginidae; genus Doryteuthis; species Doryteuthis pealeii. Next base: position 48,245,148 of record CM042153.1, read on the forward strand.
GATACATTACTAGCTTTAACAAATTATACCAGGGTTTCTCAACGTGCCCACATTGTTCTCTTCTGGGACATGAAATTAGAGGGAGTCTCAAAGCCAAATTTGAAAAATGCGGCCCACGGGAGATCAACAGGTGGGCAGAGAAAATTTAGGACCAACAATGTATATATGGAGTAGGAGTATTTTATATTTAATAATCATTATTTGAAATAAAATATTAAGCTTATTTTTTAGTAAAAATGACTTAGATTTATTTAATAAATGAAAAGTAGCCGTTTTTAGCAATCAATTTCTTAAAATTGGAAACTGCTAATTTATTATTTATTTATAGAGCTTCTCAACGGGGGTCGTATATGGTTCTATCAGGGGCCATGAGATTTTTGGGGGACCACAAATAATTCGGATTAGGTTGAAGAGGTACCGTGACCAAAAAAAGGTTGAGAAACACTGAATTATTTTATTGGCATAACTTAAATGCTAAATAAAGATATTGATATGTTTTTTTTAATAACGTGCATCTGTCTTAAAAAAAGATTATATATGAAATTAAAGCAAGAAATATACTATTGCCTATATATGTATCCAGCTTGATAGTGTTTCGATCTCCCAGGCCTGACTAGCCACGTTAATTTTATTTCATTCTTTTTTACTTTCTTTCTTCGGTTAATATTTTGAGACACGGAGTTAAAATAATTAATTTTGGATCCATCTATACTTATTGCTCAGCATTGCACTTTTTATTTCTCAGATGTCCAGAGATACAGATTCATAGCCGTTTAATGAATCCGGACGACGAACAATGTAACAGATTCAAGGTTTGAGTAATAGAGATAAATTGTGTCTCATGGATAGGTAGTAAAGAGATATTGATTGCTGATATCGAATTTTGTGATTTTATCAAATTTAATTCTATACGAGGAATGATTGATAAAAATAAGATATTCGATACGATGAAACAATCTTTAGACCAGTGAAATTGATTTTGAAATGAATTAAATCTATTTCATTTCAAAATCACAAATTTGCTTGATAAAGTCTGTGACAAAAATGAAACAGAATATCCCTAATTTACCCTAAAACATTTACCTGTTGTATAGGATAACGTGGCTTTAAATAAACATACACACACACATACACATATATATAGTGTCAAATCTGTGTGAACTATTCAAAATAATTATTCAACTAATAATTAAATATCAAAAATATCATATGTATATAAATATATAATCAGACAAAAAGATACCTTTTGGACAATCCTGATTGTGCAGCAGCATATAAGCCCTCAATGTTCACCATCTTGGTATCCTATAGAAGGGGGAAATAGATATTCAAATCAAGAAGTTCCTGCTGAGGGGTGACCAAAAAACATGCGAGTTCACCGTCTTCTCACAAGCCAGACTTTCTTTTTGTCAACACATTCTTCGTCTTCGTCTAGCAGCTGGAAAATCCGTCGTCGAAATAATCTTTAACAGTTCAAAATCGCAATTCCTATTTAGTTTTGTTTTTGTTGGACTAAAATCCATTTTTTTACTGGGTCGTTGGCAAAGCGCGTTGTCGTCGACTGCTTCTGCTGCTGCTGACTCCCCAGCGCTCGACTCGCTTGTTATTTATAGACATATTTATCCAAACATCCCGGCATATCAGTCGAACCTCGCGTCCGTCCAGTTCTCAAATCGCATTTGTTTTTACATGCGGGAGGACGCGAGTTTGATCTCGGCAGGCAAGACAATGTCTTGCTCTTTTTCCTTTCTCGTTCTCCGTCATATCCTCACCCAACGAATTACACCTATCAGTACTCGAGGCCCTCCTCCTAAGTTTTAATATTTAATAATTAATTGTATATATATATATATATATATATATATATATATATATATATATATATATATTATACTAAAGCTGAGCGAATCCAACTTTGCCACCTAAAGGCTTTTTTTCTTGGTACATAAATGATTTAAAAACCATCTCAAAATATTATCTTATAA
>CM042153.1:48252132-48275639 GCA_023376005.1 Doryteuthis pealeii
TATTATAAAATGTAATTTATCTCATTGTTTTTCATATTTAAGTATCTAAAATAAGATTTAAATAAATTTTTATGCATTCACTATGATATGATAAAACTTGTCACAAAATATTACTAAAGTTCTCATGTTTTATTCATGTAAACATAATCCAGCAAAAATAGCACATGATAGCAAGATTTTGATTAGAGCAATACATTTAAGATTCTATAACTTAGAGAATAAAGCAATTTCTAGTCAAATTTACATGCTAATTCTGCGCGGTAGGCGCTGAGCATCATTTTCTTTAATCATTCAAATTCTCAATACAACTGATTTAACTCTGAAATTGTAAGTAGAATCGTTCACTAATCCCTAAATAAAATCATCTAAATGTTAAAATGGAAACCTAAAATGTTTACGAATTGTCTAGTTCCATTTAAATAAATGAATCAAAATGATGATTTTTTTTTACTTTCAAGGAATATCATTAACTTTGAAATTCGTTTTGCAACAGCTACATCATTATAAAGAATAAAGATTGTGAGAAGACTTTTCATCCACTGATAAATACAGTGGATATTTTTGTAAAAAGCTACGAAACCCACTTGGTGTAAGTACGACACATATATAGTTATTTATTAAGTTTATATTAGTAAACCAGAAGTATATATTTACTCAATCCTACACAGGTAGGATGTGGCTGAGGTTAAATTTTAGGCGGAATACTGCAGGTTTAATTCAGAGCCATCCTTGTCCTATACTATTGTCATACCAAAGCTATAGAGCACAGTCTACACGACTACATCATAGCAAAGGATAGAAAACATGGATTCATTCCTTTTCCCAAGGGCAATATAGTGAAGTGGAACGCAAACAGACCCCTCCAGGATTTGAACTCTAGTTGACAAACCCCATTTCCTACGATGATAACCGTAAAAATTGTCGAGCTAATTGATCTATGAAATGCTAAAAAGCATTCTTCACTCTTTCCTAAATAGCATCAACAATATAAAATGAATAGAAAAAATATATGTATAATATATATGTGTGTGTGTGTGTGTGTGTGAGAGAGAGAGAAAATGTATGTGTGTATGTAAGAGACAGAATGTGTGTGTACGTGTGTATGTTCGTGTGTGTGTGGATGTGTCTGTTTGAAGAACCTGTGTGTAAATAACGCCTATGATATGAAGCATCTAGTCAGAATCGAACTAATTTTCAGCCCTGCTGATGTCTTACTTTTCTGTAGAGAACAGAATCAGCACATTCTAAGACATAATACACAGACTCTATTCTCGGCAGAGGAGGAAGACTCTTCCTCTCCTCCCAAAACAATGTCCTGGATATGGCAGTAAACTGAACCTTGTGGTGAGTGGTGTATGGTCGGTATCAGCCGAGCAGTGAGGGAGTCTATCACCTTCTCGCTAGCACTAGACCAGGAAGATTGCTTTTGCTGAGGTAAAGCACAACAACTACCGTCAGTTTTTAAATATTTCACCACACATTATTTGTATCAAATTTCAGCATTAAATAAAACATAAGGGGTTGATACGCCGTAAAATATATAAACCAAACAAAACCAAATCGAATTTACGTGTAATATTCTGCTATTCCCACACTCTAACCATTACTTGAAATACAAACAATTGAACCGATAAAAAACGTTTGTTATTAAACTGAGCCGTTACCATGAATATCATTGAAACGGGAATTAACTCATTTTTCAGATAAGTGATTTATAATTAACCAGTAAATGGAAGGAATTTAAACATTTTACTGCCTCCCTGAGAATAAGGAACATGAGGATAAGGAACAAACGAATTAGATTGTTCGAAATGACCAAACCTCGAAGCTACTCGAACTTATACCAATTTCATAATATGATTTTATCTTGTTTTATCTGAAAAAACCTATTCATAAAACTTAGAAAATTAATAGGTATGACCACGCCATTACTGAGAATTGGCGCTCACCGAAAAATCAAAGACATTCTAAATGAATATCGATTTAATAATTTTTGATGAAATTTATATATTTTGATATATAAAATCTGTTTTAAAGAATTAAAGAGTTATTTGCTTTTGAAAGTAAAAACTGAGAAAATAAAAAATCAGATAAAAATTAACTAATTAATGAAATCTAACAAAACTTTTGGGGTTTATTAATAAGTATTTTTTTAATTTAATTTGGAAAAGGTCAGGTGAAATTTATCTTTATTCAGGTACAGCCACCCTTTCTTTTTAAGTTTTGAGAGCTTAACAAGCAGTGCGTTTGAATTCAGAGTTTTCTTCTCATATCAAGGCTAAAGAACCTAGTCTGCCATACTATTTACCCACAGATGGATCAATGTCTTTCCCAAGCGTGGAGTGAAACAATTTCATCTAAAATTTGAACTCGGTTCGTCGTATACATTTCCGAAGACGATAACAGTTGCGCCTCGCGTATCCACATTTATTCTTTTTAAGTGAATTAGTTTTTGTCAGTAATTGTCAAGTTTTTTTTTCGATAAGGACGTGGTCATACTTCATATAGATAGATAGACACGCCTACAGAAAAGTTAATTGACAATAAAAGATATCATTTAGCGCATGGGACTCTGACAAAGGCAGCTTAATTTGACACGTGACATTATGTCCGTTTTAGCAGTAAATTTTTCCGAAATCGCTTCCCTTGATTCAGTAAGACTTTCCCTTTGATACAAATAGCTAAGCATTACATTTATTCGTTCCTCTAACAACAGTTTGAAACGGCCTCCGCTAAATTAAAGATGAAGGCTTTCATTCTTTTCTGCTCACCGGGAGAGTTTTTTATCGATCGGGAGTGGATAGAAGCCCAGGGCAAGAGAGAGAGAGAGAGAGAGAGAGAGAGAGAGAGAGAGAGAGAGAGAGAGAGAGAGAGAGAAGGGAGGAAGTGAGGGAGAAACATCTCAAAATAAAAGGCCTTATCGATTTTTAGGGACAATAACAAAATGCAGTGCGTTAACCGAACGTTTTGCTTCCGGTGAGAAACAGTTTTTCTTATAAAGAGAGGGAGATTGTTTGTGTGCGTGTGTTGTCATGAATGTTATCTCTGATATATATATATATATATATATATATATATATATATATATATATATATATATATATATATATATATACGCAAGTTTCTGTTTAAGATTGCTTGTCTTTATGAGTAAGTATTTATATGGATGTGTGTAGGTTTCGTAGGATTCCTGAAGTGAAGGTTTTTATAGTGTAGGAGTGGGAAGGAGTGGGTACTGATCATAAATCCCAATACTCCTGCTATTTCTGGCTAACCTCGAGGTATGATAAATGTATTGGTATAAAAATAGTGGAAGCAGCTACAGGCAACATTTAAATCTGTCCATCGTTTCCATTTGATTATTTGGTTCTCTTTGACTAATTACCTTTAAAGATAAGAATATTTAGAACAATATTTGATAAGCATCTATTTGTCATAATTGACAATGAATATATAAGCCAGTTGCTGAACGAGTTCTTTCTTCATGTTTATAACATCAAGGTCTGATCTGAGTTCATTTTTAGATCTCAGAATTCTTGTTCATATTAGTTTATTGCAAGTGTGCTTGGTTAAATCTGTGACAAAAAATGAAACAGAATATCCCTAATTTACCCTAAAACATCTACCTGTTGTATGGGATAACTTGACTTTAAATAAACACACACACACACACACACACATACACACTCACACACACACACACACACACACACACACACACACACAGACACACACACACACATATATATATATATATATATATATATTTATTTATATATATATATTGTGTCAAATCTATGTATGAAATATTCAAAATAATTATTCAGTTAATAATTGAATGTCAAATATATATATATATATATATATATATATATATATATATATATATTTGAATATCAAAAATATTATATATATATATAGCGCTATTGAAAAGGGGATAGACTCCCTCGCTAACTGGCTGATACCGACTTTAGGCCGCCCCGTCGTCTATATATATATATATATATATATATATATATATATATATATATATATATATATAATTTTATGTCGATCGTTAGGGCCAAAAAGGAGTAAAGAATAAGATTGTTTGTGTATGCAAAGAGCAAGACGGAATTTGTTGATGAGCAGGGCCTCGAGTACAGCTAGGTGTAACTCGTTGGTTGAGGATGCCAAGATGATGAACATTGAGGACTTATATGCTGCAGCACAATCAGACAAAAAGACACCTTTCGGACAATCCTGATTGTGCTGCAGCATATTCCCAGATATCTATAGTTCTCTTTTTCTTTAAGTGTCTTAATTTCTTCTCGATTCGATAGTTCTATTCCATTCGCCGTTTCTGTTTTTCCTTTCTTCATCACTAAGATGGCGCACTTGTCGATGCCGAACTCCATCCCTATATCCTGGCTGTATATTCTTATAGTTTGTATAAGGTTTTCTTCATTCTTGGCAAAAACCTTGATGTCGTCCATGCACACTAGATGATTTATTTTTTCCTGTGATTTACTAAATTCGTATCCTGCTGTACATTTCTTGAGTATATGATTGAGTGGCATCATTGCTATGACGAATAGTAGTGGTGATTGGGAGTCTCCCTGGAAGATGCCTCTTTGTATTTTCAGCTCTGCTAAGGTTTATACTCCCGCTGTCAATTCTACTTTCTATGGTTTTGTTTATGAATTTTATTAATTTGTCTGATATTTTATACATCTTTATTACAATTGGTAATCACTTTCACTCTCATATTCCACAGCTTTTTCAATTCTCTGGTAATGCCCAGGTATTTATCCATCTTTTCATTTTTCCTTCAGCTTCATCCTATGATCTGCTGGGACCGAAAAATCCACCAGTTGACACGTTCTCTTTTTTTGTTAATCAGCACTAGGTCTGGTCTCCTGGACGGGATAGGGTGATCCGTCTTTATCTCAAAGCCCCAGAGAATTTTATGCGTTTCATTCACGAGAACAGATTCTGGTTTATGCATATTCCATTTTGTTGTATAGTCAAAATGTAATGTTTTCCATAGTTCCCAGTTGATCACCTTCCCAACCCAGTCGTGCCTAGCTTTGTATTCCGTTGTGCTAGTTTGCTACACTCACTTAATACATGGTTTACAGTATCATCTCTTTCACCGCACAGTATTCATTTACTGTTTTGTTGCGTCTTATCAATTTTCGCTTTGATATAATTTGTTCTAAAGGCATTATTTTGTGCAGCAATTATTAGTGGTTCAGTTTCCCCCTTTTTTTATGTGCAACCTCTCCGATTTGTCGTTTGAAGTGCCTATATAATTTTCTTCCCATCTTTGTTTTCTAGTTTTTGTTGTTTTTCTGTTTGTTCATACATTACTTCTGCTGTTGTTGGCTGCTATAAGTAATCTTTCTTTGCTCTTTTTGTGTATTCTTTGAGTCCTTGGATTGTGGTCTCTACACAGACATCTATGTTAGCAAGACCTCTTCCACCTTCTTTTCTTGATACATATAGGCTATCTTTATCATCTTTAGGGTGTAGAGCCTTATGCATAGTCATTAATTTCCTAGTCCTTTTGTCTATCGGTCTGAGTTCTTCTTCTCAGAGTATCCTATAACGGGGACAGATCAGGTATTTATTCCTTTGATTAGATTATTATTATTATTATTATTATTATATTATTATTATTATTATTATTATTATTCCTTGTGTGTTTTTCAAAACCAGTGTTAGCTTGTGGTATTTCATTTGACTCAGCAAATCTCCACAGGTCTTCAGGACTCTTCTGAGTATTCTAACCGACCTTAACAATGCTATGGCCCGATTGTTCCTCTGATTTCCACTACCTCCAATCTTTTTCCATGCATTTGTAGTTGCTTTAAGTGTGCCAACTGCAATTATTATCCCCGTCAATTTCATGTTCCACAGCTTTTTCAGCTCTCAGAAAATATTTATTTATCGTTTTGCTTTCTTTCATCCCACTCTGTGGTCAGATGGAAGAGATAATCCACTTGATGACCAGTTCTTTCTTTTGTTAATTAACACTAAGTATGGTCCCCTGGCCAATATTCGATGAATAGATTTGAATGAATTTTACTAGAGTCTGAGTGACAACAAGTCTCCTAAGATTATCTCTTTACAATCTTGTTTTTTTTTACTTACTAGTAGTAAATGGGAATTTACTGAAATTTAAAGAACAGCAAAGTCTCTGCAAGACGCCTTTATCCTTAATTCTTGCCAATCCCCACACTGCTGTAATTGGAAGGTCTCAATTTTCTCTCTGATCTCCAGTTCACTTAATATTTTTCTCAGATTCCGTAGGATTTGTCCGAGTGCTTCAATTATGATTAGTATCACTTGGCATTGTGCATATTTCTTCTTGTCGACAATGACGGGATTGGCTGAACGTTTTATCTCAAAATAGCAGTATGTGTCCTTTTCTTGGACATAACTCAGAGCATATACCATTTGTTTGTATGATCAAATTTTAGTTTTTTGCACAATTCTCAATGGATCATTTTCTCAACTCAGTTGTGACTATTTTGTATTCTTACTGGGTCAGTTTGCTGCATTCCTTTATTATGTGGTTTCATCTATCTCTCCCCACATGGCCTGTAATTACCATTCTCTTGAAAATGATCTATTCTACTTTTTATATAATCTGTTCACTATTTATTTTAAAGGAAAACTAACCATAATATTTTACATTTTTATTCTCGCAAAACTATGGTGAATTAGACGTAAAATAAACTAGGTTTCATGTCTGTACATTAACAAAAAATGCTATCATCCTATACCCAAATCTTATTTTGCGTGTGTATGTGTGTGCTTATAAGTATGTATGCGTGTGTGTATGTGTTGTGTGAGCGCATTACGTAAAATTGTCTTATAATTGTTGTTTACGTCAATAAATTGCCGTTAATGTCATAACCTATTCACGTCTAGCAGGATAACTTTTAAATCTTGGACAGTGTCATGGTTAATGGGGGAAACTATTGTGTATATTCAGCTTTAAAAAATAGAATTGTCACAGCTGCGTTTTCTATTCATTTTGAATCTAGTATTTAGTGATATTTATAAATAGGTGATTGTTTTATTTTTATGATAACTTTGATAATTCATTGGTTTCGATAATCAAATAAAGCCATTTTCTACTGTAATCTCGTAACGACCTTAACCTTTTAGAAGAGTTCTGGTGAAGTAAAGGAAAGTAAACCATATTGAGATTTTAAATAATACATTTTGAAAATCTATCAAATCTAAAATGTCTGAAATCTTTTTTTTTTAGTATTTTTATTGTTGTAGATGACTCACCTATGACACGAACATGGACTTACCCAAAGGGTATTTATTTAACAGAGTAAAGCTACTTAAACGAGTAGTACCAGATACAGTTCTTCGTATAAGCTGAAACAAGGAAATCCTTCCATTTGCGTTGATATATATTGCTGAATACAATCTGTTCCCTACATTTTATACCCGTGCTGAGTTATTATTTATTGACCCTTAAACAGTCATAACATTTATGAAATAATAATCTCATTTAATTAGTATTCTGACTATGACACTGAATTGAATCCGGTGTGAGGTTCAATTTCCAGAACGCTGAGGAGTGTAAAATCACCGCTTCGTTGTTATTACTCTTCATTATTATCTCATTGTGGCTAAATATGAAGTGTTTAAAGAGAATAAATTCTATAAATATTGAGGGTCTTAAAACATTGATCTTCGATAAGAAGACTAATTGCAGATACATACTTTTTAGAAAATATTATGTATTCAAATGAGTAATTTGAAGCTACTCAGATTAAAATTATACCATCAAATTAGATTCAAATATATAACATTCATTTAAATAATTCAATCTGTTTGTTTAAAGAATATTTTAGTAAGCTATAATATTCAGCTATTACAGAACAATGGTTTGTGTCTTATCTATTTATCTAACTAAAGGCGGCTACCCATCGAAGCCTGGGTAGAGGAAAATATGTCGCTCGAAAAATGTAAACAAATCCAAAACAGTTAATGTTAGCCACTGTTTATGAAATAATCACGTTAATTTATTTATTTTAATATCAAATATATAAATAAATACTAATGGAGTATAGCACACAAGAGATGATAACATTAGCTTACGTATAAAATGCTTAACCTCTCAATACATCTCATGGAAATATCAGAAACCTTTGAGATAGTTCCGGTAAGGGTTTCTTCGGGAGTTCTGTAATCTAATGCTATTCACACGTAAAATACGATTTTAATGATATTATCTCTTGCAGGATATTCTGCATTTGTATCAGAGAAAGAAAGATAAATGAATATAATGAAAATAAAAAACACTAAAATTGAAATGAATAAATGGATTTGGTTATACTAATGCAGAATACCACACAATAGAAAATATCATTAGATTACGGATAAAAACATTACATTCTATTACATTTCACGAAAATATTCGAAACCTTTGAGACACTCTGGTAAGCATTACTTCGGGAGTTTCCGTAATCTAATGATATTTACACGTAAAATTTGATTCTAATGATATTATCTCTTGAACGCACTTCTGCATTTGTACCAAAATCAGTACATTCAAAATTCTTTTTTTAAAAGTATGTTTCAATTTTTTTACCATAATAATTTGATATTCGATCGGCAACGCTTTTGATTAATAATGTTATTTTTAAAATTATTTATTGAATTTTACATATCACAAAAAATAAAAAGATAAAAAATTAAAGAATTATTTTAGATTTAAATACTGTATTTATTTAATTTTTGTATGTTTTTTTTATTTGAAATTTCACAAATCGACTCATTTATTTCTTATTAAAAATATTCTGGAGGTTTTCTGATTAGCGTCAGATATATCATTCGAAAATACAGGGAAATCTTTGTCTACTATTTTTTTGGGGAAAAAATTTGTTTTTCCCACAAGCTATCCAGTTCTTAACTTAGTTAAGAACGGAGAAAGACTACTTTTCCTCATATGCGGGAATTAAGAGTGTGAAAGGTGTAAATTAAAAACGTTAACAGAAGTCCAGTTTAAATTATCAATCTTCGTGTTAGGTCGCCAAGAGACAAAGAAATACAAGGAAAAATGTTGACAAAACTGGAATCTGGACCCAATATAAAATTATAAACTATGTGTGAAGAGTATCAGAATTATGAATCTAAAACATAACGCTGCCCAAGTAGAAGAAGCCGAAGTGCAAATGGAAATGCAAGCAGAACGGAAAACACCTAAAACGTTAGCAACCACTCTTGCTGTAATGGATGCAGTGGCATAGATTTTCGAATGAACAGTCCATTTAAAGGATGAAAAATGTTTCATCGAGAAAGGTCGGACACATAAAACATTTCTGCAAGTGGGGTTCTAATAGAAGTAACAATTATAAGAGTATTACATAGGATGAGTCGGCTAAAGTAGTATTAGCATACAGAGAAAGAGAAAAGGCATTGAATAAGAAATTTGTACAAGTATATATGAACAAAAAACACCCAATAAAATTACAACTTGATACTGTCTCCTTAATGATAATTTCAGAAGAAACTTAGAAAAATAGATGTACCTAAAATAGAAAAGAATTATCGTGGTGGCCCAGGTTCAAAACTTAAAATAAGAAGCGTAATTAATTTTGACGTCTCTTTTCAGGGTAAAAGCCTATTTTGTTCAAGGACTGTCTTTGAATTTTATAGGGATAATTAGGTACTATTGTTTGACAACTAATTCCATTTGTAAGTCAATAAATCTAGCCAATAAGAATTGGGGCAGGGGTAACAATTTATCTACATGGGAACTTTGAGTAAGCACTTAAGTGTTTTTACATGTAAAAGACAATGTAAATCCAAATGTTACCCCTCATAAAACGTCCCTTTTTTGCCATTGAGACAGTAAACAAAGAACAAGACAGATTTAAAATTTAAGAGTCATTTCTTCAGTAAAATTCTCATTTTAATTGTAAAAAAAAGTGCTTGGAAACTTACATTAGTGATGATTTTTCGAAAGAAAGAATACTTAGACTGGAAAGGAAGAATACATAGTCAAGAAATAATGTCTAAGTTTAAATGAAGAAACAGGAGTTAGAAAATGAACTGTAAAAAGTTAACAGCAAAGATGTCTAAAAAGGAAAATATCTATTTGGGTAACAGTAAATGACAAAATCTTTTCACACCGACGTGACGACAGTTTATTGAGTCTTTTAATGATGAATGAAGCTTAAGATCTTTATAACTCATAGAAAAAGAAGTCTTGCTGAACTCATTCCTTCATCTTTTGGAATTATTTGGGATCGAAATCCCACACCTTTCCATGTTTTCTTTTGAGGCAAAACTTTATTACCATAAATTAACTTTTTGCTCTGCGCCCACTTTCTTAACATTCTAAAATAAAACCACTAAGATTGGAACCCTCTCCCCACCTCATGATTGTAAACAGGAAAATAAAAGGAAAATGTTCCTGTAATTCAAACGAAAATGTAGCTGCAAAGACGCCAATAAATGAAATGTGCAACCAAACAAATAAAAGAAACAAACAGTTCCGTCTAGAAAATACAGACGAAACAATTGGCACACAAGTAAACCCAAACATAACGAATCTATTTTACAGACGCCCAACCCAAATACTATTGACGGTATGTTGCCGGTAGTAAAAATGTCCAATCGCAAAAGTAACAACAGTTTTGATAAAATTTTGCCGATGGAACAAAGGAAAATAAAATAACGACACTTGTGTTTCGAAAGGGCGAACCGAAGTTATTTAGGGTTTATTGGTCAGGAAAACAAAATGTGAACATGGATATCATCAAACGTGTGGAAGAGTTCTTTATTTGATTTAGAAAAGATATCTACATAAGATGCATATAAACCAAATACAACTGAGGTATGATACAAGGGACTCGATGTTATCATTAGAGTGGTTGTATAATATTTTCCTAATACAGCCATCAGTTGTTTGACTTACAAGGATGTTGGGATGGATTCATTCACCCTAAATATAAAGTGAAAATGATCACAAACGGATCAACCAGCCTGGCATAGTTTAGTGAAACAATAAAGATTGTTACTCTCACTACTACCGAGTTACTTTATCATTCCACTGTCGGTGAAGTACACGTTACAACAATATGAAACAACCTCCAACTGTCAGGCTCCAGTTCTAGAGAGAGATAAGAATTTCCCACAAAATTGTGTTCTAAATATGAAACAGGAGCTCTTTGTAGCGTGGAGTCACCTCTTTTAAAAAATTCTTCACTGGTTCACTTTGACCTGCAGTGATAATATCTGTTCGGGTCCCATCTATGAATTCAATAAATCTGTTTTAGACAACGAAGTATTTACCTGTTTAGAATGATGAAGATTTTTGTTCGGTATATAAATGAAGGCCAGGATATTTAAATTGACTTTAGTATAAAATAACATGAGTTGGCCTACCATAAAATCAACCAACTAAAACGGAATATAATAGCGAAATTTTTATTAAAGTCGTAGACTTGAAATGCTCTAATTTGGAAAATAAAGCAAATACGAATCCAGTTAGTAAATAAATGATAATTTTATGTGTGGGATGTGTGAGTGTTTCGTTTGCACTGAACGTCTTTTTCAATCATTCACATTCTCTATAACAAAGAAATGCTAATTGGAACTCTTTGCTATTTCTTAGAAAGAAGAAACCATATAATAATGGATCATTGTTTCAACAGGAACCCAATGTGTTCATGTGTCATCTACAGATATATTTCAATGTTTCAAGAATGGCACATGGTCACCGCGGAATGGTAGATAAATTATGAATTGTGAGTTCGATACTCATTATCATGTGTTTAATACCTGTGACCTTGTGCCAAATCTAAGCCAGTCTTATTAAATAACAATACTCGTGCGATAATATAAAAACGTGCAGTCAGAACACGTGTATCATTGAATTGTGTCGTAAGAACGTGTCATTTCAAAGAGAATTTATTGTATAATGTAAAACTGTCTCCCCAACTGATTCTTGGGATGCACATATTGGTATCGCATTGCCTGAGTAGGCGTTGTCCATCATTAAAATGAATGCTGGAAATCCTGACAAATCTCAGTAACATATTACTCACAATCGCTAAACCCAGTTGGCGAACACTTTAACAGATGTCTATGATTGAAAGAATTATTTTATGCTTCCATAGCAGTGCCCTAAATTTAATCGCATTCGCCCACGGACATGAGTTAAGGACATGAAATCATGAAGCCTGAGGCAGTGTCCAATACACTGATGATATCCCCGAAACTCATACGTCAAGTCACACAATAAGTTATCCAATCGAAAGACAAAAGTACCCGAAATGGCGGGAAATTATCATCGAGACTTTAATCCTTTAACTGATGGACATCAATCCTCCTTTCTTTCTCCTCGTTGATTTCCCTTTTTTCTCATTTTTTTCTTCACCAGTTTTGACAGCTTTGTATGTTTCCCTCTTTCTTTCATTTATTTTATTTCTATTTTCGACCAATTTATTTATTATTTATTTGTGCATTCAACAATGTTTCTCTCACTATCGCCCGTCCTCTTTTTCTTACACTTTCTTTATTCTGATATTCTCTCTTCGCTATTATTCCAGCTTTCTATCTTTGCTCTTTACTTTACAAATCTCTTCTCCTTTTTCCACCCTCATTTCTTTATCGTTATACTCTTAATCTTTTCCTTTTTAATCCTCCGGGTCTTTATTTGATTGCTAGATCTCTTGTCTCCATCTTTCCATTGTCATTCCCTCCTCCCTCCTCTCTTGCTTTTCAATTGCATAATAGATTTCATCATCTGTCTTTTCTCCATTTCGGTGAAATGTAAGCACAAAGAAAACGAAGCCATTATAGTTATTAGGAAAATGCTTATAGCTCAAGGCAAACTTTATCTTGCTTTTTTGCAAATGAATCTTGGCGCGCATCGGCAAGAAACGTCGCCTATTTTAAAAAAATATTTTGTGTTAGTATATTTCTGTTTCTTTCGCGTTATCTTTTGTGCTTTTGACTGATACGTTTCAAGTTCAACCTAGGATGTATCTCTGTTTCATTTTTGATTACAGGTGAGAAATGTTCTTATCTTAAAAGAAAAAATCCCAACGGGCGGCCTCGCATTTGATAATGATCTCTCTCTCTCTCTCTCTTTCTCTCTCTCTCTCTCTCTCTCTCTCTCTCTCTATATATATATATTATATATATATATATATATATATATATATGACTTGTACCTTCATTGATATCATTGCAACAAGTTATATTTAATAAGTTTTTAAACTACTAGAATCTTGCAAAATTTGTCTGTAACAGGAAATCACACGTTTAAATTTTAGCCTTTTCTTCGGTGTTCCTATTTATTTTAATAATTATGTAATATTCCTCGGATTTCCAATTCATCAAGTATTTTGTTAGCATTTGTAACCGTTACAAGTAGTTCAATAAATAATACGAGGGTCAATCAATGAATGAGTATTTTTCAATAAAACGACTCACCTTTTACATAGGAAAAATTTACTTTTTCCCATCGAAAAATATGGAATATCTTTGTACTGAGTTTTTAGCCCTTTGATCATGATGCTTTTCGTTTCACCATAGCTTGAAAACTTTATTCATAGCAGAAATTCTTTGTGGGGACCAAAGAATTGGAAATCAGAGGGCAAGGCAAGTCATTATTCACAATTTTGTGAGCTATACTCAGAAATTACCAGTTATAACTCTTCTGTCATCTAACATGAGCGTGTTAATAGAATCCACAATTTTCATATTTGTTTGCTATTATGGATCTGCCTACCTTTTCGTCACCTTGAATACTATTAGACTTTCTTTACACAATTTAGTCCATTTGTAAATATTTTTACTAAAATATACTTCTACGTACAGACCCTCTGTAAATTGCACTTCTCTGTAAATTTCACTTCTCAACCACCAAAAATTCTAATCAGGGATTCGGAATCAGCTCATTTGACTTGGTCAAACACGCGTTTTTACCTGAGTAGCAAAAACTATGTTCAAGCTAGGAGAACTCCATTTGATTTGCTATCATAATGAATAGCCCCAAAACAAATATTTCTGCGAGATTAAAATAACTTCTTCTCTAGAACAATTTTTGTTATAAACTGATTCCAAACAATGCATCTATGAAAAACTTATAAAAACAAAATTATTTTTTAAAAAGCACCTTATTGAATGACCTTCATACTATCACATTTATATTCCATATATTTTTTTCTCTTTTCGTGAAAGATTATGATATCTACGAAGCATTTTGCTTTTGAATTTGGGGCACCGAGCTCATTTCCATGTGACAATAGCCGACAATATTCACTTGATATTTATCATATTACACATATTAAAAAAAAATTCAATGAGAAAAAGTATCTTATCAACTAATGAAACATGTGCCCTCAATATATCCAATCAATATATCCAATATTGGTCAGTAGCTTTGAAAGGTATTTGAGATATTTATTCTTGCATTTGTGATAGGTGCTGGTCTCTGGCTGCTGTAATCACCTATCATATTTGGGTTGAAACGCCTTTGGTATTTAGTTTTCATTATTGAAATATCTTTGACGAATTTTTCTTCATTATTATCTCTTATCTCACACAAATTCGGTGGCAAAAATGAAAATTGAAATTAGAATTCATGTCATATCATTCTTTGCTGCACTTTTAGGTTGTTTATTAAATCAACATCATTTTCAGATCTGGGAACCAAGAAAAATCCATTCAACCAGTTCAAGTTGATTCACTTTATATTTGAACTTATTGTCAGATAGAAATTCACTGATTTGAATCCAATAAAAATGCTTATTTTCAGTTTTTCATCACTTTCCTATGCGCCAAGTGTTATTTTTAGATGTTACAATCTACAATGATTGTATATCATTGCTTTTAATAAGTTCTTAATGAGACCGAATTTGATGTTTAAGGATGGAAAGATGACTGTTTATGGGTCTACCACTGACATATTATGTACATTTACAAAGTGCTAGAAAATTATTGTCACGGATTCAGAATCAGCTCATTGGATTTCGTCTAAAAAAACGCGTTTTTAACTAAATAGCAAAAACTTTGTTGGTCAATGTTATTATTCATATTGCCGTTGCAACAGTTATGGTATAATTTGATACCTTAATTTCATTTGTCATTTTCTTAATGGCAGAACTGCATCATGGAATATTCATAACAATTAAATGATGGTTTTCATCATACAACTTGTAATAGCAAGTGCCATACCCTGCCCTCATCAGCCGCCAACTAGGAGTGATAACACAGTTTCGGTAGCTCAAAGTGGGACTGCCACTCCTAGCGCTATCAAGCAGCTTTTGTCACCGGACAGGGTAGTGAAAAAAAAGAGCAGAAATAATAATATCCGTTCGTCTTAGGAGTTTCGTTTTAGTGCAGTTTGTGATTTACTTTTGGCCGTTGATGTCATTACGCGCTTACTGAAACCGTTACTTGATGTTACGTAATAACACGCGTATCATTCGTGCTGAAGACTTTTTAGCTTCGACCAGATCCAGCTAGATGCATATTGCACCGTGTTCTGAAGATGATCTGAGACAAACAGCAGCCAGTGATTCCTATTTTTGAAAGAAACAAAATGACTGAGTATATCATTAAAATCCTTTAGAATCTATACCATAATGAACCTACTTTTGTATGTATGCTATGGTAAGGCAAAACGGCACATGGTAGCGAGATTTTTGCTAGTGCAATAGCATTAAATGATCCAAGAGAATAGATCAATTTTCAATCCAATTTGAAACGTAAGAATAATGATAGTATGGGGCTACGTCAGAGTCATCCAGAATATTATATTTTCTGGGGAGGTAACTAGTATAATAATGCGTATCAGTATCTAAGATAATTATTAAACCAAGCCGAAGTTTGGTAAGTGAACGATACTGTTGATTATGTTTTCGTCGTGAAAGATTGTGTAGAAGCAGTCACATGAGTTAATAGCAGAGAAATGATGCAACAGTGTACCAAAAATTCTCGGAAAAACATTTCTCAAGTTTCGAACACAGAGGTTTTATTTATTTTAATGCAAACAATATGAAAGATCTATTCGAAAATGTCAACATGGGGGACATTCTGTCCTTTTTGAGGGAAATAAAATTATACCATAGAATATAGACATGAACTTAATCAATACCATACAACATGATCTCCAATGGTGCTAACACATTGTTAAAACAATTACTACAAAAATATAAATATAAATACACAACATATATTACTTCCTAACCGTTAGGCATAATAACCCCAGACGGATTGATATGCCGTTAAAATCAACCAACCAACCATCAGAGGTTTTCCATTTTTCGAGATCGGTTACCGTAGGTTAGAAGATCCAATCTGTTTTACAATTTGCCATAGATATGACGGCTAGATAGAGTAATACTTTTCCTAAGAACACTAGGGTGAAAAGAAAATCCAACAGCCTCGTCTAGGGTTTGATACTTCGCTGGTCGAGCATTTCCTACGATGATAACCAATATATGCTCGTGCATCTAATATCTATTAAATACTAATTATAGCTTACTTTTATTTATTTTTCAGTTGCTATTAATCATAATATACATTTCATAAACGCGACTTGAATCGAGTTTGATGGCTACTAAAGTTGGCCTTTAAGCGAATTATGCTTAAACGCCACATCAGGAAGAGGATAGAGAACACAAAAACATACTGCGGTAATTGTTTTAAATAATGAATGTATGTTAACTCGTTCTGGAGTAGCTTAGCTTACTGACCATTTAAACTGTACTAGGCTAGAATCTCACTGGATGCCTTACACTCGTTTCAGGATAAATTCTATAATGGTTGTCTAACTTGAAAATATGCTATTATTTTTGATAACCTGGTTTCACTAGTTGTAATATATATACCAATATTATTTAATGTTAGCATTACCACTGTATCTTCATATTTCAGGAATTTTCCTATTACCCATGAGGATAAGAGACAGCAAGTCTTATTCTTATTTTTATCAGGAGAGGGAAGATCAGAAACTTCTTGTACTTGGCGATGATAGTGACAGGGTTATCATTTATTGTCAATTTTCATAACTATTTTTTGCTTATGTCTCTGAATTTTTTAGATGAAGCTTGATTCTTAGTATTATTGGGATTATTCGGACTATTGTCCTTACGAAATACTCGAAGAAGGTCGGAGGTAACATCGGCTGAAACGTTGTACAGATAACAATAAAGATGAGGACAATAGTCCGAATAATCCAAATAATACTATTTTTGGTTGTTCTTATTTGTTTTTCGTCTTTGTTGTCTTTACTGTTACTTCTTCTTCTTTAATTTCATTCTTGTCTTTTTCTTTTCCCATTCTTTAGACAATAACCTGACGGAAAATGTCATCGCATCTCAAAGACATTTTGAAAATTGACAAATTATATCGTAGTTATCAATCCCAAAATTGTTGTCTCTAACTTTTGATTGCCATTTTGATATCCCTCTCCGCTAGCCAATGCCTCGGGCATTACGACAACATCATCAGATGAAATTGCACGTTGCATTTTGAAGTCTAGAGAACATCAATCTAGATAAAGGCAATTCTAAAATGACATCCTATAGAGAGCAGACAATGGCAGCTAGAGTATTTTTTAAAAAGAATCTCAGTAAATGCATCTTTTTCAGAAATTTCACCTGAAAATATTTGTTTTGAAAGGTCAGGTTAACAGACATAAACGAGGTTATTATTATTATTATTATTATTATTATTATTATTATTATTATTATTATTATTATTATTATTGTTGTTGTTGTTGTTGTGTCATCAGCAATAAACACTTCAAAACACTCCCTAGTGTGTATATGTCTTTTCTTATTGATGAAAGAATCCTTCAAATATCTGATACTTGCTTCTCTTTAAAAGAATAACTGTGACTATACATAACTCTTTCAGTAAACAGTGCATTTAAATAAACGCCTTCTTTACGTATAAGTCATTCAAATGACGAGAGTTCTTTATGACCTGTAAAATTCTAGCATTTCTCTTTAACCTGTTAAATCTGTACTACCGGTTTGTCGATACAATGTTCTAGTATCAAATTACTGGTAAACCGGCAAAAACTATCTAGATCAATTTATGTATTTCTGATAAAAGTCCGAAAGTTTTTATATCCGTACGAAAATAAATACATAAATTGATCTAGATAGTTTTTTGCCGGTTTACCCGTAATTTGATACTAGAACATTGTTCGGACAAACCGGTAGTACAGATTTAACCAGGTTAAGAGAAATGCTAGAATTTTTTTACAGGTCATAAGAACTCTCCGTCATTTTGAAATGACTTATTAAAAAAACCGTTAAAAGAAAAAAAAAAAAAGGGCCCGGGTTTATAATAAAAAAAAATGCCGCCCAAACCCCCCTGGTTACTGAAGAGTTATGTATAGTCACAGTTTATTCTTTTAAGAGAAGCAAGTATCAGAATATTGAAAGGATTCTTTCATCAATAAGAAAAAAGAACATATCACACTAGGGATGTTTTTGAAGTGTTTATTGCTGATGACACAACAAACAACAACACAATATAATAATAATAAAAAATAATAATAATAATAATAATAATAATAATAATAATAATAACCTCGTTTATGTCTGTTAACCTGACTTTCAAACAAATATTTCAGGTGAAATTTCCTGAAAAAAGATGCGCATTTACTGAGATTCCTTTGAAAAAAATACTCCTAGCTGCCATTGTCCTGCTCTCTAAGGATGTCATTTTAGAATTGCCTTATCTAGAATGATGTTCTCTAGACTTCAAAAATGCAACGTGCAATTTTCATCTGAGATGTTGTCCGTAATGCCCGAGGGCATTGGGCTAGCGGAGAGGGATATCAAAATGGCACAAAAGTTAGAGACAACAATTTGGGATGATCTACGATATAAATTGTCATTTTCAAAATGTCTTTGAGATGCGATGACATTTTCCGTCAGGTTATTGTCCTAAAGAATGGGAAAAGAAAAAGACAAGAATGAAATTAAAGAAGAAGAAGTAACATTAAAGACAACAAAGAACGAAAAAACAAATAAGAACAACGCCAAAAAATAGTATTATTTGGATTATTCGGACTATTGTCCTCATCTTTATTGTTATCTGTACAACGTTTCAGCCGATGTTACCTCCGACCTTCTTCGAGTATTTCGTAAGGACAATAGTCCGAATAATCCCAATAATACTAAGAATCAAGCTTCATCTAAAAAATTCAGAGACATAAGCAAAAAATAGTTATGAAAATTGACAATAAATGATAACCCTGTCACTATCATCGCCAAGTACAAGAAGTTTCTGATCTTCCCTCTCCTGATAAAATAAGAATAAGACTTGCTGTCTCTTATCCTCATGGGTAATAGGAAAATTCCTGAAATATGAAAATACAGTGGTAATGCTAACATTAAATAATATTGGTATATATATTACAACTAGTGAAACCAGGTTATCAAAAATAATAGCATATTTTCAAGTTAGACAACCATTATAGAATTTATCCTGAAACGAGTGTAAGGCATCCAGTGAGATTCTAGCCTAGTACAGTTTAAATGGTCAGTAAGCTAAGCTACTCCAGAACGAGTTAACATACATTCATTATTTAAAACAATTACGCAGTATGTTTTTGTGTTCTCTATCCTCTTCCTGATGTGGCGTTTAAGCATAATTCGCTTAAAGGCCAACTTTAGTAGCCATCAAACTCGATTCAAGTCGCGTTTATGAAATGTATATTATGATTAATAGCAACTGAAAAATAAATAAATAGAAGTAAGCTATAATTAGTATTTAATAGATATTAGATGCACGAGCATATATTGGTTATCATCGTAGGAAATGCTCGACCAGCGAAGTATCAAACCCTAGACGAGGCTGTTGGATTTTCTTTTCACCCTAGTGTTCTTAGGAAAAGTATTACTCTATCTAGCCGTCATATCTATGGCAAATTGTAAAACAGATTGGATCTTCTAACCTACGGTAACCGATCTCGAAAAATGGAAAACCTCTGATGGTTGGTTGGTTGATTTTAACGGCATATCAATCCGTCTGGGGTTATGTTATGCCTAACGGTTAGGAAGTAATATATGTTGTGTATTTATATTTATATTTTTGTAGTAATTGTTTTAACAATGTGTTAGCACCATTGGAGATCATGTTGTATGGTATTGATTAAGTTCATGTCTATATTCTATGGTATAATTTTATTTCCCTCAAAAAGGACAGAATGTCCCCCATGTTGACATTTTCGAATAGATCTTTCATATTGTTTGCATTAAAATAAATAAAACCTCTGTGTTCGAAACTTGAGAAATGTTTTTCCGAGAATTTTTGGTACACTGTTGCATCATTTCTCTGCTATTAACTCATGTGACTGCTTCTACACAATCTTTCACGACGAAAACATAATCAACAGTATCGTTCACTTACCAAACTTCGGCTTGGTTTAATAATTATCTTAGATACTGATACGCATTATTATACTAGTTACCTCCCCAGAAATATAATATTCTGGATGACTCTGACGTAGCCCCATACTATCATTATTCTTACGTTTCAAATTGGATTGAAAATTGATCTATTCTCTTGGATCATTTAATGCTATTGCACTAGCAAAAATCTCGCTACCATGTGCCGTTTTGCCTTACCATAGCATACATACAAAAGTAGGTTCATTATGGTATAGATTCTAAAGGATTTTAATGATATACTCAGTCATTTTGTTTCTTTCAAAAATAGGAATCACTGGCTGCTGTTTGTCTCAGATCATCTTCAGAACACGGTGCAATATGCATCTAGCTGGATCTGGTCGAAGCTAAAAAAGTCTTCAGCACGAATGATACGCGTGTTATTACGTAACATCAAGTAACGGTTTCAGTAAGCGCGTAATGACATCAACGGCCAAAAGTAAATCACAAACTGCACTAAAACGAAACTCCTAAGACGAACGGATATTATTATTTCTGCTCTTTTTTTTCACTACCCTGTCCGGTGACAAAAGCTGCTTGATAGCGCTAGGAGTGGCAGTCCCACTTTGAGCTACCGAAACTGTGTTATCACTCCTAGTTGGCGGCTGATGAGGGCAGGGTATGGCACTTGCTATTACAAGTTGTATGATGAAAACCATCATTTAATTGTTATGAATATTCCATGATGCAGTTCTGCCATTAAGAAAATGACAAATGAAATTAAGGTATCAAATTATACCATAACTGTTGCAACGGCAATATGAATAATAACATTGACCAACAAAGTTTTTGCTATTTAGTTAAAAACGCGTTTTTTAGACGAAATCCAATGAGCTGATTCTGAATCCGTGACAATAATTTTTCTAGCACTTTGTAAAATGTACATAATATGTCAGTGGTAGACCCATAAACAGTCATCTTTCCATCCTTAAACATCAAATTCGGTCTCATTAAGAACTTATTAAAAGCAATGATATACAATCATTGTAGATTGTAACATCTAAAAATAACACTTGGCGCATAGGAAAGTGATGAAAAACTGAAAATAAGCATTTTTATTGGATTCAAAATCAGTGAATTTCTATCTGACAATAAGTTCAAATATAAAGTGAATCAACTTGAACTGGTTGAATGGATTTTTCTTGGTTCCCAGATCTGAAAATGATGTTGATTTAATAAACAACCTAAAAGTGCAGCAAAGAATGATATGACATGAATTCTAATTTCAATTTTCATTTTTGCCACCGAATTTGTGTGAGATAAGAGATAATAATGAAGAAAAATTCGTCAAAGATATTTCAATAATGAAAATAAATACCAAAGGCGTTTCAACCCAAATATGATAGGTGATTACAGCAGCCAGAGACCAGCACCTATCACAAATGCAAGAATAAATATCTCAAATACCTTTCAAAGCTACTGACCCAAATATTGGATATATTGATGGTATATTGAGGGCACATGGTTTCATTAGTTGATAAGATACTTTTTCTCATTGAATTTTTTTTTTAATATGTGTATATCGATAAATATCAGTGAGATATGTCGGCTATTGTCACAATGGAAATGAGCTCGGTGCCCAAATTCAAAGCAAAATGCTTCGTAGATATCATAATCTTTCACGAAAAGTGAAAAAATATATGGAATATAATGTGATAGTAATGAAGGTCATTCAATAAG
Source organism: Doryteuthis pealeii (assembly GCA_023376005.1). Lineage (NCBI taxonomy): Eukaryota > Metazoa > Mollusca > Cephalopoda > Myopsida > Loliginidae > Doryteuthis > Doryteuthis pealeii. The sequence continues at coordinate 48,274,254 of CM042153.1, forward strand.
GTGGCTTTTTAAAAAAATAATTTTTGTTTTTATAAAGTTTTTTCATAGATGCATAAAAATCAGTTTATAACAAAAATGTTCTAAGAGAAGAAGTTATTTTAATCTCGCAGAAATATTTGTTTTGGGGCTATTCATTATGATAGCAAATCAAATGGAAGTTCTCTAGCTTTGAAACATAGTTTTTTTGCTACTCAGGTAAAAAAACGCGTGGTTTGAACCAACGTCAAAATGAGCTGTTCCGAATCCCTGATTAAGAATTTTTTGGTGGTTGAGAAGTGAAATTTACAGAGAAGTGCAATTTAGCAGAGGGTCTGTCGTAGAAGTATATTTAGTAAAAATATTTACAATGGAAAACTAAATTGTGTAAGAAAGGTCTAATAGTATTCAAGTGAGAAGGTAGGGCAAGAATCCATAATGCAAACAATATGCAAAATTTGTGGATTCTATTAACACGCTATGTTAGATGAACAGAAGAGTTATAACTGGTAATTTCTGAGTATAGCTCAAAATTGTGAATAATGACTTGCCTTGCCCATCTGATTTCCAATTCTTGGTCCCCAAAGAATTTCCTGCTATGAATTAAAGTTTTTCAAGCTATGGTGAAAGAAAAGCATCATGATCAGGGCTAAAACTCAGTAACAAAGATTTGCCATATTTTTCGATGGGAAAAAGTAAATTTTTTCCTATGTAAAAGGTGAGTCGTTTATTGAAAAATACTAATTCATTGAATTGACCTCGTATTATTTTAATTGAACTACTTGTACGGTTACAAATGCTAACAAAATACTTGATGATTGGAAATCCGAGAATATTACATAATTATTAAAAATAAATAGGAACCACCCGAAGAAAAGGATAAAATTTAAACGTGTGATTTCCTGTTTACAGACAAATTTTGCAAGATTCAGTAGTTTAAAACTTATTAAAATATAACTTGTTGCAATGAATATCATGAGGTACAAGTCATTATATATATATATAATAGTATATAAATTATATATTATATTAGAGAGAGAGAGAGAGAGAGAGAGAGAGAGAGAAAAGAGAGAGAGAGAGAGAGATCATTCAATGCGAGGCCCGCCGTTGGGATTTTTTCTTTTAAGATAAGAACATTTCACCTGTAATCAAAAATGAAAACAGAGATACATCCTAGGTTGAACTTGAAACGTATCAGTCAAAAGCACAAAAGATAACGCGAAAAGAACAGAAAATACTAACACAAAATATTTTTTAAAATAGGCGACGTTCTTGCCGATGCGCGCCAAGATTCATTGCAAAAGCAAGATAAAGTTGCCTTGAGCTATAAAGCATTTTCCTAATAACTATAATGGCTTCGTTTTCTTGTGGGCTACATTTCACCGAAATGGAGAAAAGACAGATGATGAA